>VWZV01016141.1:26825-50165 GCA_013397155.1 Irena cyanogastra | reverse complement strand
ACAGCTGGGACAAACCAACTGGGCAGGTACCAATTGCTCATCTTTTAGAGGTGCCATGATGATT
Source organism: Irena cyanogastra (assembly GCA_013397155.1). Lineage (NCBI taxonomy): Eukaryota > Metazoa > Chordata > Aves > Passeriformes > Irenidae > Irena > Irena cyanogastra. The sequence goes on along the minus strand of VWZV01016141.1, from coordinate 50,101 downwards.
GAAGGCAGGTTCCTTCTTTATTTTGTGCTTTGTTTCTGAATTCCAGAGCTGCCTCCTAAAACATCCTGCTCTGTTTGTTTTCAGCCTTGCTGTTTAAGCTTATATGAGACTGCATTTCTACACCTGATCTCTTCCACTTGGTCGTGGTTTGGCATTATTTATTTTTAATGCCAATTAAAACAGAACAACAACAAACAGAAAAGGGGAGAGGCAGAGGCTGTGCCTCAGATGCGGTTGAAGAAACCTTTGTATGTTTTAAACTTTTTTAATGGCTCCTACAGAACCTACTCCACCAATCATCAGATATTTTTCAAACAGCATGCAGGCAAAACTAAGTGAAAATCCTTTAGTTTTGATCAGAAATCTAGAGACAGGACAGCTTTAAACAGCTTTAAACAGCTCATCTTTAAAACAATACCCCATAAGTCAACATAACCCATCAACCAACAATAAAAAAGATAAAAAAACCCAAAAACTTCACAATAAAAAATTTTCCCCCAAACAACTACTAGTCACAAAAAAGCCACAAAACAACTGTTTTTTCCTCTTATAAAGAAGTCTCCATAACCTTAACAATAAAAACTCCTCTCCCTAAGTAAACAAAAAACACCTACTTTGAAAGTCGTAAACTGACAAAAAATTTTAAGTTTTAGTTCTTTACATTGTCAGTATTAAAAAAAAAGTTATATATAAAAATTCTAAAAGTTTAATTTAATTCTTGCTACTTTTTTCCCTTTTAATTACTGTTAATAAAATTTTCTTTATACCCTTTTAAAATTTAAAGTCTACTTTACCTTTCTGCTAATCCTATCTCACAACAAAAAGTACACTAATAATTAACCAACACCAAACCCACCACACTCATGAATACATTACCTAAAAAATCTCAAAATTATTAAAAACCTTAAATTAACAAACCAAAACTACTACACAAAATTAATATTTCCACTCAGTTTCGAACTAAAACCACCACACACTTTTATGCTTGAATTCAGTGACCAGTTCCAGTGAAACTCAACCCAGGAGCAGAGGGCTCAAGGTTCTTAATTCTGAACAGAAACATCTCTGTGTCTGTCCACGCTGCTTGAGGAAATTTAGCCGCATCATCCAATGCTTTGAGCAAATCCTTACTCAGCTGTTGAAATTGAGTTTCTTTCCCTTAACCTTAAGTTTTATTTTTCAAAGCTGTTATTGTTGTGATAGGCAGCTTTTAAAATGTATCTTGATTACACATGGCAAATAAAAGAGGTTTAATCAGTTGGCAGATGTGTATTAAAAACAGTAGTGCAAATTGGAGTTGTTCCCAGCTCCTTTTGGACTCTGCTGTTATTACATTGATATTTCACTTTGCCCTTAGTGGGCTGTCTCATGATTTTAATCACACTTTTAGGAGGATGGAAAAAACCATTCTCATCTCCTGTCTCTTATTTAGGCTTTACAGTCACCAGGTAATTATTTTTCCTTTTCAGCTGTATTAGTGAGCAATCACACTATTGTTACCCAGTTCTGCAAAGATCACAACATTGGGCTTGTGTTAGTCGGCCCAGAAGCTCTTTTGGCAGCTGGTAAGTTAATAAAATAATTCAACAAACCTAAGTTGACAGAAAAAAAAACCATAAATGGTATGAAAATATTATAATGTAATAAATGAACATAATATAATAATATCAAATAATATAATTAGGTTGACAGAAAAATGAATTCTGCTTTAAAATGGGGGGGATAACTGTGAGAGTGCTCAGTACAGAGCTAAAGAACCTTAAAACGACAGGCTGAGAAGGGTCAGTGGAAATTCAGACCCTCATTTGGAGGGTGAATGAATTATCTGAGACAAAGGCAAGTGCAGCAAAGGGAGGGTGGGGATTCCCTTTTGTCACATGCTCCCTGTCCCCAAAGAGCCCTGCTAGTACAAGCAGGGTTGTGATGGTTTGTTAACTGATCTCAGAGTGCAAAAAACACACACAGAGGATAGGGGATTTCAGTAATAATCAAAACAAATGCACCTTTTATTGAGTGCCCACAGCAAAATGTGATAGAAGGATTGGAAAAGAGATAAAGGATAGAGAGAGAGAGAGAGAGAGAAAGAGGGGAAGGGGAATACAGCTACCAAACAGAGACAAAATCCTCGTGGTCCGGCCAATAGATTCGTCATTGTCCGTGGGGAGATCTCAAAGTCTTGGTTAGCTCAGGGGTCTGTTATAGTCCTTGGTCAAGGGGGGAACAGGTACAACGAAGAGTAAGTGTACAGACAGTCCATGTTCTTCTTGGTCCAGGGAACACACCTGCAGCAAACATCTCGCTGCAGTCCGGCCAGCTCCCCTGTGGCAGAGTTATGGGGTCTCAGTCTCAGTCCTCGGGAGGGGCTTCAATCTCTGTCCATCACGGTGGTCGGGAGGCAGATGAGGGATTTTCCATGGGGGACCACCAATGTTACTCCTGAAAGCTCATTTGGCCAAGAGGTGTGGAAATTTGTGAGCAATGAGCATATAGAGCAAGCTGCCCCTTGCCAGGCCTGCTAGGAGCAGTGTACCATGGCGGCACTGCAAACACAGCTGCAAACAATCACTTGGCCAGCATCCACCTNTGGGGAGATCTCAAAGTCTTGGTTAGCTCAGGGGTCTGTTATAGTCCTTGGTCAAGGGGGGAACAGGTACAACGAAGAGTAAGTGTACAGACAGTCCATGTTCTTCTTGGTCCAGGGAACACACCTGCAGCAAACATCTCGCTGCAGTCCGGCCAGCTCCCCTGTGGCAGAGTTATGGGGTCTCAGTCTCAGTCCTCGGGAGGGGCTTCAATCTCTGTCCATCACGGTGGTCGGGAGGCAGATGAGGGTTTTCCATGGGGGACCACCAATGTTACTCCTGAAAGCTCATTTGGCCAAGAGGTGTGGAAATTTGTGAGCAATGAGCATATAGAGCAAGCTGCCCCTTGCCAGGCCTGCTAGGAGCAGTGTACCATGGCGGCACTGCAAACACAGCTGCAAACAATCACTTGGCCAGCATCCACCTCAACCAGAGCTCCACTGAGGGTCTTTTAGAGGTTTTTAGGGTTTCAGTCTCTTTGCGATGATCGTGAGGCAGACGGAGGCTCTTTGGACTGTCTCTCACGGCCCCCCTGGTGCTTGTGCTGTTTCTGTGCCTCAGGGATCGTCGATGACCTGAGGGCGGCGGGGCTGCGCTGCTTTGGGCCCGGGGCCCGGGCGGCCCAGCTGGCCTCCCACAGCAGCTCCAGCAGAGCCTTCCTGGAGCGCCACGGCCTGCCCACGGCACGCTGGAGAGCCTTCAGCAGCCCCCAGGAAGCCTGCAGGTTCATCACCAGGTGAATTGCTGCCACGGGGCTCCTCTGCCACTCACCTGGGCCTATGGTCTTCACTCAGGGCGTGGGAGCTCCTCAGCTCCGGCTCTGCTCCAGCAGGGGCTGAATTAATCAGCTCTGTAATTAGAGACAGCTGGAGGTGCAGGTGTGGAGCTGCTGGAGCCCCTCTGCTCTGAGCCAGGCTGGGAGAGCTGGGAATGTCCTGTCTGGAGGGGAGAGAAGCTCCAGGGAGAGCTCAGAGCCCCTGCCAGGGCCTGAAGGGGCTCCAGGAGAGCTGGAGAGGGACTGGGGACAAGGGACAGAGGGACAGGAGCCAGGGAATGGCTCCCAGTGCCAGAGGGCAGGGCTGGATGGGATCTTGGGAATTAGGAATTGTTCCCTGGCAGGGTGGGCAGGCCCTGGCACAGGGTGCCCAGAGCAGCTGGGGCTGCCCCTGGATCCCTGGCAGTGCCCAAGGCCAGGCTGGACACTGGGGCTGGAGCAGCCTGGGACAGTGGGAGGTGTCCCTGCCATGGCAGGGGTGGCACTGGGTGGGCTTTGAGCTCCTTCCAACCCAACCCTTTTGTGATTTTGTGATTCTGTGAACTGCAGCAGGTTGATTTTTCTGTTCTGAATTCCCAGCTCTTCTCCTTTTCCATCTGCCCCTTCAGGATGCTCAATTAGGCGTTTATAAGACAAAAAATTGTAATAAAGAAAAATATTTTTATTAGTTAAGGGCTAAGAATCCTTTCTACCCAGACAGATACCAGCAAAACACTCTCTGAGGATGATTTGGAAGGTTCTGGTCAAATTCCATAACTAAAGGAGAACAGTCTCAGTTCTTTGCCTGTGGGTTGTGTTCCCAGACTCCTTGTCCTTGCTGGCAAGTGCTCCATGGGACAAACTGGTGGAACCTGTGGGGTTTTTTGAATAAAACCAACCTTTTCCCTGGTTTTGCTCTGTAAGAACACCCAGTTTATGTTGCTGCCACACAGAGACAAGGCCAACAGCTTCTCTGTCAGCAAGGACAAGGCTCCAGAGGGAAACTGTCCTAGGTGTGCCCAGTGAGATGGGGAGAAGGGGAGCCTGGGTGATGTGAACTGGGCTGAGGTTTAAGCTGATAGAAATCACAGTGTGCAAAGCAGAGGGAGGTGTTCTTCCAGGAAACAGGAGATTCGTGTGCAGAATCAGCCCTTCAAAAACCATTTCATTTGGCTGTTCACAAGCCAGGGTGCCTGGGCAAAGTTAAAATCCATTAATAACAGGGAGGTGCTTTGTTCTTTTTTAACTTCTGCATTTAGTCTGTGTTTCAGAGCAGGTGGGGAAATTCTGGAGGTACGGTGGGAGTGTGGGGGGCATTCAGGAGCAGAGTGGTGATTTCCCTGGATTTCCTGGGTGCAGCAGGGATGTCTGACTATGGGGGCTCTTCCCAGGCCGGTGCTGGCCAGGGCGGTGGCTGCTCCAAGGACGCAGCAGCTCCCCTTCCCCCCAGCTCACCGTTCACCTGAGCTCGGATGGAGTAATTTGTGCTGCACCAGACAACAGGAGAAATTCTTGGGAGATGTTTTCCAGCGAGATTTATTGTAGGCAGGTCTGAGGGGTCTTAGCGGCGGTGGGAGGGGGTTAGGAGCACGCAGGAGGACCTCTCTGCTGAAGGGGCATCTTGGCAAGAAGCAGGTCACTGGAGGTGGGTCAGGGTTATATTCAGGGAGAAGGTGGGAGGGAAGGGTGCTGTGTAACCAACAGGGAGAAGAGGCATAGATGATAGAACGGGGGAAAAACCAACAGGAGTACACTGGGGGAGTGACATGGGGTGTTAGGTCAAGGTGGGTACAAGACACAAAGAACTTTCTAGGCTTGGGGTGTTGCTCTACAACAGGCACTTTTTCATTTGCATAGAAAAGCAGTGAACTCTGGGAAATGAGGCTGGGCTTTCTCTCTAATTCAAACCAAGGGTTCCTCCCAGGGCAAATAGGTTTTATCTCTACCATTACCATTTCCCACATCTGACCCCCCTCTGCTTCCCTTTCAGCACAGACTTCCCTGCGCGGGTGCTGCGGGCGCGGGGCCCGGCGGCCAGGAAGGAAGTGACCATTGCAGCCAGCAAGGAGGAGGCCTGCAGAGCTGTGCAGGAGATCATGCAGGTGCACAAATCCTCAATGAACCCCTGCCAGCCCAAGTCTTGGTGCTCTGCACTCTGGGAGTTTGTAATTCCTGCTGCAGGGGGCAAGTATTTTTGGGAGAAATTGTTCATTCAACTCCAGAGTTTCTCTGGGTCTCCTCAGACTCCTCCCGTGTGCCCCAGGCAGGGCTGGGAGATTTTGTGACTGAACTTCTGTTCCAGCCTCAGGTCCCACTTCTCTACCCCTCCAAATTGTAATTTTTCCTTGTCTCTCAGGCCTGATAAGGAATATTTCAGTGTTGCCTCCTTACGTCCAAATGAAATTCCGTTGGCTTTCCCCACTGGCATTCAAGCAAGCTGGCACTTCTCATGTACATTGGGGGTTTTTTTGTTAAAAGAAAACGAAGAGAGGATTTAGGCAGTGGATTCATATCTGCTCACTGGGGATTTCATTTATTTGTCCTGTCTTTTACAGGACAGAATGTTTGGAGAGACAGTTGTTGTTGAAGAACTGCTTCAAGGGGAAGAACTTTCTGTAGGTATTGAAGGTGTGATGTTGTGCTTTTCCTCTTTGGCATTATTGCTGTGCTTCTGTACAAACACCCAAGTTTATTGGTTCAAATTTCAATTTTTTTTTGTTTTATTTGCACTTTGAGAAATGTATAGCTATTGCATATATATAACATGCAATCTGAGCTCTATGTCATGCTAACCAATGCATGTTGTCAGTAGATTTTTCTTCTACATTAACAATGACATTGCATTTCTAGTGGTTTAGGGGGAAAATGTGGGGTTTTTCCCCTAAAGTGACCCAAAACATGTTTTTATGGACTTTGCCTTGGTAATTCTTGTTACATCTGTAACTTTGTGCTAATGTTTAGTGCCTCCTTTAGGCTATTCACATGCCAGAGGACAGTCCATGTGACTCAAAATCTGGTTCATCAAAAGGCAATTGTAATGAGAGCCACCATTTCTCTTGGTAACTTAAACATGAGAAACAAACAATGAATCCTTCAGGTCAATGGGCTTGGAGCAGAATAAATGGATCCTATGGGATCTAAATGAGTTCTGAGAAATTATTTACTCAGAGGATAAATTCTTTACTCACAGGGTGCCCAGAGCAGCTGGGGCTGCCCCTGGATCCCTGGCAGTGCCCAAGGCCAGGTTGGACATTGGGGCTGGGAGCAGCCTGGGACAGTGGGAGGTGTCCCTGCCATGGCACTGGGTGGGCTTTAATGTCCTTTGCACTCTGGGCTTTTGCAATTTCTACATTTTCCAGCAGAACTGAGCCTCAGCCTGTGCCCAGCAGTGCTGGCCCTTGGGCCAGGCCGTTGTGGCTCCTGCTGTGGCCACTCTGGCCGTTGTCACCGCTGTGCCTGTGTCTCCCTGCAGTGCTCCTGTTTCACCGACGGTGTCACCGTGGCCCCCATGCCCCCGGCTCAGCCCCACAAGCGGCTGCTGGACGGGGAGCAGGGTCCCACCACGGCAGGGATGGGAGCCTATTGCCCCGTGCCTCAGGTACAGCCCCTGCAGGGCCCCGGCTGCTTCTGCAGGGCTCACACCCTAACAGCCATTCTTGGGGGTTCCAGTCTCTGCAGCAGCCTCTCTTTGACCTCTTCCATTATTCCTAAACTTCGTGTTTCTCTGCTGCCATCAGCATCACGTCAGGAATCCCTGCAGAGTTCCCTGTGTGCCTGGGACCTCTGTGCCCTGAACACAACCTGGGGGTCCTTGTTGGTCCTTAAAGCACTGCCCCAAACAAGCTGCCCCAACACATTTGCAGTGTGTGCTTCTCCAAGGACCGGAACACTCTGACTGTGCTCAGCCCAGGTTCCACTCCCAGACCTCCTTCAGAAGCACCCAAACCACCTGGGGAGGCAGAGGAGTGGCATTCCCACCCTCCAGACAGCAGCCCCCCAAGGGAAGGAGCAGGGCTTGGGGTGGGACAGCAGCAAACAGCTCAGGCACCTCCCCAGCCCAGCCCAGTCCTTCCAGCACGTGCCATCTCTGCCTCGTGGTTTTCATTTGCTTGTCAGGTTCCAGAAGCTCTTCTGGAGCAAATCAGGGGTGCAATCCTCCAGCACATGGTGGACAGCTTGAGACAAGAAGGAGCAGCCTATGTAGGTGAGTGAGCACCTGAAAACCAAGGTAAGCCCCTCTCCAGGTCACGTCCATTGTCAGAGGCTGCTTCTGAATTCCAGATGGCATTTGTTTAAAAAAAATAACCCAGCTGCAGCTCATTCTTCATGCAGTGTTAAAGCCTCATTCATTTGGTTCACAGCTCTTTGTTTGGAGGAGAACTTGGGCCTTGTTTCCTTAAACCACCATGATTTTATTAAATATTTTTAAATAAAACAGATTTATTTGCAGTTCAGGGCAGAACATACACTTCAGTCCTGCTGTACTGCTCACTCCTACATAAAACAATGTCCATTTTCTCCAGATCTTTATCCAGAGGCTGTTTTGGAAAAAGGCAGGTGGTGCCCACCAGTGTCACTTAATGCCAAGGGCTGCTGTTGGCACTGAGGAGATCTCAGACCTCTAAAGAGTTGGGCTCCCACCCACATCTTCAGCTTCTGCTTTTTGGGGCCTTTTTTACAATGCCTGAGTAAGAATGGAGTGGGAGTTGAGTAAGAATGGAATTGGGTGCATGATGCCAGAGAACCTTTGCTTTGTGGGGTTTAAAATGTGGTGCCCTGTTCCTCAGGTGGCTGCTTGTCACCTTTATGGATATTTAGGAATTATTGTGACTTGCATCTAAGAGCTTGCAGAACTCTTTCCTTCTAATTCCTCCTAATTCCTTCTGATTTGCAGAATACTCGAAAATGCTCTATTTCTTTTAAAGGAGTTCTAGAAAGAAAGAAAGAAATGTTTAAGTTCATTTGCTTGGCTTTGTGTCCAGGTGTGCTGCAAACAAGTTTGATGCTGACCAAAGAGGGGGTGAAGATTTTAAACTTTAAATGCCAGTTTGGGGATCCCCAGTGTCAGGTGAGTGGAACACACTGGAAAATTAAAGATGCTCCTTTCTTTCACCTCTTACTGTTGTAGTTTATTTATTGAAAGATCTGGATGTGAACATCTTAGACAATGTCTGGGGTAACTTAAAATTCTGGCTCGTCAGCTCCTGTGAATTATTAGTTAAAGGCTTTAAGTTAAAACATGCTTCCTCAGATTTTGTTTTTCTGGATAGAAGCAGAATGGGAGGGGCCTAAATTAATGTTCCTTCTACATAAACTCACACCTGTGTTTCTAAATTTATGACTGGTGCCAAAAGATGCTGCAAATTAAATGCTCACCCAGAGCTTCCAACCCCACTGGCTTGGCACATACAGATTGTATTCCATAATTGAATTTTCCCTAAGGTGAATTTCAACAAGACAGCAAAATAAACATTAACTTCCACCACTCTGAAAACTTTTCTACAGGTAATTCTCCCTCTGCTTAAAAATGATTTTTATGAAGTGATTCAAGCAGCAATTGATGGGAAACTCTCCAGCTGCATGCCAGCCTGGTGGGAGAACAGAACTGCAGTGTGTGTGGTCATGGCCAGCCCAGGATACCCAGGAGACTCTGACAAGGGCATGGAGGTAACAGGTAACTCTGGGAGTTATTAATTATTTAATTACTTCCTCACAGGGCTCCTCTGGACAAGGTGGCCACAGGGATATTCTGTACTCATGTAGGTATTCAGTATTAACTTAGAGATAGGTATTCAATATGCATATAGATATTAGATATGGGTATTCAATATTTATATGGATATTTGATATATATATTCAATATTCATATAGATATTCAATTTAGATATTCAGTGTTAATGTAGATATTTGATATAGATGTTCAGTATTTGCATAGGTATCCAATATCTATATATATGTTAGACATAGATCAATATTCATATGGATATTTGATATTGATATTCAATCTTCATATAGATATTAGAAAAAGATATTCAATATCCATGTATATATTCAGGTTTCATACAGGTATTCAATATTCATTTAGATATCAATATTCATTTGGATATTGGATATAGATATTCAGGATTCATACAGGTATTCAATATTCATTTAGGTTTGAATATTGGATATAGATTTTCAGGTTTCATAGAGGTATTCAATATTCATTTAGATATCAATATCCATTTGGATATTGGATATAGATATTCAGGATTCATACAGGTATTCAATATTCATTTAGATATCAATATCCATTTGGATTTTGGATATAGATATTCAGGATTCGTACAGGTATTCAATATTCATTTAGATATAAATATCCATTTGGATTTTGGATATAGATATTCAGGATTCATACAGGGATTCAATATTCATTTAGATATCAATATAGCCATTTGGATACTGGATATAGATATTCAGGATTCATACAGGGATTCAATATTCATTTTCTCTGTTCCAGTACTCCTGGTTCAGGATCACATGAAGATGTTTACAATGTTCAAAACCAGAGGAACTGTTGCAGAACCTTTTCCATCCTGCTCAGCTCCTGCCCTGCTAGTCCCACCCTCTCCTGGTGTCAGCCCAGCCCAGCACCTCAGCTCCTGGCCAAGGCCCCCGAATTTTGGCAGCAATTTTTGGCATTTTCTCTCTGGGGACCCTCCATGGATCAGGGCCAAGGTCATGCTCTGGTGCCTTGTCCCTGGCAGGGTTTCTGACCCCCTGCTTGTTAATCACAAAAAAACCCAGTCAAATCAATGGGATTCCATCCATTCTTTTGTGATTGTCTTCCACCTCAGAGTTTCATGGGGTTATTAGTTTTTATTCTCTTTCTCACATTGAATCACATATTTTTAGACGATGATCCCAGGGATTCCAGGGTGGGATTGTTGGGGTGCCCTGTGCAGGGCCAGGGGTTGCACTGGGTGATCCTTGTGTGTCCTTCCAGCTCAGGATGTTCTGTGATTCTCTGATTTTTATGGCTTGACAAACTTTTTATTCTGGAGTATCCCTTAAAACAGGATGCAAAGGGGTTGGATTTCCACTGCAGCAGGGCCAGGGGGAAGAATCCCTCGAGCCCGTAGCGAAGAGAAAACTGTGCTTGGTTCTCGTTTCCCCAGGTGATGGCAGCAGTTCCTCCTCCTCCCTTATCCTTCTCTCAAAATAGGAATCTAAAAAATCTCAAAACCTCGAACAGTTTTGGGTCCCTGTGTCAGAGCAGCCACCTGTGAGTGTTTGTGGAGCACCAGTTCCAGGTGTTGCAGGGAATTGTGTGGAGTGGGCAGGATGGAATAGAGGGGAGCTCCAGAGGTAACATCAGCCCCGATGGTTTAATGTCAGAGAGAGGGGAGAATCCGGGCAGGAAATGGCTGTGGAGTGGGATTTCCTGCAGGAAAGCCCTGCACAAATTACCCACAGCTCCCAGAGAGAGCACAAATTTCCTGGCACATGGATATGTCCTGTGGGGGCTCCTGGATCCCATAATTCTGTTCCTGTGGGATTTCTTTCTTTACATTTGGGGTGCCCCAGATGTGGACACATAGGAGAGAGCCCAGAGGAGGCAGCAGGATGAGCAGAGGGATGGAGCAGCTCTGCTGGGAGGAAAGGCTGGCACAGCTGGCATTGTTCACCTGCAGAGGAGAAGCTTTGGGCTGAGCTCAGGGTGGCCTTGCAGGGCCTGAAGGAGCCCCAGGAAGCATGGAGAGAGACAATTGCCAAGGGCTGCAGGGCCAGCAGCCAGGGAATGGCTCCCAGTGCCAGAGGGCAGGGCTGGATGGGATCTTGGGAATGAGGAATTGTTCCCTGGCAGGGTGGGCAGGGGCTGGGATGGAATTGCCAGAGCAGCTGGGGCTGCCCCTGGATCCCTGGCAGTGCCCAAGGCCAGGCTGGACACTGGGGCTGGGAGCAGCCTGGGACAGTGGGAGGTGTCCCTGCCATGGCAGGGCTGGCCCTGGGGGGGCTGTGAGGTCCCTCCCAGCCCAAACCAGTGTGTGATTCCATGATGCTTTACTGGATGGCTCCAAAGGGGATTCCTGGGGCCAGTGCAGTGGGATGCCTTTCACTGATGATGCTGTTTCTCAGAAAAAAGCAAAGGTGAAAATTTCTGTTTTTCTCCCTTGACTGAATAAAGGACTTCAATCTTCAGTGTTCTGTCCACAGAAGGTAATGGATCTGGGGAAAGGCCTGGAAAATACATCCTGGGAGGAGCAGCTGAGGGAGCTGGGGGTCTCAGCCTGGAGCAAAGGAGGCTCAGGGGGGCCCTTGTGGCTCTGCACAGCTCCTGCCAGGAGGGGCAGTGAGGGGGGTCAGGCTCTTGTCCCAAGGGACAGGAGGAGAGGAAATGGTCTCAAATTGCACCAGGGGTGGCTCAGGTTGGAGATTGGGAAAGAGAATTTCCCTGGCAGAGTGGTCAGGCCTTGGGCTGAGCTGCCCAGGGAGGTTTGGAGTCACTGGAATTGTCCCAGAGGAGTTTGCATGTGGCCTTGGGGACAGAGATTGGGGTGTTGCTGGTGCTGCTGAGGTGGCGCTGGGTGATCCTGAAGGGCTCTTCCCACCTTAATTCTGAGACTGCCAATAGAGAATGCAATCCAAAATCCTCATGGAGTCCCCGTTGTTTTGGCAGGGCTTCTGCAAGCCGAGGCGCTGGGGCTGCAGGTGTTCCACGAGGGCACAGCGCTCAAGGGCCGCACGGTGGTGACGAGTGGTGGCAGAGTCCTGTCCGTCACCGCCGTCAGGCAGGACCTGATGGAAGCCCTGGGAGAAGCCAACAGGGGCGTGGCCACCATCCACTTCCAGGGGGCCACCTTCAGGAGGGACATCGGGCACCGGGGCCTGCGGCTGCTCCGCCAGCCCCTGTACGTGAGCACGGCCCAGATGTTCCTTCCGGCTCCGACATCTGGGCCACCTCTGCTGGGCAGACATGGGCAGCTCAGGATGTGGTCACTGCTGCTGCCAGCACGTCCTTGCCTCCCCACAGGGCCCTGATGTACAAGGACAGGCACGTGGGAGCTGGAACCAGGGAGGTTTGGAGCCATCTGCCACCAACATCAGCTGTGAGAGGCAGCAGGGCAGGTGGGACTGGGCAGAACCTGGGAATTCCCTCAGTAAATTAGGTCTTTCCTCCCTGAGGGCTGGGCAGTGCCCTCGTGGCATTGAAACTGAGCTTGGGAAATTGGGCTGGGAGCAACAGAAAGAAAAATAATTTCTTCCTTGTCACTCCTGTTGTGATTAATTAACAAATGCCTGCCTTGCCATGGAGGTGATTGTGCTTCTTAGAGGTACAGAATGGAGAGGAATGTAATGGAAATAAATAATAATATATATAAAATAATAATATATAAATAATTATGAATAAATAATGGAAATAAATGAAAATAAAATAGTAGTAATGAAAACCCTGGAGCAAAGGAGGCTCAGGAGGGACCTTGTGGCTCTGCACAGCTCCTGCCAGGAGGGGACAGCCGGGGGGGTCGGGCTCTGCTGCCAGGGAACAGGGACAGGAGGAGAGGGAACGGCCTCAGGCTGGGCCAGGGCAGGCTCAGCTTGGCCAGCAGCAGGAATTTCCCCATGGAAAGGGGGCTCAGGCCTTGGCAGGGGCTGCCCAGGGAGCTTTGGAGTGCCCATCCCTGCAGGTGTCCCCTGGAGGTGGCACTCAGAGCTCTGGGCTGGGGACAAGGTGGCCATGGGGCACAGCTGGGACTGCCTGGCCTGGGAAGGCTTTTCCAGCCCCAGGGACTCTGTGATCATTTCTTGGTGAGAGTTTCGGGTGGTTTTGTTTCCCATAAATCCAATCCTGCTGTGTCTGTCCTGCAGGAGGTGGCTCAGAAGGAGGAGGCTTTGCTGCTTTCTTTAACCTGAAGGCTTCTGGCTATGATGATCCCATCCTGGTGTCCCAGACCAAGGGCCTTGGGCCCAAGCTGCAGGTAATTGGCAGCTTCACTGCAGTAAAGCTGATGTCACCTGCTGTTGATTTTTATGAATTTTTAGAAGTTTTTTTAATTATTTATTTCTAAAATCATCTTTGTCTCTGAGAACAGAGTTCTTCTTCTCTCTTTGGGGGTACAGGACACAGGTTTTATCATTTTTCTTTCTCTCTCTGTTTAAACTTCTCATAGGTTACAACTACTTTATTATCTGTTTACTTTGCTATGGAGGCTTTTGTTTGATACCAATTTGAGCACTTTCATCTCTCTATACTGTCACGTGTTACAGGGAAAAAGAGTTTTTCTCTGTAGTTTCTCAAGAGGATTTCAGCCTTAAGATTAAGGCATTTCCTCATCCCTCCTATTTGGGATTTGATTTTTTCTTTACTGACTTCAATGTCTTTATGTTACTTTTTTTACCTGTTTGTATCTTGTTGTATCTTGGACTTAGATGTTTATTAGTTTTTATTTATGTTGCAGTCTTAAAAGTTGTGAGTTTTACAGTACTTTACTAACAAGGTAAAACATGGAGTTGTATCTGTCTTTCTATAAGGTTTTTTAAGGATAAACTGTGTAATTTTTTAAGAAATGACACTTAGATTATTTTTACTTTTAACTTAGTAACTAACTACTCATGACTTCTAATGTGGACTTTTTTATCTAATTACACAATACTACTTAAACCTGTGAAGAAGGTGAAGAAGAAGGACTAGCTTCTGCTTTAAGACTTTTATCTTGTTTTATATATATTACTATATTCTAAAACTTTAAACTCTTTTTTACCATGTGATATTGCACACTTCTATTTAAACTCCACACCCATAATTTCAGTTTCATCATTCAATTTTGGAAGCCTTCTCCATGGTTTCAGGCCAAATGCAGTGTTCTCCTGGGGGTCAGTGTTTTTTAGCTCAGAAAGTCTGAAATTCTCAGCATCCAAGGTTTTAACAACCTGCCAGGGCTGTTTCAGTGCCACCACCTGCAGGCTCCTGAGCTCTACAAACACTCCTGAGCCCGCCACAGCGGGCACCTGGACTTTGTAAATTGTTATTTGTGCAAGGCCTGGGCACACTTAATTAAGGATATGGATATTTTTGCTGAAATGATAACAACCCAAAATTTAGCTGAAAACTTGAGGTGCTAAACCCTAGAATTTCTGCTATAAAATCAAGGGCCCATTGGAGGATCTGTGAGGAGGAGCACGGGGAGTTGTTAAAATGAGAACTGGCAGACTCAACCTAATAAATTGTGTGTGGAGAGGGAGAACAGGTGCCTCTGTCAGGGCACTGGGGAAAGGAAGGATGGAAGAAATAAACATTAAAGAAGCCAAGAAATAAAGAATTTTAATTAGCCAAGAACATGCAGGATAAGCTGAGTTGGGAATATATTTGTGTAGTGAATTGGGATAAATGGAACCAGGGATATATTTATGTACTGAATCAGGATAAGTTGACCTGAGGATTTATTTATATATTAAATCAGAAGGGTTTCAGCCATCAGGAGAGTGGAGATCTGAAGCTCCTTTCACTGTCAAGCACAGCAATGTCCCTTGTTTCAAATGGTTTCTGCCTTTAATGCCAGGACAACAAACAGCAGGAGGCTGAGCAGAATCATCATTTTACAGTTTCACATCCTCAGGCACCTCTGAGCATGAAAAGGTGATTGGTGCTGGCTCTTGTGAGTCTTTGTTCCAGCTGCTGGCACGGAGGCATTCCCAGCTGTTCCCAAGGTTGTTCCTTGGCCAAGGAAAGGCTGGCTGCTGCTGCTGCTGCTGCCCACATTGCTCTGGAGCAGGGGGAGGGAGGTGCTGTCAGGGATGTCTGTTCCCAGAGCACTCCTAAACCCAGCAGCCAGGGAAATCAGTCAGGAATCCAAGCCCAGACCTTGTTTGGGTGCTGTCCCTCACCATTTGGAATCCAGAGTGTTTATCCACGTTTTCCCCTGGCCCATCCCTCTGCCCTGGGCTTGTCTGCACTGCTTGTGGAACTGTGTCAGGAAAAGGTACCTCCTTGAAACTTTATCCACTGATGATCTTAAAGGTTTTCTGCACCCTAAAGAATGCTCTGATTTTATAATTCTGTGATCCCTGTGTGCCTTTGTCCCATGGCAGCCCTGTGAGCTGAGCAGGACCCTCCAGGGTACCCCTGAGAGCTGGAAATGCCAGAACTTCTTGAGAGCCACAACACCTGACCCAGGTTCCATCTCTTGTGAAATGCAGGCACCCTGAGGACTTCTTCTAAAACCAAGCAGCAACTTCCCTGAGGGAACTCTCTGTGCTCCATCAAAGACCTTCCAGTGCCTGAAGGGGCTCCAGGAGAGCTGGAGAGGGACTGGGGACAAGGGACAGAGGGACAGGAGCCAGGGAATGGCTCCCAGTGCCAGAGGGCAGGGCTGGATGGGATCTTGGGAATTGGGAATTGTTCCTGGCAGGGTGGGCAGGCCCTGGCACAGGGTGCCCAGAGCAGCTGGGGCTGCCCCTGGATCCCTGGCAGTGCCCAAGGCCAGGCTGGACACTGGGGCTGGGAGCAGCCTGGGACAGTGGGAGGTGTCCCTGCCATGGCAGGGGTGGCACTGGGTGGGCTATGAGATCCCTCCCCACCCAAACCATTCCATGATTCTATGATAATATTCCAGAAAGTAAACTAAAGAAAACCTCAAAATGACAATTTCTAGGTAGCTATGGCTGAAATTCGAACTAACATTAAAAAAGCAAAGTAGATTTTTCTTTTTCTGTCTGCAGGAAAATGAGCTGTTTTCTCTTGATTTCAGCTAGGTAATGTACCAGGTTCTGCCCTCCATGTATGTCCTGCAGTGATTCCTGTCAGAGAAAAGCAGGTTTCTGCTGATTTCACTGATGAATAATTGAGTTTTGCCTGTCTCTCGTTCCCACCATGTTTTGCAGGTTGCCCAGGCCTGTAAAAAACACGACACCATCGGGCAGGACCTGGTGGCCCTGTGTGTCAATGACCTCCTGGCCCAGGGGGCTGAGCCCCTCTTCTTCCTCAGCCATTTGGCCTGTGGCAAACTCGATGCTGAAGTGATGGAGACAATCAGAGAAGGAATAGCTGAGGCTTGCAGGAGTGCAGGCTGTGCTTTCCTGGGTATGGACCCTCCTCTCCTCTGAGATCTGAAGGGTCTGAGGTTAAATTTATCACCAGAGAAATGGACTTGGGAGGAGGAGGCAGAATGTGGCCCTGGAATTGTTGGTTTCTGTTTGGTGGAAAAAAACAGCTGAGAATTTGTGCTTCAGTTCTTCCTTATCTGTAAAATGGGCCAGCTCAGAAAGGTGGGGTTTAGTGTTTGTGCACTTGGATCCTTGCTCTTCCTTCTTTACCCCTGAACAAAGGAGAACAGAACTGGATCCTCACATTCTGCAACGTTCATGTTTCCATGCCCTCTGCCATGCTCGGAGAGGTGCCACGTGAGTACCAGAAATAATAATGACAGAACCACTTCTTCTTTCATGAAGCTTTGCTTTGTTGGAGTCTTGAGGTGAACAAACCAAGAAGGATTTTTAAAATATATCTGAATCTCCTTAGGCTGTCTGTCCCTGGATGTGCTGCTGACTTTAGGAGATGCCACAAATTTAAAATGGTGTTACAATAATGGCTTTGAGCTGAGGGAAGGCAGGGCTGGATGGGATCTTGGCAATTAGGAATTGTTCCCTGGCAGGGTGGGCAGGGGCTGGGATGGAATTGCCAGAGCAGCTGGGGCTGCCCCTGGATCCCTGGCAGTGCCCAAGGCCAGGCTGGAGCAGCCTGGGACAGTGGGAGGTGTCTCTGCCATGGCAGGGGTGGCACTGGATGGCTTTAAGGTCCCTCCCAACCCAAATCCTCCTGGGATTCTGTGAGTCTAAAACGAACACAGGCAGGAGGTGCTGAGCCCTCTCTCCCTTGCAGGTGCGGAGGTGACAGAAGTGGCGGCTCCGTGTCCCTCGGGGCACTGTGACCTGGCGGGGTTCGCGGTGGGCGCGGTGGAGCGGGGCCGGAGGCTGCCGGGGCTGCGGAGAGCCGAGGAGGGGGACGCGCTGCTGGGGCTGGGCTCGGCCGCCATCCAGGGCCGCGCCTTCGGCGCCGTGCGGAGGCTGCTCCTGACGGGCTCGCTGCGCTGCTCCTCGCCAGCCCCGGGCGGCTGCGGCCACGGCACGCTGGGTGTGCGCTCCCTCTGCCCCGGGACTGCGGGCCGGCCCTGCTCCCTGCCCTGGGCTCGGCACGCTGGGTGTGCGCTCCCTCTGCCCCGGGGCTGCTCCCTGCCCTGGGCTCGGCACGCTGGGCTCGGGCTGCTGGCCGCTGCTCCTTCCCAAGGCTTCTGCAGGGACTGGCGGGGAACCTGTTCGGGGAGGCATTCCCAAAAACACCCCACGAGCTTTGAAAGAAGTTCATTGAATTCATCCTGGAGAATGGAAGGCTCTGGGAGAGCTCAGAGACCCTGCCAGCTCCCAAAGGGGCTGCAGGAGAGCTGGGGAGGGACTGGGGACAAGGCACGGAGGGACAGGATGAGGGGAAAAGAGGGAAAATTTAGGCTGGATCTTGGGAATTAGGAATTGTTCCCTGGCAGGGTGGGCAGGCCCTGGCACAGGGTGCCCAGAGCAGCTGGGGCTGCCCCTGGATCCCTGGCAGTGCCCAAGGCCAGGCTGGACATTGGGGCTGGGAGCAGCCTGGGACAGTGGGAGGTGTCCCTGCCATGGCAGGGTGGCACTGGGTGGGCTGTGAGGTCCCTCCCAACCCAGCCCATTCTGTGATTTTGTGATTCTAAACCTCTCAGGAGGTTTCAAACAGGACTGAGGTGCTGCTGTTGCCTGCAGGAGATGTTTTGCTGACCCCAGGGAAGATGTTCAGCCCAGCCCTGCTGCCCGTCCTTCGCTCAGGCCACGTGAAGGGCTTTGCCCCCACGGCCGAGGGGCTCCTGGGGGGCATCTCCAGGCTCCTGCCCGAGCACCTCAGCGCCGTCCTGGGTGAGTGCCTGAGGGGCTCCTGTGAGACAAAACAGGCCCAGCACGGCCTTGACCTTCCAGCTTCAGCTGTGGAACCCTCAGAAATGTCCCTGCACCAAGTGTGTGCTCCCCGAGGGGCTGCCAAAACCATCCCTATCCCAAGTCATGAGCCCCACTGCTTGTTGGAGAAGGGAATTTCCAGAGGAGATGAAGGGCAGCAAATCTCTAGGACAGAAGGGGTTGGAGAAGATGGTGTGTTCCTCAGGACACCTCTCCAAACAAAACATTTTGACCAAATACTGAGGTTTGGTAGGGCAATAAATCTGCACGGTTTGCTCCACACACACATATTTAATGCACTTTTTGGTAGCTTCCCCTTAACATCTGACAGCTGTGAGTGAGGCAGAAGTTTTTCTGATGAAGCCAAAATTGGGCAAAGAATTCAGAAGTTTGAAATACTAAAGAAAACAATGTTCATGTGAGTCTAAAAATGCAGTGGGGATGGGGAGGGGGAAAGAAAGGTGTCTGCATGTTGGGTTGTTTTTCTCTAGAATGAAATTGGAAAGGAAAGAAAGAAATTCCCAAGGCCACGTTGGACACTGAGGCTTGAGCATCCTGGGATAGTGGAAGGTGTCCCTACCATGGCAGAGGATGGATTGAGATGGGTTTGAGGTCCCCCCAAATTCAGCTTGGCCAGCAGCAGGAATTTCCCCATGGAAAGGGGGCTCAGGCCTTGGCAGGGGCTGCCCAGGCAGCTTTGGAGTGCCCATCCCTGCAGGTGTCCCCTGGAGGTGGCACTCAGTGCTCTGGGCTGGGGACAAGGTGGCCATGGGGCACAGCTGGGACTGCCTGGCCTGGGAGGGCTTTTCCAGCCCCAGGGATCTGGGGATTCTTTGGCAGCAAGAATTGCTCTCTACCAGCTCCTGTGACACATCATGGTCACTGCAGATAGCAAATAATAAATAATAACAAACATTTGTGCTGCTCACGCAGCAATTCCAATCTTTTCCAGATGCCCTCAGCTGGAAGATCCCTGAAATCTTCTGCTGGCTCTACAAGGAGGGGAACCTCTCTGCAGAGGAGATGGCTCAGACCTTCCCCTGTGGCATCGGGGCCGTCTTGGTCGTGCAGAAGGAGCTGGCCCAGCACGTTCTCCAGGACATCCAGAGGCAGCAGGAGGCCTGGCTGATTGGGAAGGTGGTTGCCCCTTGTCACACAGGTGAGCAGGTGTCCTCGTGGGACTGAAGAGACTCCCTGTTCCAAAGTCTGTGTAGCTGACACCACTTTGCTGCTGTTTCACTAGGCTGCAGGACACCTCCACATCTACATTTCAGTGTTAAATAAGTGAGAAATGAGTTCTTGTTTCTGAGTGGCAGCACCTGGGTAACCTCTTCCCCTCCCTGAGGCTTCAGGAAATCCCTGTGCTGATTGTTCCAAAGATCAGTGGATATTTTACCACGCTCATGGTGATCAACTCCCCTCCTGTCCCGCCCTTCCCAGCTCACACAGCCCCTGTACAGGCTGAGGACAGGCCACAGCTGTGTACAGTCTGAGTCCTGGTGTGTCACTGACTGACACCCAGCAGGACATGAACCAAAATCCCTCTGGAAACCCAACAGTTTGGGCAGCCAAAATGTCACCTCAGCTCTGTCAGCAGCGTTCTTAGTGCCCTTTTGCAACGTGGGAGGTATAAAAGGTGGGACCAACCCTTGAAAAGGCCATGCCTGGGCCTTTGTGAGCAACTCTGTGAGCAAGTAACACCAGAGACCAGCACAGCTCCCGGGTCTGGGTTGTTCAAGCTCTGAATCCCTCTGGAGCTCTATCTCTGCCAGCATAAATTCAATTTCTTGTCATTGAAATATTATTAATAAACGACACAAAGTCAGTTTAGAAGGAAAGGTAAAATCTAACACTTTCCTCGTGTGTTTGGAGCAGGTCCTCACATTGAAGTGGAGAATCTTGCAGAGGCCCTGCAGCTGAGCAGCCCCCAGCTGAACAGCAGCACTGCTGAGATCCAGCCCCAGCCCAGGAAGAGGAAGGTGAAGGTGGCTGTTCTTGTCTCTGGGGCAGGTGAGCTGTCACCTGTCCTGGCACAGAGAATGTCCTTACACAGGAGGGGCTGCTTCAGGTGTGTCCACCTGGCCTTGCTTCCAGGGGAATCTCCAGACCCCTCAAAGTCCAGGGTTTCACTTTGATTGCAAGTCAAGGTGTTGTGCTGCACTGCTTAAAAACTGAGCTTTGTCAGTGTCCCCAGCCTCAGTGCTGTTTGTGGACGAGCAGATCTTTGTCTGAGCTGCAGCTGAGAGCCCCCCCAGGGCTGTGGTGCAGCAGGGTGGGGTTTGGGTGGTGGGTGCTGCCACCTTTATTCCCCAATAAACATCTCCTGTGGGAAAGCTGCTTGGGTGAGCATTCAGGCAAGGCAGTCAAATCCACTGTGAAAAACACGTTCACTCTCCTGTGAGAATGTAAAAAGTTTAATAAAGGACAACGGGAGACAAGGCCCATGGAGCAAAGGTTATTAGGGCTGGGTTAGAGCACCCTGTTACCTTGGGGGATCCCCCTGAAATACTGTTAATTACATCAGCTGGTGCATATTCATAGACCCTAATGCATAGTAAATTTTCCCAAACTAGTTTACATATTCCAGGAACTGTTTAGCCTGGCTCCTCCTTGGATCTGCCATTTTAGAGCACGGGGATTCCTTGGCTGTGGCTGTAGTCCATTTTTATCATCACCTCCAGTTTTTTGCCTTGTTCCTCACTGCCTGCAGACAGTGAGTGCTGATATTGGAGTATCAAGAGCAGGGTCCCCATCCTGTGTGCATTGGGTGTGATCCCATCCCAGCAGGCATTGGAACACTCTGATCTCAGCTATTTCAGAAACTGTGTCTTTGTAACAGAGTTACTTTAAGCCCCCCACAGAATCCATGGCAATGTTTGTGAAAAGGCAGCGTTACAACACGTACCTGGAACATCCTCACAGCACACTCAGCACGGCTGGCTCAGCCAAGAGGGGCAGGAGAGCCTTTTGTAGGCTCAGTTCCAGCCGGGTTTATCGCATCCCCCACGCCAGAGGGAAACCAGGGGCAAACACAAAGCCATGGGGTCTGCACAAGGTTGACGTGGGGTCAGTGGCCAATGGTCTGAGGGCTGGGGGTGGCACAAAGGGCAGGGCAAGGGGCACCGCCCTACAGGGAAGGTGGGGCTGGCCACCAGGGATAGCACAACCAGTGAGGGAACAGGGACAGGAGAAACCAGGAGAATTTGGGACATCTGGGGAAGGAACAGGAGCAGTTCATTGTTAAGCAAAGCTCGATGGGGAAGTCCTTTCTGTCTGTCCGGGTGGGGGAAACTCCAAGGTAAGTCTCTCCAAGGCGATGCCCTGGGGATTTCCCCGAGGGGGGAGGATTCAGAGGAGTCCCCACGTGGGTGCTCAGGTGTCCCCGCCCTGTGCTCTCTCCCTGCGGCAGGCACGGCGCTGCCGGCGCTCATCGGCTCGGCGCGGGAGCCGGGCAGCTGCGCGCAGCTGGTGCTGGTCATCTCCAACCGGCCCGGCGTGCCCGAGCTGCGCAGCGCCGCCCGCGCCGGCATCCCCACCCGGGTAAGGACATCATCATCATCGTCATCATCGTCATCATCATCATCATCCTCATCCTCCTCCTCATCCTCATCCTCCTCCTCCTCCTCCTCCTCCATCCCAGCTGCGGAGCCCGTGCCTGCTCGGGAAGTGCTTGCTGAGCATTGAGGTTTCACCTCCGTGTGAAACTTGCCCCGGGGATGGAGCACAGAGCTGGGAGCCCTCGCTGGGCTCTGGGAGCTTTTCCCAGCTCGGCAGTGGGTGCTGCATCCCAGGGAAGGGATTTAAATGGATGATTGGGGTCTGAGATTGCAGCCCGTGAGCCTCAAGCTTTGGCTGAAAGCAGTCAAACTTCAGGTTCTGCAAAGCACAGAAATGTGTTTATCCCTCCTTGGAATTACAGAATCCCAGAGTGGGATTGGGTTAGGAGGGACCCTAAATCCCACCCAGTGCCACCCCTGCCATGGCAGGGACACCTCCCACTGTCCCAGGCTGCTCCAGCCCCAGTGTCCAGCCTGGCCTGGGGCACTGCCAGGGATC
The DNA here is from genome assembly GCA_013397155.1 of Irena cyanogastra. Classification (NCBI taxonomy): domain Eukaryota; kingdom Metazoa; phylum Chordata; class Aves; order Passeriformes; family Irenidae; genus Irena; species Irena cyanogastra. The sequence goes on along the minus strand of VWZV01016141.1, from coordinate 27,757 downwards.
CAGGGGCAGCCCCAGCTGCTCTGGGCACCCTGTGCCAGGGCCTGCCCACCCTGCCAGGGAACAATTCCTAATTGCCAAGATCCCATCCAGCCCTGCCCTCTGGCACTGGGAGCCATTCCCTGGCTCCTGTCCCTCTGTCCCTTGTCCCCAGTCCCTGTCCAGCTCTCCTGGAGCCCCTTCAGGCCCTGGCAGGGGCTCTGAGCTCTCCCTGGAGCTTCTCTCCCCTCCAAGATGAAAACCTGTGTCTCACATTGTGCCCAGTTCCATACAAGTTTTCTCCTGCCTGTGGGCCACAAAGCAGCTCTTTGGGACAGGAATTTGTTCTGGTTTGTTCCATAAAAACCCCTGGCAAGGACCAGCAGCATTGTCTGAGGACATTCCATGACTTGGGATGTCAAACGCAGGAACTCAAGTGGGTTTGAGCAGTTGTTTTTACAGCTGTGCACAGATGGAAATAAACTCTGCTAGAGGCTGCCCCTTCATGGAAAGGGTTCTGAAGCAGCTTCTTCAGCTCCTGAGTTGGATTCTTGTGACATTTTTCTGTTCAAAAAAAAAAAAAAAAAAGTGATACCAAAATTCGCTCACATTTTCACAGGCAAGAGCAAATTCTTTCTAATCTCCAATCTGAGCCTCCCCTGGTGCAATTTAGGGCCATTTCCTCTCACCCTTTCACTTGGGACATGGCAGAAAAGGCCAACCCCACCTCACTGCACCCTCCTTTCAAATCATGGAGCGTCCTGGAATTCATCTGGTTTGTTCCTCACTGTTACCCAAGCAGCTGCTCTCAGCCCCACGCAGCTGTTTCCTTGACGTGGCTCTTGTTGTGCTCAGTGATTGATCCCTGCTGCAGCTGATTGATCACAAATCACAAAGGTGATTGATCCCTGCTGCAGGTGATTGATCACAAAGGTGATTGATCGCTGCTGCAGGTG
>VWZV01016141.1:0-24320 GCA_013397155.1 Irena cyanogastra | reverse complement strand
CCGGGTGTCCCTGCTGGGGCTGTCCCCTGCCCGGGTGTCCCTGCTGGGGCTGTCCCCGGGTGTCCCCCGCACACTCCAGCCCCTCCCCGGGTGCTGCCCGCCCTCCCGAGCCGCTCTGTGCCCGCAGGAGGAGCCGAGCGCCGGCGCCGCCATCCGCCGGGAGCCGCTGCCGGGGGACACGGAGGCCGCGCTGGGGGAGCGGCTGCAGGAGGCCGAGCTCAGGGCCTTCCCCCTGGCCCTGCAGCTGGTGGCCAGCGGGGCCGCCTGGCTGGGAGCCCACGGAAGAACGTGCTGGAGGCGGCAGAGCCCGCAGGAGGAGCTGGGAGGGGAAGCGGCAGCTCCCGCGGAGCCTCAGGAAGGCGAGGGGCCCCGGGCTGGTCCGTGAGGGGCCCCGGGCTGGTCCGTGAGGGGCCCCGGGCTGGTCCGTGAGGGGCCCCGGGCTGGTCCGTGAGGGGCCCCGGGCTGGTCCGTGAGGGGCCCCGGGCTGGGCCCTGAGGGGCTCCGGGCTGGGCCCTGAGGGGCTCTGCTCGTTTTCCCTCCCCTTCTCCTCCATGTGCTTCTCTTGGATGTCTCAGTAGCCCAAGTTTCCGTTCCCAGCCTTTTCCCTGAGACCACACCCCCTTGGGAAATCCACGTTACACCCCCTTGGGAAATCCACGGTGGGAGCCAGGCTGGCTCTTCAGGTTTGGAATTCCTTCGTTCTGTTTTTAAACCTGTGAAGGAGAAAATGTGTTACATGGACGGGGCTCGAGCTGTAAAACTGATCTGGTGTTTCCGAGGGGAATTAATCCTTCCAGGGGATCCATTTCTGTGGCAGAGCAGCGGGAGCTTCCCAGGGTAACCCCAACCAGGACCTGCTGCTGCAAGAGTGGGACAGCAAAGTTATGGAGCTGCTGCGGAGAGCCCAGAGGGGCCACGGAGCTGCTCCAGGGCTGGGGCCCCTCTGGAGCCAGGCTGGGACACCTGGGGGTGCTCACCTGGAGAGGAGAAGCTCCAGGGAGAGCTCAGAGCCCCTGCCAGGGCCTGAAGGGGCTCCAGGAGAGCTGGAGAGGGACTGGGGACAAGGGACAGAGGGACAGGAGCCAGGGAATGGCTCCCAGTGCCAGAGGGCAGGGCTGGATGGGATCTTGGGAATGAGGAATTGTTCCCTGGCAGGGAGGGCAGGGCCTGGCACAGGGTGCCCAGAGCAGCTGGGGCTGCCCCTGGATCCCTGGCAGTGCCCAAGGCCAGGTTGGACATTGGGGCTGGGAGCAGCCTGGGACAGTGGGAGGTGTCCCTGCCATGGATGGGCTTTAAGGTCCTTCCCAACCCAAACCTTGTGTGACTCTGAAGTCCCATTTCTCATCAGACTCACATGGCAAAAATCAGAGTCTGGATCAAGGTGCCTGTGATGGAGATAGGTGTTGGATTTGGGACAGATGTCCTTCTGCTGGCCTCTGGCAGTGATCCAACTGCTCTGATCAGTAATGTGATATTGATTCCCTGCCCAGGCAGTGATTTCACCCCTCCAAGTCTTTATTTGGTCTCCCTTCCCTGGCTGGAGCTGTGTGACCTCCCTGCTGACCCACGGCCCCCACACCACGTCCAGCCCCTTCCCTCTTCCCCCCTACAGCCCTGGGAAATCAACTCCAAGGAAATATTTAGAGATTGATTTTTTTTTTAAATTTATTAAGCTTTATTTCAAATCCCAAAGGAGAATATGCCAACATGGGAGTACCATCAGGACATCAGAGCCCAGAATAAAATTAGCTTTCTCTGTGTTAAAGGGGAGCTCCAAACCACCTCATCTGCTTTGTGTGTGGGAAACCTGATCCTTTCAGTAAGAACATTAAAATGGTCTCATAACTATATGAAAATATTAAAAGAAAACCACAAGTGTTGAGCTGCACAAAAACCCCAATTGTTTTCCAAATGTTCATAATTCCTGGGTGTCCCTCAGTGTTATTCCAGGTGAAAACACTGGTCCAAGAATAAAGGCACTTCAGAATTCCTGAGGAAGGTTTCACAAGCCAAGGACATGTTTTGTGTCAGGTCTTTCTACTCATGTAAAATAATAAAACCCCAAATCTGAGGGGAATTCATGGGAATTCACGTGGGAAGGGTGAGGAAAAAAGGGGCAGCAGACACTGAATCCTGCTGACATCTGATGGACAGCAGGTTCAGCTTTGGAAATGACAGGGTCTGTCAAGGGTCTGGGCTGGATGAGACCCACCATCATCAAACCAAGCAGCAAATGGAGAAAAATCCAATAATTGGTGTTTTGGGAGGCCACTTTTTCCTGCTCTGATGAGGTTTTTAGAGTGGAGGTTTCTGCCTTTGTCTGTCTCTTCCATTGGAGTTTCCTTCAGCAACACTTCCCAGCACAAGGCGGGAACAGCTCTGATGGCCCCAGGGCTGCTGAGATCCACCTGGTGGAGCTGGGTTGTTGGGAAAGGCACTGAGAACCAAAACGTTGCCCAAGGACGTGATTAAAATTAGGAAGCACTTACAGGAGCCATTGCTGCAAACTCTGGGAACGGCCCCGAAATTCCCATTGGTGGCGTTCCTGGGATTTGAACCTTGAAGCGTGTGAGGCAGGTGAGGGGCAGAGCCCGTGGCAGGCCGTGCTGAGCCCAGCTCTATTTCCAGTAGATCTTGCCCGCCTCGCCCACGCGCACGGCGCCGCTGGCCACCAGCTGCAGCGCGGCGGGGAAGGCGCGGTGCTCGGCCTCCTTCACCCGCTCGGCCAGCGTGGCCTCCGTGTCCCCCAGCTTCACGGGCACGGCCTCCTGGAAGATGATGGCCCCGGCGTCCACCTCCTCCTGCAATGGCAACAGCAAGGTTGGGGCTGGCACGGGAGGCAGCCCCGGTGCCCCGGGCCTGGTGGGTGGCGTTAGGGGGAACCGGGGTTTGGGCCGGTGGGATGGGGGAGAGCAGCTGCTGGGGCTGACTGTGGCCTGGGAAGGGCTCAGAGGAGAGCAGGGGGGAGGCAGAACAGCAGGGAGCAGCAGTTCTATTCCAGAAAAGCCCATTAGCCAGGGACAGGGGGGGCTGGGCTGGGCAGGACGTTCAGGAATGAGCCAAGGCCTGCACAGAGCTGGGACAGGGATCCAGCAGATCTTCCCTGGAACATTGCTGGGGCTGGGGCTGTTTCTCAGGAGAAACCCCAAGTCATGGCACAGAGAGAAGGATGCAGTTTTCCCTTCTATCAGGAAAAAATGATTCCAATCTCTTTTTCCAAGAGAAAGCAAAAATCAGATTCCAGCAGCAGAGGGAGAGGGGAGCCAGAGAAGAGACCTTTGAACCCTGAGAAGTGACCAAAAGGGAGCCAATGATCCCTGGCCTGAAAAAATGTGGCTCTGAAGCTGAGAGAGTTCTGCTCTTTCTTTACTTAGGGTCTGACCAGCATAAATTGTCAAGTTTTTCTCTTGAAAACAAACAATGTTTGTTCCCACAAACATTGGATCACTCCTTAAGAAATCCTGTGCCATTTCCAAAAACCCCAGTGGGGTTTTTGTTTGTTTGTTTCTATTTTTTCTTTTTCTGGAAAGCAAGAAACAAGGCAGGTTGCAGGATAAAATCCAGGAAGTTTGGGCCATGTTTAACAAAGCCTTTGGCTTAGCCAAGGCCTTACGTTAACTATTCCCCCACTCCAGTGGGTGGAAGGCAGCAGTGAGATGTTTAAGGAAGAAGTTCCCTTAGGAAAAGCTTAAGCTCCTGGACAGATTATTCATTTCCATTCCTTCTCCAGAGCCAGCAAACTAAAGCAGTTTATGGTCACCATGAAACCTGCACCACCTCTAGATACAGAGTTCTGAGCACAGAGGGCAGGCGACCAAACACAAGGGTTTGGGGAGCTGCCAGCAGCAGGCTCGGAGGTGAAGGTGTTCAAGCTGAAGGATTACAGAGAGCCAGGGAGGTGCCAGTGTCCAGAGGGGAGGATTGCAGAGTTGCAGGAGGTACTCACAGCCACGAAGTGCACGGTGCAGCCCGTGACCCTGACCCCGGCCTGCAGCACCAGCCTGTGCGCGTGCGCTCCCTTGAAGGACGGCAGCAGGGATGGGTGGATGTTCAGGATTTTCCCTGGGAAAGCAGAGCTGAGGTTACTGGCTTTTAGCACTGGCTAGGCTGCTCAAAGGGCCACAACCAAGAGAGGAGCAAAATCATTTGTGAATAGGATTTTTCACCAGGTTTGAAGACACCAGCAGGCAGCCATCCCCAAGTGCTGCGGTGGCTGTGTCTGAAACACCAGAGTGCAGTTACAATTAATGGCTGAACACATTTCTCTAGGGATTAATAATGGCTGATTGGCCAGTGTAGCTGTCCCTTCCCTCAGCACCTTGTCCTTCTTTGATCACAAAACCATTTAGGCTGGAAAAGCCCTCCCAGGCCAGGCAGTCCCAGCTGTGCCCCATGGCCACCTTGTCCCCAGCCCAGAGCTCTGAGTGCCACCTCCAGGGGACACCTGCAGGGATGGGCACTCCAAAGCTGCCTGGGCAGCCCCTGCCAAGGCCTGAGCCCCCTTTCCATGGGGAAATTCCTGCTGCTGGCCAAGCTGAGCCTGCCCTGGCCCAGCCTGAGGCCGTTCCCTCTCCTCCTGTCCCTGTTCCCTGGGAGCAGAGCCCGATGCCCCCGGCTGTCCCCTCCTGGCAGGAGCTGTGCAGAGCCACAAGGGCCCCCCTGAGCCTCCTTTGCTCCAGGCTATCTATTACCATTATTTTATTTATTTAACTCTTTCTGTTATCGCCATCCTACTCTTCTCTCTTCCTGGCAGCACCCTGGGGACTCCCTGCCCGTGGAGATCCGGGCAAGTTACAGGAGGCAGATGTCCCACCTGATGTCCAGCAATGTCTCAGATACACTTCATAGCTCAACAAAACCCTTTTTAAGCATCAGCATCTCCCTCCCAAAAGGAGACCAAAAGGTTTCAGGCCCAGTGAAAACTCCACTCTGCTCTTCTGCCTCCATTTCCCATCGGAATGGGATGTGAGTTCCTGTTTGCTTGGGTTTGTTTGGTTCTGTTTTCACCTGTCTTTTGTTAACATTCACAATTAACACTTTAACCTGTCCTTTGTTAACAAATTCACACTTCATGGCTGTTAAGCAAGAAAGAGTTCCATAACTCCCTCTCGGTGTCCCTGTGACTGCAAGAGAAAGGAGGAGCAGCAGCTTTGACCAAAGCAGCAGCAGGAATTGATTCTTCCTGGATAATTCTAGGGGAGTCAGTGGCCAGGCATGGCCAGGACAGGGTCCTGCAGCTGGCCCAGCTTCCTGAGCTGAGCTCAATGTCTGAGCTCACATCTTGTGGGCCCAGCTCAGGTTTTCAAGCTCAATCCAGTTCTGGACATTTAAAAAATGAGTTTAACTCTTCTGTCTGGAAAAAGTCTTTCCTTTTCTCTCACACCAGTCATGCAGGTAAAGCAAATCCTGCACTGTGCAGGACAACCATCAGTGTTCTGTCCCTAAATCAGAAGGCACTAAAATCCTTTACTTGTACAAGATTCTGCACTAGAGGAAGTTCTTTTCTGCCCTCTACAGAGACTGTCTGCTCCAAACACATTGCTTGGAGTGAGAGATTCTCACACTTGTCTCTTCCTGACAGCTGCCCACAGCACAGGCATTTCCATCTCTGGACCCTGAGTGGAGACAAACAAAACCAATTCACCTGACTGGCTGCACCTGACAGCTTCAAAACCACAGCAAAGCCTCTCAGGAGTGCCTGCTTTGCTCTACTGGTTTTAAAGAGAGGTTTGAAAAGTAGTTCAGGTGTGAAGTGTTCCAGACACACCCGGGGGAACAGAGAAGTCACCAAAGAGCAGTGAAAGCTGCAAGGCACAGGCTGACCAGGCTGTGCCTGCTCTGGGCAGGTTTAGGTAAGCCTGGCCCCAAAGCAGAGCAAGCAGCAGCTGCTCTGTGTGTTCAGGACTCCGTGGGAAACACAGGAGAAGAGAAAAGTAACAGCTGGGGCAGGGAGAGCAGGCCCTGAAGGTGTCACCAGCCTCTCAAAGAGCTGGAAAAGTGAAAGATGAGCAGAGTGGAGACACTGTGAACATTCTGGGCAAGCACAGCCTGGATCTGCCTGTGGAACAGCCCACCCATGGACTCAGGCAACTCCTGACACGTGACTGGGACTGGCCAGGGCTTGTTATCCAGAACTGCAAAATGCTGCCCAGTTTGGTGGTTGTACAAGGACCCAGAGCAGTTCCTCTGTCAGGGGAAGGAATCATCAGTGGCTGGGTGCTCCTCTCTGCCCAGCACCTCCTGTGTGCAGAGGCCCAAAGTCTTCATAGCCTTTTTAAAAATATTTTCTAAAATCAAAGACTACCAGACCTGTGTCTGCCCTTGGCTTCCTTCAGCCTCTGCACAAGTGCACTGCCTTTCCCTGTCACCCTTTTCCTTACAAGATGGGAGGAGTCTCATTTCACAGAATTCTAGGGTGGGCAGGGTTGGAAGGGGACCTTGAAGATCATCGTGTTTAATCTGGTGCCCTCTCTCTTTTTCCTGGTGACCACCTCTGAAACGCCTTTGTGCACTTGCCCAGCCCGCCCAGGTGTGCTCACCTTCCCATTTCTTGACAAAAGGCCCCGAGAGGATGCGCATGAACCCAGCCAGGCAGATCAGCTCCACCGAGAACTCCTGCAGGATTTCGTCCACGGCGCTGTCGAACTCGGTGCGGCTCTGGTACCTCGTGTGCTCAACCACCTGGGGCAGCCCAAAACACAGCAACGTGGCTGTGCTGCCAGCTCCAGCAGGAAGAGCAGCTCCTCCATGCACAGCTGACAGACAGAGTGGAGCCTGTGCTCCTCCTCACAGAGGGCGATCATTGAAACAAGTTTGGCTTGATAAGCCCAAGCGCTTGATAAACACTTGGATAAGTGCTTATCAAGCACTTCAGTGCACTTATAAGTGCAGCATTTGATAAGTGCTGCTCTCATCCCAGCACTTGGACACCATGGAATACCCTACAAATGCAGGGCTTTAAGCCATCCTGAAGTCTCTAAAGATTTCACCCACTTCCAGGCCTCTGGCAGTCATAAGCAGATGAATCTTGGCAAAAACTATACCAGAAAAACTTGGAAAATAGGCTGATCACAAACTCCTAAACCAGCCCCTACCCCATAATCATGGAATCCCAGAATCCCAGACTGGTTTGGGTGGGAAGGGACCTTAAAGCCCATCCAGTGCCACCCCTGCCATGGCGGGGACACCTCCCACTGTCCCAGGCTGCTCCCAGCCCCAGGGTCCAGCCTGGCCTTGGGCACTGCCAGGGATCCAGGGGCAGCCCCAGCTGCTCTGGGCACCCTGTGCCAGGGCCTGCCCACCCTGCCAGGGAACAATTCCTAATTCTCAAGATCCCATCCAGCCCTGCCCTCTGGCACTGGGAGCCATTCCCTGGCTCCTGTCCCTCTGTCCCTTGTCCCCAGTCCCTCTCCAGCTCTCCTGGAGCCCCTTCAGGCCCTGGCAGGGGCTCTGGAGCTTTCCCTTCTCCAGGTGAGCACCCTCAGCTCTCCCAGCCTGAACTGTGTGTTTTCCATCCAGGATATATCCCATATATCTCCTAATTCAAGCAGGGAGAAGGCAGCATTACCCAACTTAGAGCATCCAGTCTTAAACAGAAGCACCTGTGAATGGCCACCAGAGTCATGGGGGTGGTTTGGGAAAAGCCAGGGCTGCTCAGGTGACAGGGACAGCAGGCACTGGGAACAGAGCCCAGCCCAGCCCTGGGCTGAACCAGCCTCTGGTCCTGTGCTTGTCCCACCTCTCCCTCCACAGCTGAACCCCCAGGGCCATCAGATGTCCCACATCGGTTCTCTCCTGATAGAAACCTTGGGGTTGGAACTGGATGGGCTTTCAGGTCCTTCCCCAGTCTGTGCCTGTGATTCTCTGTTTGTTCTCCACACCACATTTCCCTCGTGCCCTGTGTATCCTCCCCAGGAGGAGCTGGAGCACCAGCACAGATCCCAGCACTGTTAAAGGAGCAAAGCTTTGGGCCCCAATTCCCCTGTGAAAAGTGACTGGAAAAGGTTCCTAAGTGACAACAGGATCATCTCAGATCTGCAATACAAAGGCGAGGCACACAAAATCCACAGAAGCTCAGGGAGCACTTGGAATGATTCCTGGAGAGCCTGAGGCAATATCCAGGGAGTCAGAGGAAGGTCCCACTGAGTGTGGCCTCTCTATTCCACTCAAATGAACCACCAGCTCATTTTAAAATTAAATTCAGATAAAACAGGTTGGTACTTCAGTGTCAATGCCCTACAGTCAAGCAATTGACAAAATTTAAGCTGTAGCTGAAAGTTTTATGCTGGTTTAATGTAACACCTGTCCCCAAAGCATCAGGATTGCTGGCAGAGAAGGAGGAAAGGAAGGATTTTGCTGTCAGGCACAAGTTCACAACAGACCAAAAAGGAAAAGCCAAGGCTCCCTATCAGCCCTTGTGTTACCCCATAAAACTCATTAGCATTTTCCTGCTGGAGCCCCAGCCAATGGTGGCTAATTACAAAAAGGAAATGCTCACCCTTGTAGGAATCCCAGCTCTCTCAGCTTTCCTCAGCCCCTCCACACCAGGTTTGTTGGAGATAACCAGAACTATCTGTGCATAGCTGGTGTCTTTCTTTGTGCTGTTGATGAGGGCTTCCAGGTTTGTGCCTGGGGGAAAGAAAAGAACTCATGGATACTGAGAATAAATAGAGGGAACAGCTGGAAGAGGCTTTAAATAAGCAGCACTGTGGGGGAGACCAAACCAAACAGCTCTGATGCAACATTAATCCTTTTTTAATTGATCTTGCTGGGAGCTGATTCAGACAGCTGAAGGCCTTTCCTGGCAGCTGCACTTGGAAACTCTCATTTATAGCACTGGATTGGTGGTCTTAGTGATTGGGAATACTGGAAATAGTTGGAATGCCTACGTGGCAAGAAGAAATTCTGATCTATCTGTGAAATGATGCTGCTGCTCCTACAGGGCACCAGGGTGGGAGCCTGAGTCTGGACACGTGCAGAGGTTTGGAGGTAAACTGAGCACAGATGCAATTCACACTTGGCAGCAGAGGTTAAAAAAGGTTTGTGACTGACATCAATCCAAGCACACAATCTCTCCTGCCTGCTAGAAGCCTACCAGAGTGCCATGGAGAACTGCAGGGATTTAAATGCAAGCTGCAGTTCCCTTCTCCACAGTCTGGTTTCAGTGCAGCAAGGAGCAGAACTCTCACCTGTTCCAGAGATGAGGACAGCCACCTTCATTTTGCCTGTCTGCATCTTGCCCTGGATGTGGCTGTGCACACACAGGGACCTGTTTGCTTGCAGGGCCCGCTGGAGGTTGAGGACTTTAACGTTGTCAGAGCCTGAGCAGGTACAAGGGAAAAGCCAAAAACCAGCAAAACAAAGTATCAGTACAGGGAGAAACAGAGAGGAGAAAAGCACCCATGGAAGAGATTAATGAACTGTCAGTTCAATACCCCCCCAAAAAAGTCAGGGAGGTGCCAGTGAAGAGATTTTCACCTCATGAAGACTCACAAACAAGGGAACTTCCCTCTGCTTTTTCTTTCTGATTATTTTCCCCCCAGGAAAATCAAACTGCAATAACCTTTCTGTAGGGAGACCACTTTGCCAATGAGCCAGGCAGTTTCCTGTCCCTGGATGTCCCTGAGGACCTGCTGGGCCATCTCCTTCTCAACCACCAGCACTGCCCCAACCCCACAGTTGAAGGTCCGAGCCATCTCCTCCTCAGAGAGGTTCCCTTCCTTGTGGAGCCAGCAAAAGATTTCAGGGATCTTCCAGGTGAGAGCATCTGAAGAGAATTGAAAATACAGATCAAGAGTGGAAATTGCTACCAATGGACTACAATTACTGAGGTATTAACAGGCAAAATCTGTCATAAAATCCCCCACTGCCCCAGTTCCAGCCAGGTGAGGATGATTTACAGCAGGACAAAACTGCTTCTGGACAAGGCACTGGAACAGAATTCCAAGGACAGGAAGTTTCTTTCTTGTCATGTTCTCTTTTAAAATGATTCTATCCCAATTTCTACAGATTCATGGAATCCCAGACTGGGTTGGGTTGGGTGGGACCTCACAGCCACCCAGTGCCACCCCTGCCATGGCAGGGACACCTCCCACTGTCCCAGGCTGCTCCAGCCCCAGTGTCCAGCCTGGCCTTGGGCACTGCCAGGGATCCAGGGGCAGCCCCAGCTGCTCTGGGCACCCTGTGCCAGGGCCTGCCCACCCTGCCAGGGAACAATTCCTAATTCCCAAGATCCCATCCAGCCCTGCCCTCTGGCACTGGGAGCCATTCCCTGGCTCCTGTCCCTCTGTCCCTTGTCCCCAGTCCCTCTCCAGCTCTCCTGGAGCCCCTTCAGGCCCTGGCAGGGGCTCTGAGCTCTCCCTGGAGCCTTCTCCTCTCCAAGTTAAACAATCCCAGCTCTGCCAGCCTGGCTCAGAGCAGAGGTGCATACACACATAAATACCTATCAGTAGACAAGTGGAAAATTATTTATGTGCATTTCTTGAGTTCAGAACTCACTATTAATTCCTTATTTTATTGTACAACCCTGTGAGCTCTCACAACCTGTGCCAACCATTTCCCTTCCCATGCCTCACCTTCCCCAGCAGTGAAACCCCTTGCCAGCACACCTGAGGGGAGAGTGCTGAGGATTAATGAAGCCAAACAGCAGGAGCTGTCCCTGAGCTCACAACCGCCTCTGAATGCTAATTGAAAACTTCATGAGTATCATTTAATTAGCAATAATTTCATAGGGAATTGCAAATGGTGACAGCTGACATGGGGTTGTTGGTAAGGTTGTTTTCTTTTTGCAAGTGTCCTAAGAAATCCAATCCCAAACACCACCAGGGGAGGGAATTCAGTGGGGAGCAGTCTTTCCACCACAAAGAGTTTTGACTAGCTCTGGTTCAGGAAAACCAAGTTTTTTAAGGAAAAACTCAAACATTTCTAGACAGACAAGTCCAACTCCTACAGCACAAATCAGCTGGTGTGGCCCCAGGCTTCCACAGCAATCCACATGAACGTGAGGATTTTTCCACAGATTCCCTTCTCTCTCACCTAAAACGACACCAAAGGACTGAGGGAGAACTCTGGGAATGTTTTCCAGCAGGCCCCCTCCAGTGATGTGGGCGTAGGCTTTGACGTGGCCCGAGCGCAGCACGGGCAGCAGAGTCTTGCTGTAGAGTTTGGTTGGGGTTAACAGGAGTTCTCCTGCCCAGGGGAGAGGGGAAAAGCACAGAGAGAAATGGGAGTCAATATAAAATGGGGGAAATCTCAAAATAGCAGTTTGGATAGTAATGAGCATTGTACTAGAGAGAAACACAAAGTTCTACACTTTGTTTTTAAGCCCACAATTAATTATTTATCCCCCTCCCTTTGTTTCTTCCCTGCACGTGTGACTCCCAGGAAAAGAAGATGAAAACATGCTAAAGATGGGATTATATTTTTTTTTTGGTGCCTGAGAAAAGTTCCAAAGGCCCAGACAAAATAACTGTGTCAGCTGTTGGGAAGCTCAGGAGGAAGCAGTACCCAGTGTCTGATCCCCGGAGACACCGACGCGGGAGGAGAAATCCAGGGAGGACTTCTCCACGATCTTCCTGACGAGGCTGAAGCCGTTGCTGTGGACCCCAGAAGATGCCACCCCGATGAGCAGGTCCCCCTCAGTGATCCTGTCCAGCTGGGGCAGCATCTGCCCTCTCTCCACGGCCCCCACGGCGAAGCCGGCCAGGTCGTACTCGCCCGGGGGATACATCCCCGGCATCTCGGCCGTTTCTCCTCCTGGGGACCAAAAACACAGCAAGAGCTGCTGGAAAAGCCTTCTTCAAATGACAGAATCCCAGAATGGGTTGGGTGGGAAGGGATTTTAGAGCTCATCTCATTCCACCTGGCAGGGACACCTTCCACTGTCCCAGGCTGCTCCCAGCCCCAGTGTCCAACCTGGCCTTGGGCACTGCCAGGGATCCAGGGCAGCCCCAGCTGCTCTGGGTAAAATCCTGCCTTTTTCTCTCCTCTTCCCACTTTTCACTCCCTGCCCTGTGCTCCAGCTTCACCTGCTTTTTTCAGTCCTGGGGTTTCAGCTGTATTTAATACGGGCTGGATCAAATGGAGGATGGAGAGGCCAAGAGGCAAAATGGGGAGAAGTGCTTGGCTATCCACCACTTAAATCCACAGTAAATTGTGCAAAACCAGGCAAGAGATGAGCCCTCACCCCCTCACTATCAGTGGAGTGATGAGTTAAATTTGTTGAGCTGAAGGTTCAGCTCTTGCACAAAGGCCTGTGGAGTTTCAAAGTCTGGAACTGGAAATAAAATCTTGACATATTGGTGGTTTCATCACAAGGTCTCACCTAACATAGACCTTGCTGCAGCATGAATGGGGTGATTATATTTGATAAATGCAGAGAACACCTTAAAACAAACATAAAGCTGACCAACAGTTCATGCAGGAAAAAAGTAAACCAGGGTATAAAGAGCCTCTTGTTCAAAGGCTATAAACAGACCCAAAACGACACTGGCTGAGAAAGGACTTGTGTTCCTAACTTCCCTAAAAAGTTGGAAAAAAGGACAGAACCTTTTCTCAACATCTAACCTAAATCTGTACCTAAACCTAATCTAAATTTTCCCTAAATTTTTAAAGTACTGTCTCCTTCCACTGGGATTCAGATTAAGTTCCCTGAAAGCAAAGACACAGAACACTTTGCTTTTTTACTCCTCCCAGATTCTTCCACAGAGTAGGAAACCCACTACATCAAAACCACCCAACAGACCTTGCAGAAGACTTTTCAGCTCCCCCTGAGAAGTGTTCCTACCCAAAAGAGCACATCCAGCTTTCCTGCAAGCATCAGCAATTCCTGCAATGACGCCCTGAGCCACTTCCACTTCGAGTTTGCCGCAGGCAAAATAGTCCAGGAAGAAGAGGGGCTCAGCCCCCTGGGCCAGGAGGTCATTGACACACAGGGCCACCAGGTCCTGCCCGATGGTGTCGTGTTTCTGGCACTCCTGGGCAATCTGCAAGACACAGGGAGAAGCCTGGGATCAGATCTGGGCCCCTGAAACACCAGCCAGGGTCTGGAAGGGACTGAAATCATTGTGAGCAATGGACCAAAATCCCTCCAGGTGCTCTTTGAGGAGCAGCTTTGTCTATTGTCATCTCCTAACTCTCTCCAGGAATTATTCCTCTCTCCACTGGCAAATCCAAAAGGCACTGAGAAGAAAACTCTGCTGCAAAAGGGTTTCCTTGCAGCCCAAACACGACAGGAAACCTGGGATTAAAGGGTTTTCCCCATCAATTAATTTTTTTTGAGGGTGGAGATGCTGCCTTTGTGAAGCAAGATTCCTGATTATATTCTTAATATTTAAAACCCAGTTATTTTAGGCATCCTATCAACTTCTGATATTTACTGATGATATTATCATATCAACCTCTGATAGTTGATATTATCACATCAACTTCTGGCTATTTACAGGTATTTAATTCTTTTGCCTGAAGAAGAGCAATTTCAGTTTCCATCCCCTTTTTAGAAAGGCCAACAGGTATTTTTAGAAGACAACTGCTATTTTCTGACAGAACATTTTCCCTTCTGTGCTGATTTTCCTTCTGTGGCAGGGATTTCCACCTTACCTTGAGTTTTGTGCCGACGCCGTCGGTTCCAGACACCAGGATGGGATCTCTGTAACCAGCTGCTTTCAGGTCAAAGAGCCCAGCAAACCCTCCCAGCTCTGCATTGCAGCCTGCCAGCCAGGAAACAGGAGAAACAGCCCAGCTTTACTGCCAGGGGCTTCTCCAGCAGCTCCAGCACAAGATCTCTCCAAGGTTTGTCAACGCGACTTTGCTTTGTCACCAGGAAACTTTTCTCTGCCATTTAGAACCTCTGCACTGAGGAGCTCCTAATCTGCTTAGGTTGGCTTTGTCTTTTTAATTTATCATTAGCCTAAGCCTAAAAATCCCCAACTTTGTGGCTAAACAGTCAATAATTCCTGTCACTGTCAGATTTCCCCCTTGCACTAAGTGTTTCTCTGAAACACAGGAGGAATTGTGGTAAGATTGTTGCACTGGTGTGAGAATATCTGTATTTTTCTCTCTACGTATATCTGACTTCATTAGAAGGTTCTCAGTTAATTTGAAATAAAAGGGCCATTTCATAAATAAATATTTTAAATCTGTCCAAGAATTACAAGGACTTGCTAGAGCAAGATGTGCCTGCACCCCAAAAACAAGGATGGATCAATGCTGATTCAACCAAGCAAAATACGTGTGTTCCACATCTGTCTCAGGAATTCTACATCTCATAACCTTTCTAAACATTCACACCCCAAAAGGTAGAGTTCACTGTGCAAGAAATAATAATTCATGGAATCAAACTCAGTACTTCATGGTGAAATTTTTGCTTGCATTTATCCTTACACAGTGCTGCACTGTGCTCTCTAACACTCCTGGCATTGAGGAGATGGAGTTTAGAGCCATTTAGGGATTAAAAGCTGTGCATTTGGAATAAAATCACAGGCATTTGCTTACCACAGATTTTCTTGTGTCATCTAGAAACAGGCAGGACACACAAATATGAGCTTTTTATCAAGATCAGCTGATAAACCTCATTGCCAAGAAGTGACCAAAGCAGGAGCAGGAGGTCCTGGGCTTACCTGACCTTGATGTGGCTGCAGCAAAGGGCTTGATCTTCTGCACCAAAGTGTTCCCTGCTTCAATGTCCACCCCACTGTTCTTGTAAGTCAGGCCTCTGGAAGAGTGGGGAAAAATGGGATGGCAGCTGATTACTGAATGTATTTTCAAATAATATTTACTGCTTTACATCCCTGAGTGGATGAACTGTGCAGAATCTCATCCTGCTGCCTGAGGAGACGCTGCCAGGAGCAGTGTGGGGATAATTCCAGAGTTTTGAAGATGGTATCAGAGCACTGGGATCATACAGTCAAATCCCAAAATAAAACCAACAACCAAACCCCTGACAACAAGGTAAAATAGGCAGCAGAGACCTGAATTTGCAAGGTTTGAATCCCTGCTCTGGACACAGAATCCCCAAATCCCTGGGGCTGGAAAAGCCCTCCCAGGCCAGGCAGTCCCAGCTGTGCCCCATGGCCACCTTGTCCCCAGCCCAGAGCTCTGAGTGCCACCTCCAGGCCTTGAGGTGTCAGTGGGAAAGCTCCAAACCAAACCAAACCAAAACCAAATCAAGCCAAGCACAAAAATGCACAGCTGGGTCAGAGCAGGGCTAAGCTCAAGCCACTTTTCCACCCACAAGTCTCAGGTGAATCAGTAACCTCAGAATCCTTCCAGAGTTTTACAGCTGCAGCTTAAAGGCTGCCTCTCCTCATCACTGAATGATCCCCCCCACAGCAGCAGCCATGCCTCTTTTTTACTTCAATAGGCTTTCTATTAAAGAATATAAAATATATTTCCTTAAAAAGACCCAGGTTCCTAAGGTGAGGCTCAGGAATCTAGAAGGAGATGTCTGTAAGCTCTGGGTGGGGTTTATGTAAGATCAACACAGTGGCACAAACTGGTGTCACCTGTGTGTCCCCATAGCTCCCTGGGGACACAAAGCACCAGCTGATGTTTACAGAAGGACCTTTCCATGTTGGGGACAGGGACTTTAATGACTTTTCACTCCAGCAAACACAGCTCGTGCCAGTTAAGCAGTTGTTATTCCCAGGCTGTCAATAGCATGAACCAGGTGCATCCCTATTTTAGATCCATGCCTGTTTTCTCTCTCCTATTGATGGGATTCAGCCTGAAGTTGGAATTCCGAGGGTGTTGATTAACAAGGACGAATACAACAAAACAACTGAAACCCATTTAAAATTGACTCAGCTGAACAGAAAAAAATCAGTTAATCCACAAAACCCATCTCAGGAACCAGCTCAAAAATTCAGCAAACATTGAAAAAGTCAGAGACAGACACAAATGCCTACAATTGCACTAAATGGAGTAAATATTTTTGTACTCTGCCTATTAGATCTTATTTTAAGATGTGGGAGGGTTTTTTTTAGGATCAAAGGTACTTCTGTTGTGAAGATCATTGCTGGAATATCTGGAATTGAGAAGACTTCAAGTGCCAGAAGAACTGGCCCAGGAGGAGTGCTACCAGGAAAATCCAAAGGTGTCTGCCCTCACAGCATATCCCTGACCAAAAACTGGCAAGAAGACAAGAATTCTCACAGGCAGCTGTTCAGGCTGTGAATAAGACTCAAGGAGATATTGGCCTGCAACAATCAGAGATCAAAGCCAGCCCCTTTCAGTCTGAATATGATAAATGTCCACCAGATTTTCACCATGTTTTTAGGAGTATTTCAAATTTGTTAAAATTTTTTTGCTATCTGCTTTGATCCTTTAAATGAATCTTTAATTCTTCAAATTTTCTGGAATACTTTTTATTAAGCATTCTGGCTGTTTTCCTGAGGTGAAATTCAGGAGTGAATCCTGCCAGGCTGCCAAGAGGAGGCGAGTCCTAACTTCAGAGCCATCCCCTTTTCTTCACTGAGTCCAAAGGGGACACTGGGGCTTGGAGCACCCTGGGGCAGTGGAAGGTGCCCCTGCCCATGGCAGCACCAGGATGAGCTTTAAGGTCCTTTCCAAGCCAGCCCAGTCTGGGATGCTGGGACTGAAGCATCCCTGTTCTGCCCCCTCAGGAGCAGAGGCTGGAGCAGCCCCCAGGGCAGTGCCCCAGGACTGCAAACAGCCCCAGGAGCCTCCCAGGCAGGAATTCCAGGCAGGATCCCTGCTGGCTGTGGCCCAGGAACTCGAGGTGGGAGGGAACTGCTCCAAGTGCCTCTTCTTGCCTCACTGACCTGTTTTTTGTTTTTTTTTTTTTCTGCTACAAATCCCAATTCCACCTTTTCACAACAATTTGTCAACAGATGCAGAGCACTTGAGAGAGAAAGAAGACTAAATACCAACACCCTTGTTCTTTTAGGAAGTTTATTGATCATAATTTTACAAAATACCAATCGGGATACACTGCCAGCAGCAACAGAACTGTCACTGATGTGCTTCCCAGCCTACAAAATAACCCCTTGAGAAAAGGTATGTTAGGAGCTCATTGCAGCAGAGCAGTTTCTTACTAGGTAAAAATGAGTTTAAAAACGGCAAGAAGCTTTCAGGAACATTAAAGAGACAACAGGACTCCCTGCTATTAGAAGAACAAACCCACACCCATATGATCTCCAGAGTCTTAGAGTAAACACTGTGCCAGTTAAAGGAATGGGAATGAAAGAAGTGATGACTCCTGCCCTGTTGTTAGGCAGCTTTCCCACTAAAATGTAAATCCCAACAAGGTAGGGGGTTCAAGGTAATTCTAACCATCTCTAAAAGCTAAAAAAGAACCAATAAGCCAGCCTGAACTTTGTTAATATATAAAATCACAGAATCTCCTGAGCTGGAAGGGACCCACAGGAGTCATGCTGCCCAAGCTCTGGCCTTGCACACACACCCCAAAAATCCCACCCTGGGCATCCCTGGCAGTGCTGTCCAAACACTCCTGGAGCTCTGGCAGGTTGGGGCTGGGATCACATTTCATGATATTAAATATCAGACTTCTGGACAAGACAAACCCAGAGCAAAAGCTGTGATCCAAAGTCCAAGAAGCAGAAGTTGACCTTCCCTAAACCAGGCCTACCAACTGCAGCAACACAGATCATTCCTGTGTGCTTGTCACTGTAGTTTAACTCAGATTTAGGAGAGTAAGAACATCAGGCATTCAAAATATTCCTCCCTTGCCTGGTCTTGCTGAGGTTGAGTACAAGGACAGGGTTAAAACTTGTCAAGAGTTACACAGAACATCAACAGTGGTTATTAATATCAAGCAGGGATGTGCTTAGATCCTTTTCACAGCCCTTACTCCCATTTCAGGGATTTGGAATATCTACCTGGATTGCCTGAGGAAGGCTATGGCCCGGTAGCCAATGTCCCTCCTGTAGATGGCCCCCTGGAAGTGGATGGCAGCCACGCCCAGGTTGGCCTCCCGCAGCGCCGTGGGCAGGTCCTCCCTGATGGCCGTGACCGTGAGCACCCTGCCCCCGCTGGTCACCACCCTGCCGTCCTGCAGGGCTGTGCCTGCGTGGAACACCTCCAGGCCCAGCTGCTTGGCCTTGGCAAGCCCTGTGGGTGTGGTGAAAAAGATCAGCTGTTGGTTAGAGTGTTCTCAATGAAGAGAGATCGAGCAGGGCGAGTCTGAAAACCACAGTCAAGGTCAGGGTGATCCTGCTGGGAAATGGGAATAAATCTGTAAAAATTACCTCTGGAGGAGAGACAAGTCTACCTGTGTGCTCAAGGATGTGGGAAGAGGCATTTAGCTGACACACAACACCTGATTGCAGCTTGGGTTTTATGCCTCAGTGACACCCAGAGCACAAAACATCAGCATCAACGTGACCCAAGAGCCCTGATCAGAACCATCTGACTGCAGCAGGTGTTAAACATCAATGCTGTGCAATATCAAATAACCACAGTCTGGAGAACTGAAAATACACCCAAATAACCTGAGATGAGTGAAAATTCAGCTGCTCTTTCTGACCCAGAACCAGAGTTTCTATGAATCTCAGTTCCAGTGATTCACCTTCATGCAGCAGGAGAGAACAGGAGAGTCCAGGGGGGGAATGAGCCTCCTGCAGCTTCTCCTGCCCTATTTACCTGTTATTTCCAAGCCCTTGGGATATGTCCCTGGATAGCCCTGACTAGCCATGACCACAGTCACAGCTGCACTGTCCTCTTTCCAGGCTGGCATGGAGCTGGCCAACCTCCTGTTGATCACTGCCTGCACAACCTCGTACAGGTCACTCCTCAGCAGGGGCAGAATCACCTGCAGAAACACACAGCAGCAAATCAGTCGAGGTAATTGTCTTCCTTGGCCTTGAAAAGACACTAATGTAGCTGTAAAAACAACACTAGACATGCCCACATATTGTACTTTCACACATCATACATGCAGTGCATAATCTGAGAGCCCTTGAAAACACTCGTCCTTGAAGAGAATTTCTGTGGGTAAAAGAACTGCTACATATGGAAAGGAAAGGGGGAGGACAAAGAACCTGATTTGTTCTGAAGAATAGAAATTAAGAGTTTTGTTCTATTTGTCAACAGGGAGCAAGGAAAAATCCAGAATCCATTCCAGAAAAGACAGGGAAGTGCTGAGCTCTTCTCAAGCTGATCTTTGCAAAGCCCAGCCTACTGAAATCCTCTCTGGAACAGAACAATTTCCAGACCTTCTGCCTTGAACACACAACCCAAATATTTTAAATCTTGGTGATTTAAAATTCTGATTATTCACCCCAAATCTGGTTAACAATAGTGGTCACAGATTTTACTCTTCCCATAATGCCAAATTGTACAAAATAACTCACCTGACACTCTGGGTCACCAAATCTGCAGTTAAATTCCAGAACTTTAGGCCCATCTTTGGTGAGCATTAATCCAGCATAAAGCACACCTGGAACAAAAAATGATACATAAAGATTTCTCAGGAACTCAGTTGTTTTGAATCTGTTGACAACAGGGTTTAAAAGGCTGCCACCTGTGCTCAGTGAATTTGAGAAATGGTAAGAATAAATCAGGCAGAAATAGCTGTCACAATTTTACAGCTTATTTTTGAACTTTTTCCTTTCTGTTCCTCCTCACTTGAGGAATTATCCTCTGTTCATGAAATGACCTCTGTTGATTTCCATGGACTCTGGATCAAGGCACTGGTACCAAACCCAGTTCCTACTAAATCCAAGCTGTTTCCCTTAACCTCCAGTGTGAGTTAGGCTACAAAGAGGAACAAGCAAAATAAAAGGTTGTTCTCCTTATGATTAAAAATCCCAAAGTTTTGTACGTACCCAAATAGGGGACACCTTCTTTCCTCATGCCATCAACAGTCTTCTGAAGAACAGTGTCTCTTATCTTCTGCAGCAAATCTTTAGAAATCTAATAAAGAAGGATTAGAAACCAGTGTTTGTAGAAAGGGAGGGCTTGGTTTTGTGTTTTTAAGAGCCAAGTAGAATTCTTGGATGGTCTCTTGCTCACTCCAATGGAAAGCTAAGAATGTTTTTCTTTCTATTTCTGCCAACAGAAGTTCCCTATCAAACAAACTCCAAACTACCTTAAGCCACAGCCAAAATTCACCATTAGCTTTGCTTGGCACAAAGCAAAACTGTGGCTTTAGGCCCTTGGTTCTCATGAGCAGCATTTCATAACACTTAAATCTCAATCAAATATGAGGTTGCAGAAATAACACTTCCTACTTTATAATTCCAAGTAATTCAGTGGAGATTCCCTCCTCTTTAGAAGAATTTCTGGAGCTGGGGGTTTTACTTGGCCATGCCTGCTTTAGGCAGCTCTTTTCATCCAGCAGAGCCCATTCCCTCCTGCTCCTCATGCTGGAATGAAACATTCCCACAGGCTTTCAGTGACAGCTGGAGTGGAACATCCCCTCATCAGTCCCTTTTCCCTTCCTGATCAATCCTTCCTCACCTGAGGAGCTGGGGAGTAAGCTCCCATCCCTCCTGTGTTGGGGCCTTCATCCCCATCCATCAGCCTCTTGTGGTCCTGGGCTGGGGGCATGGGGGCAATGGTGACACCATCACTGAAACACAGGCACTGAAACAAGGACAAGAGTTAAAATTCCTGGGTGTGGTTAAAATTAAAGTGCAATTAGAGTTGGTTTTCAGGGTGACAAAGGGATATTTAAGAGGATAAACTCTGCCTCCCTGATAAAATAAATGATGGGGTTCAAAGCATTTGGTTTTTCCTCAGGAAGCAGAGACTCATTTTGTGTGACCTTCCTTCAGGAATCAATAAAACCTAGAAAAATGATACTATCAGCAGTTACACTGAAAAGAAACACTCAAAAGGTTTTTAAAAAATTAATTAAAATACTGCATGATGGAAATAACTTTTTCCTTTTCCCTCCCAGCCCCTGCCCCGGAAGGAAGGCATTACATTGCTTTCAAGACTTCCTTTTCCTTGCTGATAAAGCTATTTACTTGTGAAATATTTATAAATTATTTATATAGCAGTTGTTTTTATCCTCAATATCTTCAGAATAACAAGGCTGATGGCATCTTCTGGGACTGGATGATGTTGTGCACTCAAACTGGGTAATGCTGGACCAATGGGAGCACTACTCAAAACCATTTTACAATGCTAATTATAAAACCAGCAAGGATCCAAAATAAGCCACACAGCTGTCTCTAACCAATACAATTTTGTCTATAAGCAGGGAATGGTTTTAATTTAACTGATAAAATCCTCCACTCTGCAAGTGAAGGCACTTAGTGAATCCCAAACAATTTAGAACAGGTAGAACCAAAGTGTTACAGTGAGATGCACTTACAGAAATTTCTTCTCCTTCAAGAAGTTCTTCAACAACGACAGTTTCCCCAGCTGTGCCAAAACTCTTATCCTACAGTGAAACAAAATCTCTTTAGTTCTGTTTCAGTTTTAAACTACTGAAAATGCAGTAATAAATATGGATTTTTAATTCAGCCAAAAATGCAGCATGGGTTTGAGATGATGAATCCATTCTCCCCCCAGGGATGTCAGTAGTGGTGAAATCCCTGCTCCTCTTTTCTCTTTATTCTTAAGTAAATGCAGGGTTTATGACTGAATATTTTCAAATGGCAGAGGGTATTTGTGATTACTGAGCAATTCCTCATGCTCTGCCTTCTGAAATTCGTTCCAGAAGTAGTGACAGCCAAGGCTGCACTTTCACTGGATAAAAAAGTGCAATTTATACAACACATGGGAAGGGAGCAAGATTCTCACATCCCAGTGCAATGTTTGAACACTGACTGCATATTCTGGATAATTTAGAAATAAGAACAACCAGCCCACAGTGCCAAGGTGATTTTGGGGGTCTCCAGAAATCTCTAACTCACAGGTTTTTTGTAGAAGACATTGGGCCCTGTTCAGACATGAATTGTCCAAAATGTGACTGCAGCACCCAGCTCTGACTCCTGAAGCACAAGTGTGTCACATAATGCCTCCCATGGATCAGCAGAGCTCCATGGAATTTCAGGCTGCTGTGCTACTGCCACCAGCTGAGGGCCTGACCTGGGAGCCTCAGCTTTGTGCTCCTCACTGGGTGGATAAATTACTTCATTTGGCCTCACTTCAAATCTTGATGCTCCAAAGACGTTTGTGGAATATCCTTCCTCAATGTGAACTTCACCTGAAATAATCCCAGCAGAATTTGACTGCACATTGAAGTGCTGTGCTTAGTCCTAACAGTGCCTGTAAAGATCCACCTCAATCACTGAGCTCATGCTCCTGCACTGTGGGACCTGTTGGATTGCAGGAGTCTCATATAATGAAAAAAAAAAGGAATTGCACATATAACTAAGTGAAATAAGGGAGGGTTTTCATGAAGAATGGTTTTATTTTAGCCTACATATACAATGGAGTTCCACAGCTGACCAAATAAAAGGGTAAAAGGTTTGATGTCTTACAGCCATGTTCCTATTCTATGAAATAAGGAATATCTGTGATGCTCTGAGGTGGTGAAGAGCTGATTTTGTGTGAGACATTCCTTCTCACCTGCATGATCTCAGTGACAGCCTTGCAGGCTTCTTCCTTGGTCGAAGCCACGATGACTCCTTTGCCAGCTGCCAGGCCACTGGCTTTGACAACCAAAGCAGGGAAGGTGGCACTGCCAAGGCACAGGACACACATTCAACATAAACAGTCCTCGCAAGGACATTTTGAACATTTCAAGAGTTGAAAAATCAAAGCACTTCTCAGTTTTCATGGCAACCTTATGGAATAATACACAAATCACGCCAGGCTCCTCTCATTATGCTCTGCCTGAGAAAGGTTCCTGCTTCTCTTCCCCACCAGGGAATTTCCTGACTGTACATTCCTGCTTTCCATTTGGGAATTTACTCTTGTATCATCTGGGGTCACCTGGGTTGCACTGTGATGAACAGATCATCAGTTGCTGAGTAATTTTCCAGGACTTTTTGGTGGAGAAAAGGGATAAGAAGCCAGCACAGATGGCTCTGGGCTGCTCCCTGCCTTTCCCCAGCAGGCAGACTGACAAAAAAATAACAGCTTGTCCTACATTCTCCTGTGGACTGAACACTGAACTTGCATTTCATTTTAGAGCAGGAGGAACCATTTTTCTCAGACTTGATGCAGTTCGAGAGAGTCACAGTAGGTGATCCTTTGAGACCTTTGCAGATGTTCTATCCCAAAGGTATGGATACATGAGCCATCACTGGACAGGTTTGGATATCCAGCACCCTGGCAGTAAGAGCATGTCTAAAATGACAAGAACTGTACCTGTTGATAAAGGCACATGCTGCTTTGGGGTCAGTGAAGGATTTCCATCTGGCAGTGGGGATCTCATGGCGATCCAGAAAGGCTTTGGTAAAGCTCTTACTGGACTCCAGCTGAGCTGCCTTTGCTGTGGGGCCAAAACACCTGATCCCAGCTGCTGTCAAGTCATCCACAATTCCTAAACACAAAACATGTTATAAACCTCCAGACGATTTATGGGAGTCAGGCCAGCCAAGTCCAGGGCTGCACTGATTCCCTGGAGCAAGAATGCCAGGAGTGAGAAATCATCTGTGTCTGCAGTGCCTGCTTTCCTCACTGGAACCAGGAGCAGGCAGCCCTGCACCACTGCAGGCCCTCAGAATGTGCTGGCTTTGGGAAGGGATGACAATCCCCCCTTGGTTTATGACACCTTGGAGCTAAAAGGTCAACGTGAGTCTTTGGTGAAGATGCCAAAAGGTTTAAGCAGCAAAACTACCAGCATGTTTATAATTACATTTCTTTTACCAAGACTCATATCATCATTATTTCAAAACATGAAAACTCCATAGGAAAACCAAAACTGGCTTTCTTGCTCACACGCTACCCTTCAGAAATTCCTTTTCCCATTGGCACAACTCTGGATTTTGGGGAAACTGCTCCAGACGATCTGCTTCCATTCAGATTGGAGACACTGCAGAGTGATGCACAGATGAGGACTAAAATTTACTTTTCTTCCTAAATGCTGAAGGCTGTGACTTCCAGCTTGTGTCTCTTACCAGCAGCAAGAGGAACCTCGGGCCCCACCACCACCAGCCTGATGTCCTGGTCCCTGCAGAACTGGGCAACAGCAGCATGGTCACTGACTGGAACAGCTGTTGGAGACACAAAACAGGGAAAAATCCCATCCATGGGTGCTCTTCAGCACTGAGTTATCACAGAGCACTCATCAGCCTCCCCTTCTGGGCTAACAGGTCACTGGGAACCTGGAGGAGTGAGGCCCACACTGACAGAGACCCACCCAAAACACAGGCCCAAACCCCAGGCAAAAGCTCTGGTTGGAACTGAGTCAGAGTCAGAAATCACAGAATCCCAGAATATCC
>VWZV01016140.1:168623-192772 GCA_013397155.1 Irena cyanogastra | reverse complement strand
ATAGCGAAAAAGCCACAATGTAGAACACAGCGTCGAGCTCGGGGTTGACGCTGGGTGAACAGTGATCTGGCCTCTACTGCATCAGATCCCCCAATGTTCACGGCGATGTTCCAGTCCACTTGGCTTAAATACAGTTTATTTTGCCTGAGGCCAATCTATTCAAGTTTCTTCTGTCTCTGCATATTCATTTTCTGTCTTGCTCCATATCGGCTTGGACACTACTGTTCTCGGAAGGTCATGAATTATTGATGTGTCCATCTGGAGTCGGGTGTAGAGTGTGAATTCTTGGCTGATCTTGATTATCTAGATCATATATCTTATCAGGTACCAATGGCTGGGAGTATCCGTCGGGAAGAGTCCATCTCCGGCTCAGCCACATCTTTAGAATTGTTAATTAGTCTCCTCCAGGATTGTTAGTGGGTGTTGCAAGCGTCTCTCTTGTCTTGGAATGTGGTTAGTAGGAAGCATGTCTTACAAACATTTCAATTCAATACTTTATATACATATATATATACAATTTATGGGCACGAATTATTCAATTACATATAACAATAATGGTGACCAGAGCCTATTAAACTAATAAAACAAGTGCTCATAAAAAATTTGTTTTATCACACTGTAATCAGATTTGTTATTATCTTAAACCTTCAAACCCCACGTTAGATGCCAAAACGGACTGCCACCATTTACCTCCAACTAGCAGCCAAGTATCTTGCAGTTGTTCACTTACTGACTCCTCCTCAGTTTCCCCAATCTGGTAAGGAGGAGAGCTACGAAGAAAAAATAAACCACATGGGTTGAGATAAGAACAATGTAAGAATTGAAACAAAATAGCAATAATAATAATAGCAACAACAACATCAGTAATAGCAATAATAAGGAGACAGAAAGAAAGTAACAGACACAAAGAGAAGCAAGTGATGCGCAATACAATTGTTCATCATCTGACCAGTGACCATCCCTGAACCACAACCATACCTCTTCTGGTAACTCCCCTCAGTTTATATACTAAGGCATGAAGTTCGACACTATGGAACAGCTCCTTGGCCAATTCACATCAGCTGACCCAGCTATGCTCATTTCCACCTTTTTGTGCAGCTCCTCATTAGCACGCCATGAGAAACTGAAAAGTCTATGATTTAAGGTAAGCAGTACTTAGCAACAGCTAAAACATGCATGTGTTACCAACATTATTCTGATACTAAATCCAAAACTACAGCACTCTACCAGTACTAAGAAGAAAGTGAAGTCTGCCCCAGCTCAAAGAAGGACAGTTACCTTAGTCCTCTTCCTTTACCTTCTATTCCTTCCTTTGCCTTTTTTGTTCCCTTTTCTCTTCCCTTTTACTTAAAAACTTTTCTTTGTTTTACTATGGCTGGATCTTGGCTTCATATCTCATCTCAATGGCCTTGCAGTTGTAGCATATTCACTCTGCAAATGCTGATTTAGCCTTTACTAGATACCAAGAACAATGTTTTCTCCACTTCTGCTGGAATTAGAATGGTGTTGTCATAACCTATGAGTAAGGAAAGACTTGTGAAGAGAATTCTAAAAGAAACTTGCAAACAAGTCATGTACAGTCAGATAATAAATAAGCATTAGATGTGCTTGCACAGCTGGGGCCTGTGCTTGGTAACAGATGATACCACAGCCAAAGCCTGTAGGACAATTGTAAATTGTAAATTGTAAAAACAGATACTACAGGTGTTATAAATGCCATGAGCCAATTAGTTAATTAAAAAATAAATTTTATTTGACAATGAATTCAGTGTATTGCCAAAAAACCCCCACAATCTAAGGAGCAGTGTTGAGCCCAGGCATCGGTACTGGGTGAACTCTGATCCGGCCTCTGCGGCATCAGATCCCCTCTGTTCACACCAGAGTCTTGGTCCGCTCGGTTTTTATACAGTTTATCTTGCCTGAGCCCGAGTCTGTTCAGCTTCTCTCAGACTCTGCATATTCATGCTCTGTCTTTCTCCGGATGGGCTCAGACAATGGGGTTCCCGGAAGATCACGAATGCCTGATGTGGTTATCTGGAGCCAGGTGTGGCTCTGATGATCCTGGTTATCTGGCTCTGGTATCTTCATCGGGTACTTATCGTTGGGTATACCCTAGGGAAGAGTCCATCTCCAGCTCAGCCACGTCTTTAGAGTTGCTAATCAGTCACTTCTGGGGGTGGCTCAGCCATGTCTTTAGAGTTGCTAATCAGTCTCCTCTGTGGTCTTTAGTGAATGTTACAAGCATCTCCCATCTGCCCAGAGTGTGGTCATTAGGAAATACGTCTTACAAATATTTCGGTTTATACTTTATACATTACTACATACAATTCACGGGCATGAATTACTTAATTACATATAACAACAGGGAAGTAATTGTAGTACAGAGTTATAATACAGAGTCCTTCTCTTGCTCCCAGCCCAGTTACCTTTATTTTTGGAAATAAAAAGGGGCTTTAGCTAGCACATATTTCTGCTATCTTTTCTTTCTGTGTAGCTGTGTACAAACAAGAAGAAAACCACGAGGAAATTCACTTCAGTAACACAACCGTGACTGAAATAAGATTGCTATTTCACTAGTCTTCTCTATTCATCTTCCTTCCCCTTCTGCTTCCCCTTCCTCCTTTCTCTACCTCTAATGATGAGCCTGTTATTTGCCTGAAATGCTGTGGCTTTCAGCCTCAAAACCATTTTAAAGGACACATATTACAAAGGTTATAACAGTTAATAGGATTTTCTTTTCTTTTTCTCACCCTGTTTCAGAGCAGATGCTCACAAACTTTAACACAGGACACGAGTTGGAAACTGAAATATTATATTTATGACTTAAATACTATCATGAAAGATGTTATGGGAATATGTCCTAATTCATGCCTATAAAAGTTATAAGCATTAGATATAAAAGATACCTGTATGAACACAGAAATACCTTGTAAACTCATGTGTCCTATGAAACACATATGCAAGACATAATAGGGATATCTGAATAAATACACGTTTGGGTAGTACAAGAATACTTCTGTAGACACACAGATGTGTCTCCTTAGAGGGAGACATATGTTTAAGTAGAAGGTATACTTTTTTTGTATANCAGAATTGTGTTATAAAGGCTGCAGAGAAGACCACCACACCGTGACCAGACCTTCTGACTGAGGCCCTGAAGTGCTCGCTGAACCGATGGAGATAAGGCACAGTAAACTCAGGCCTGCGAGAGCAGAGAACATCCCCGCAGGAACAAGCTGAACACCTTCGAGCGCAGACCGCGGCCCCGGGGCTGTCCGCGGCCCAGCCCTCAGGCCTCGCACCGAAGGGCGGGGCAGGAGCAGTTCTGGCCGTGTGTCCGAAAGCCTCTGGAGAGAGGCGGTGACCGCCCGTCCTGCCCATCCTCCGCCGGGCAGGGGAGATCCCCTGAGGGGCCCCTTCGCCCCGGGAAAAGCTTATCCACAGCACGGGGTGTCGTGGCCCACCAAAGGCCCCCGAAGGGGCCCCCAGACCCCGCACCAGAGCGCTGCGGATGACGCGACAGGCCCTCAGTGCTGCAAGGGACAGTGTCACACTGGCCCCTGCAAGGGGACACCTGGGCGTTCCCACCTGCCCAAAGCCTGGATTAACCCACGGAATTCTGCGCTCTTCGGCTGTGGCGGCGGCGATGCGGGACCTCGTCACCAAGGAGACCAGATGGAGGAGAGCAGCGAGGCGTCGTTGGGACCCTCGGATGGGTGACATGGTTCCACCCAACCCCTGTCACTGTCCCCTGTCCCCCCGTGCACACCTCTTTTTCCTTCTTTCCTCTTCCTTTTTCTCCTTGCCTCTTTTACTATCAAATAAAATATATCAATTTTTTGGCAGCAACATCCAACCTTGTTTGGTTTTAATTTTGGTTTTGGGTAGACTTTGTTGAAACTTCACAGTCCTTTCTGTTTTATACACACGAGACTTGATTTTTTTTTTTTTCACAGGATTGTAACATATACAGCCAGGAGCAGGCTCATACAATCCCCACTTTAGACTGAAAACACATCACTCGAAGCCTAGCAAAGGAAAGTGAGAACTGTGGGAAGCTGTAGATCCCCCTGTGTCATGTGGAGGGCCAGATGCATGACGATTATGGTGAAGAAAACAGTAACCTTTGCTGTAAACAGGAAAGAAGGTAACTCATGTACAAAGGTGGTGGTCTTGAGAACAAATGGAAAAGTTTTTTGAATTTTCTGTCTTTTGGGAGGGAATGCAATATTTTCACATGAATTTTTATTTTCGCATCCAAAAAAGAAATCCCCCAAACATTCCCATTCCTAGTTTATAGGTATTTTTTTATCTCATGTTTCTAAATTCTTACTTTTTGTCAGCTTGGGAGAATAAAGAACTCTTATCAATGTCATGTGTCAATTAGAATGAAACATGCAGAGAATGAGGAAGCCGGAATAGAGGCCCATCAGTCCCTGTTTCCTGAAGACCAAGTTTGAAGAATGAGAATTGGGTCCAATCATACACAAAAGAGGAGGAGGAGGAGGAGCAGGGGCTGCATTGTATTTTCCAAAGTGCTTTGTTTCATAATCATAAAGTCATAGAACTTCCTGATTTGGAAGAGACCCACTATGATCATCCAAGTCCAACTCCTGGCCTGGAACAGGACAACCCCAAGAATTACATCATGTGCCTGAGAGCATTGTCCAAATGCTTCTTGAGCTCTGTCAGGCTTGGTGCCATGGCTACTTCCCTGGGGAGCCTGTTCCAGTGCCCAACCACATTCTGGGTAAAGAACCTTTCCCTAATACTCAGCTTACATGAGAACAGAAAATCCTCAAGGAGTCACATGGGAAAGCATAGAAGAAAAAAGCAGATATGTCTTGTTTTAATTTTAAAACTGAGATCCAAGTTTTCTAATTCTTATTCTGGGAAGGAAGGGGGTAAAAAAAGAAAGTTCCTGAAGAAACATGTGTCTCTTTCAGAACAGAAGAATATGCCCACTTGCAAATATGCATATTTATCAGTGTCCAGGTACAGAAATGATAAGAAGCAAGAAAAATCCCCAGCCATTTCTTTTTATCTGCTGTGATCTGCTGTCTGGCTTGGGCTAGATGTTGGAAGGTTGGAAACAGACCAAAGGCAAAATATATTAAAATCCAAGGTATTTTTAGAGGCTGGAGCTTAACTCAGTGTACCTTCCTAGCTTAACTTCAGACAGATGTATGACCAGATAGAAAGTGCAAACTGTTTTGATCTTACCTCTTCCTTTCATTTTCAATTCATAAAAAGAACTGTCTAACTCAGATCACCAGAACCCAAGATTATCAATGAGGCAAGTTTGTGCATGTGGGGCAATGTGGAGACCATCCTATCACAACTGGTGTATTCACCCAGACTGGAGACCATGGGACGTGGTAAGGGAGACACAGGGAGATGACTTTCATCCATGGAGGGATCTGTTCAGCAGAGCAAAAGGGAAGGCAATAAATTCACGAAAAGATGCATCACCACTTTTAGTTCCTGCTGCAGCACTTGGCAGGGCAGGATTGGGGCAGCTCTGGAGTTCCCATTGCTGTTTCAGTGCACAGAGTTGCTGGCACTGGCAACACGCTGGCAAGCTCTGCAGGCCCTGCTTAGCACTGTGCCTCTGTCAGCTGTGCCAGTTTCCAAGGGCTGTATTTACAACATGTATGTGACAAGAAGAGTAATTTATCATGAGAAAGGTGTTTCTTCTCACGAATGGCTATTCAGTGTCCCCACTCCTTGATGTGGGACTTAGTCCCTACATGTAAAGAGCAGAATATCCTCTTGCCCAGGAGCTGTCCTTGTTCACTGTGACACTGGTGTCCAGCTCCCAAAAACCCAAGTGCCAATGCCCAAAGGGTTCTGTCATTGATTTTAGTTATTCAGATATCATACTTTACTCATTGAAACCACAAATTGCATAAGAAAGAGTTAATTTTAGAACACTTCCTATTTATGAATAGCAATCAGAATTTGAAGATGTTGAAGTGTCTTCCTCAGAATTCAAGTGAATTTTTTTTTATTTAAAAATGTTGTTATCGATACCGTGAAATGGATCTATAACAAAAATTAATAAAGACTCACTTGAAAGAAAATGTTGAGAATTAGTTTTTTCTTCATTTGGGCAAGTCTACTTCAATATATTTTTCTGCTTAAAAATAATGTTTGTGGTTTAACTTTTAATGGTGATTTTAGACAAATATTTTTGGACATAATTGTTCAGGTCAAAAAATATCTTTTTTGTCCTACTGCCATAATGTGTTGTTTCCGTACAAAATAAGGATTCTGTCATGTGACAACTTATGTCATCACTAATATATCACACTAAATCAGCAGACCTTCCATTTTGATATAAAAAACCTTATTTTCCTAAACTTTTATGTTATTTTACACTGGGACAATATACCAAACAAAAACTTTTCTTCCAGTATGTGGGATGGTGTAGTGTTCTGTTTTTGAGTTTATTTGATTGTTCTGTTATAACGAGGCATTTCTATGTTAGTCAGTTACAGAATGGTTTGTTCCTGTGTATACCCCTTCATTCCCCTCAGAGTGGGTCTTTCCCCAAGTTCTTTGTCTTGAAGTTTCCGGCCACTGACCTGTCACTCAGAGGTGTCAGTCTTCCCTCTCCTCCTCACTTCCCCAAATATGTTCCTGTCAATCTTACCCTTACCTTTGTCTATCATCTCAGCCCTGCCCAGGTTCTTCAGGAACCTTCCCTATCAATCAGCCCAATCCTCACAGGTGATTTGCCCCTTAACCCTCTTTCCAACCCTAGGTTTCTCCCATTCGCCCCCTGCCAACCCTCATCCCTCCCCTGCAATCCCTCAATTGGTTAATCCACCAGGTATTGCGTTCTTTATAACCCCTTTCCGAGCTTGGCTCGGGGCCATTTTGCCGTTGCTCCCGTTTGGGGGGAAAATAAAAGTCCTTCCGAACAGCAAGCATACTGGCCCCTCTTTTGCTCTTGCCCTAGATGCCACACAAGTGAAGCGCTCTGCCAGCAAGCTTGAACACACACCTCGCTGCTGAGTGCCAGCGGCTCTCTGCCGGGTTCGGCGCTGCCCCGCCACTGATCGGGAAACCCCTGTGCACAAGCGAGAAAGCACAGGATGGAAAACTGCCCCAGGATTGCTACTCTTGTGTCATGCCATCAATACCTGCCGATAGCTAAGTTTATCTAGTCGGTTCCTGTGTATAGCATTCAATGACTTTGTAGGGATGAATTCAGATGAACTTACAGTTATCAGTTTCCTCAGCAATGAGATGACAGGAAATCCTAAGTACTTTGAAGTAATTAAACTATCACCTAGGACACCACGCTACAGGAACAGAAGAAAACTTAATCCAAAACCTAACCTTATTAGATGCCAGAGATTGAAATTTGCCATTTATGATCACATAGTCTGCCTCACATAGTCTGCATCACAGAGTTGCCATCCATTTTCATGGGCTATATGTGATCCAGTGGAAGTAAGTTCTGTCCTTAGTAAGTGATCACATTTATATCTTCACAGTGGTTTCTCAAGGACAGGAGAAGGGCATGTTCATCACATCATAGACCTCATACTGACTTCTGCTACATAACCAACAGAAAAGCACGGGTGCAGGAAAACCATTTCTAAAGTTTCTGATCTTCTGAAATGCTAGTGTAGGCCTATCTGGAGTGTACTGCCCTGGCATCAGCACTGTTCATTAGATAAATCTTATAAAGAGACCCATTTCAGCTGTATGAATAATTTTGTAGTAATTTCTTTTTTTTTTTAATTTTTTTCCTTTGTACAATTAGATAGTATTCACAGCTTTTTTTTTTTTTTTTTTTTTTTTTTTATATTAAATTTTTTTCTCTTTTTTTTTTTTTTTTTTTTTTTTTTTTTTTTTTTTTTTTTTGCATTTTATCTTGGAAAATTCCTCGCTCACTGTTTCTCCAGCAAACTTTGATATTTGTCTGGGAAATCAGAGTTTCAGAATGGAGCACAGTGGTTTCTGTTTTCATTTCTTCCGGTGTGCAGCTGACAGGCACTGAGGCAGCAATAGCTTGGCAAAGGTACTCACTGTGAGCTAGAAGTGTCTTGGGAAGGACCATCTCAAGCTCTGGGATCAGGCATGGTTAAGATATCTGACTGATGATTCTTACTTGTGGAATATGGTGGGTCTTAAGACAAATTTCTCTAGTGCTTTCTACGCAAAACACCCCTTGAAAAGAGGGCAGATTAAACAAACCCACATGACTTCAAAGAGGTTTTGATCTGCAGGCTACCATCAGAGGAAACTCCAAAGGAGGAAAACATGTCCATTTATCATAAGCATGCCACAGAAGTCTTGCTGCCATTTTCAGCAGTGCTGTCTGGACTCAAAACACTCTGCAAAGCAGAGTGCTGAAATGAGTTACAGTCCTTTCAATTTGTTAATTGGATTCATTATGCATACATAGATCATGTGAATTCCTTTCCATTTTCTCTTGGATCCTGAGTAATGGCCTGCTCTTGAATCTAGTTAATAAATCTAAGCCAAGACTTTGATATAGAACCTGGCACATAGTGGAACAACCAGTGTGCAGAAGCAAAAATGCTGTATCATGGTCCTCTAGATATTGTGCCTAAGAAAGACATAATGGAAGAAATCTAGAGCATGGTAGAAAAGTTATGCAATTGTCATAATGAGAAAATTAAAATGCCCAAGATAATGCTGTCAGTTCAGTTTATGGCATATTTTGCAATATCACCAAAAAACAGGTCTTGTGTATCAGGCTGGGAAGCAGATTGCTGTCATTCTCTTATCTAGTCATAATTCTTATTGGAGGAATTTTAGAAATATTTTTTTCATGTGTTTATTGTACAGTGTAGTGCATTTTCACCCCCAAATAGCACAAAGGTAAGGTGATGGAAACAGATTGCTACCCATAGAAATATTTCCAAATTTACAGCTGACTAGGGCTCCTGTACTTTAGAGTGTTAACCACAAAATCAAGTTCACAAGACAAAACTACATGTTCTTTCCCCTTTCCACATTACTCAACAGAATAAATAGTGGGTCAGCTGTCCTTGTGCTTTTTGTTCATTCTACTAGACCAAAGGAAAAAAAACAGAACTTTAGTAACTATGAAAATTTTTGCATTAAGATATGGTAAAATCACACTGCTTGTGGGATTCTGATTACTGACCAAAGATTTAATTTGCAGGAGCTTCACCTGTCAAGGTGGAAGTTCTCCTATGTCTCTCTCCAGACTACACACCTACACACCAAGATCAGCACTGCCATTTTCTGCTGTTTAGGCCCTGGAATTTCCAGGGGATTGATGGATCAACAAGGCAAAACACAGCATCTACAGCATTAGCCAGGATAATGCTTTCCTGAAGTATAAAAATACCATAACAGGTATCTGAGCCCAAACCCAAAGAAAACAAGCAAAGAAACTGCAGCGATACCTTGGTTTTTGCTTGTGTATGGAGACAAAAAAAATCTCAAATTCAAAGGGCTCCACTGCTTTATGGACTAGACTTTCATTTTTAATATCATCTCCCATGTCTGAAAGTAAATAGTATTTTTAAAGTAATGCTATGAGCAAAGAGATTCACATCAACTTCTGCCTCATACCACCAGTGATACAGGTTAAGCCGGTACAACAGGGTCCTCTTCTTGCCCCCACAGAAGTGCACTTTGTCTGGTCCTAGCACAACAGTGTCCCAGGTAACCAAAAAATGTCTGTTGTATTCCATATCTGTTCTACACCAATCCACCCAAGATTGTTACTTTAAGATCCGAGGGCTGGAAGAAGAACCGGGTGTCTTGCCTGGGTTCTTGAGGCAGAGAGTGAGTGCCAGGGTCCCCTTAAGAGTTTGAGAACACTCATGCAGACCCTCTCTCTTTTTCGTTCCCAAGGGGGAAAGCTGAGGCAGCACAAAGCAGAAGAAGCTCCCGTTTGTTTTTTGTTCATTTATTTGTTTTTCCTGGGCTTTTGGAGCAGTTGGCATCATCTTTTTGGCCACGGTTGCCATGGGCAACCCCTGTTCCTGGGATAGGGGAGGACATTTTTAATTGGGTATTTTTTTCCCTCCACTTTTCCAGGAAAAATGAAACAGCGCTGCTCCACACGGTCGCCCCAGCTCACCAGCAGTGCCTGGTCTAAGCAGAGAGCACACCATCCGAGCTGTCCCTGCCAGCTGGCTGCTGCTTTTGCTGAGGAGAAGGTGAAGCCACTCCACAAGTTAATAGCCTCTGGCCCAGTTCCAGCCGCCACTGTCAACACCACTGCTGCCACGGGGAAAGGCCCTGTCGGGTGGTGTGGAGCAAACAGATCAGTAGCACTTGCTGGTTTTGGACTCCAGGTGTAGCATTTAGATTGGTTGTTAATGAAGTCCAAGGCAGGGAAGCAGAAAGAGTCCTTGCATGGTGTTCACAGATGTTTTATTTCTCCCGCGTGGTGAGGTGTTACCAACCCAGCCCAGCCTCTCGCCGCGCAGCCCAGCAGCTTCTGCCCGAGAGCCCGGGCCCCAGCCCATCCCATGGTGACAGCACAAAGCCGATGGGCAATGGGAGAACAGGGAGGGAGCAGCTGAGGGACACAGGCCAGGGGAGAGGTACGGCCTGAGACTCCCACATCCAGGTTTCTTTTGGTTCTTGTTCGCTGTTGCAGTTTGGGGGAGAGGGAGTTTTGTAATCATGGAAGTTCAGTTGCCGTGTTGTTTTTTCTTCCTTTTTTCTCTCCCCCAGCACGTGCTCAGGACAACGAGCCTCTCCTGCAGTTGGAGGCATTCAATGCCCTTGTACCTAGTGGTTATTAAAGTTGCTTCTCCCTGTTGCTGTTCTGTTTTCTGCTAAACTGTTGTTTTTTCATGTATAGTTTCTCACATTCATCTCTCCTTATTGGTGAAAAGGAGAGCAGCTAAACCTAAAAGGCGAGGTAACTTATTTTGAAGTATCCACCCCATAAATTGTCTTAAACCGAGACAAAAGGCTGTTCTGCAAACGCGCAACTGTGACTGCAGTTGTGCTTGGTCTTGCCTCGAACGGGTTGTTATTTATCTTAATGACTGAGTATGGGTTTTTGGGTTTTGTTTGTTTTGTATTTTTCCGAGAAAGAATCTTGTCTGCGTGTATATAAGGTTGTTCATTAACCGCCAGAAGTACTCTTCAGTTCTTTTCCAAATTATTTTCTTAAACATTTCAGCAGCAGAAACAGTGGCATATCTTCATCAAGAAGACAATCAACCATCACACAAGGGAAACACAGAGTGTAAACATCTAGTTTGTTTCAGCTGGAACTGTCCTGTGCCAGAATGGTCAAAGGATGCAAACCAGTCAGAGGTTTTAACTGGTGCATAAGCTGCACAGGGAGCTGTACTCGATAAAATTAAAATGGCTTGGAGGTGTTCACAAGACTCCTCAGAAACAGAAAAATTTGAATTATTTGTGTCTTATGTCCATAATGGCTAATTCAGCTCTCAACTGCAAAACTTTAACAAGAACTTCCTATGCTAGTTTCTACACAGCAAGTCTGAAATTCAGACTATGTGTTAAAGCACTGTCAGAATATCTCAAGTTTACTTTAATTTGACAAACAGGTAGGAAAATGAAACATAGCATAGATTCCCCTTGTTGTAATGCAACTCTATGGAAAACCCAAGTGTGCTCTTTTCCCAGATTGAACCTTTTTCAGTGAACTGTTTTTCAGTAAACATTAAATAATTTCTAATGCACATACTACATTGAGAAGCTGCACAAAAATAAACTCTGCAGCTCCACTTCATTGCATTTCCTGAGAGTTACATAGCAGTTTACTTCAAATAACAATTTTTTATCTTTAACCTCCTTGGGTCCTAATATATCCATGTAAATTCTAATTCTGAAGTGGTGCTGTGTGACATAATAATACTTCAGATCACTGCAAACATGGTCATGCTACGTGGTAGACACTGCAGTCATCTCTACACCTTCAGAGTTTTGAATCTTTATGAGCCACACTCATGACTGTCTTTGGCAAGGTATTTCTTTTCCCTCAAGGAAGTCTCAGGGTCTTTTACTTTTGGCTCATTGCTGTGGCATGAACTGAGCTAAGCGAGTTGCAGAAAGCAGCACAGCACAAGGCCAGAATAATTTGGAAGCAAGTTATACAAAGGGTAGACAGGAACAGTAGAAATGCCCAGACTCCACCTCTGTGCCAAAACGACATGACTGTATTTCTGCTGCCTCTCTCTCTGCTCCTTGGAGGTGCTTCAGCAAAATTTTGCATGCTTGCCTTGCATCAATAGAGCAAACCAGAAACTGGGTAAAGCAATTAGTTGATGTCCAACACCAGAATAAGCACCACCAAACTGCACTCTCTTGGCAAAGAGAGTATAACCAGGAATGAGTAGAATGTTTGGCACATGTACTATAGAACTGAACACCTGTACTTATTTTGAACAGAAATACTATCTTCTTTACTGCTTCCTGTGGCAGCATGAACCTGAAGTCTTGCCACCTTTCACACAGGAGCAGGCTGGTGAAAACACATCCTACATTTATAGAAGTAGGATGTCAGTAAATGGCCAGCTATTGCACTGTTCTCCTATTGAAGACAAGCTAGCCGGTACACTGCAGCTTGCTTGCGTACATACTCGCTAGGAGTCTTGTATTTAAACTGCATTCCTGGCCTGTCACCTCAGAT
This sequence comes from Irena cyanogastra, assembly GCA_013397155.1. NCBI lineage: Eukaryota > Metazoa > Chordata > Aves > Passeriformes > Irenidae > Irena > Irena cyanogastra. The sequence continues at coordinate 180,135 of VWZV01016140.1, read as the reverse complement.
ACATTCTCCTCTTTTTGCCCCTGAATGACTTATGGAATGACCCAGAGCTGGCTTACACACAATGGTAAAACCCATTCTACTCATAACGCCTTGTTTATGTGAAGGGAAGTCTATAATGGCACTTCTCAGTACACGCACTTGTGGGTATTTTGTGTGGTCCATGTGCTTTCTTGTCATTCAATAGCTGAGAAATCTGAAGTATAAAAAAGATAGTCCTGATAGCTAGTACAGGACTAGTACGGTAAAGTCTGCCTTGTAACAAATCTATAATAATCTACTGGGAATTGTTCACCCACATGCATACAACACATTTGTTTCCCCATGGAAAGGAAAAGAAAAATGTGTCTCAGGAGTAAGATCCCAAGCAGAAATTATTGAGATTTGCAGTCATATACAAATTTAAGGTACAACCATGATAATTGTAAAAAAGGCAAGAAATTCACTTTTCTGAAGAGGCAAACTTTTCTTATCATTGTATCACGTGCACAGCCAGCCTTTATCAAAATCAAAGGGTAAAAAGAGGGCCTGGCTACCCCAAGAGGTATGAGTTAAATCTAATTCTCTGTTGCAAATTTCTTATATGCATTGGGATAAATTAGTGGTCCTTTCCTGTGGACTTGCAAGAGGAGGAGAAAAATAATGATGATGATATATATATATACTGTATGTATAGTAAATTATGCATTAAAGATGCACGTACATAGATAATCAGGCAGTATTTGCAATCCATGAACTATAAATTCCATACCGTGTTTGAAGGAACTATCTTAATTCTGTTGTAATAACATCAATGCTAATTTTAACTGACGTGTGGAATGAAGATTGAGTATTGTACTGATTAACTCTGTGAACTTAGGTTGCACCAGTGGAACAACTGTTTTGTTTAAAATGTGATGTAAAGGACATCAAACTTTGAAAGACAAAGATGTTTTGTCATTCTCTTTTTAGAACAAAATTATTCTTGCTCAAAATGCTGTTTATTAGGCAATGTAGTAGTGTCCATTTTAATATATAAAAATTTAAAAGTCAGCTCCATTGCAACAACATATTCATTCAAATACTAGCTTAGGGAATGTTGCTACCTTAGTGAAGCATTCATAACCATATTTGTTAAAAGTCAACCAATAAACAAATTCAGTTTTAAGTTATCATACGACTGCTGTTGCACAATTCTAGCAGGATTTTATTTTTCTCCCATTCTGCTACTTTTTTCTGACACTTGCTTTAGGACTCTTTGCTATTACAGGAAGTTGATGGCAGCTTCTAGAATTTCTCTGCCTGGCATGCTTTCACAAAGATAAAGCTATGCTTTTAGGTCCTGTGTGGGCAATTCCTTTGCCAAGGTATCCTGTTAAAACATCACTGACCGGTCCAAATATGTGCTTATTCATGGGTACCTACACAAAATCGTTTACTCCCACTTCTGGAGTATGTGTATTTACAGGGTGAGCACAATATACCAGTGACTGCACTGGGGTGGTTCCAGCACTGGCATGTAAGAAGTATGTATCTATCACTGTGCTGAGGAAAGTGAGGAATGCCGAACACCTTATGGCTGGGCTGCTCAAAAACGTATGGCCTAACCACCTTTGTTTGGGAGAAAGAAAATTGGGAATGGAGGAGTAACAGAAGCTTGTGAACCTTCATTTCTTTCAGTCTAATCTCCAAGAAATGTCTCTAGGAAAAGTGCATTTGTTTACGCTCCATGACAAGTGGAACAGTTTAACCAGTGGGAGACAGGCATGGTTGAAGAAATCTTACAGCCTTTGGCCTGTAGGAACAGTCTTGTTGATTGTAAGGTTTCCTTGTGACTTTAAAAACAATGAATTTGCATATGCTAGCAATACTTTACAGAATCCTGCTATGTGGCCAATAGCAGTGCCTACACTAGGTCTCCTCTTGAAATAACCTAATATTAAGCTGACAGCTGAAATCTGTTGTGGTCTCTAGGAAAGTGTGAAATGCCAGACTGTAAGCATTCAGTTAATTTACATGCACACTAATCTCTACATTGGTGAGGAAACAAGATCATGAAAGCCAGGAATTCCTATTGTCTAGAAGCTGTAAGTACACAAATCTGGAAATAACAAGTCAGATTTTAATAGGGATCATAAATAATTGTGAACATACAGCTTAGTTAGAGATGAAATCAGCAGGATTAATCTGTTTGCACTTTGCACAGGGGGTGCTGAAGTGGTGACTGTGAGCAGGTCCTTAAACACAGGGTGTAGCTGAAATAAAAGTGATGGTCGTGATGTTGGAGTAGAGTTATATGGAGTATGCTGTACAGAGGTAAATTGAGAAGACAAAAGGTTTGGTTTTTTTTTTCTGGGAGATTTTCTGTTAGTTGAAATGTCTGAGACCAAAATGTCCTCTACCTTAGCCATAATTACCAGGCGTGATGCAGGCTCTGCTAAAGGAAGATGTGTAACAGTGTTACAGAGGTGAACAGATCAATGTCAAAGACCTTTCCAGTACAAAAATCTATTTAACCTGTGTGTCTAACCCCAGCAAATGAAGAGCTCTGACCACACACTTTCAAACACTTGAGCTAACTGCTACAGCTGTGGGCTAATTACTCTAAAAGATCTTCAACTTTCAGAAAAAAATATGACAGGGAGCTGTAGGACAGAATAACAACAACTAGAAGAAAGATGAATATATAAAAGGATCTTTTTCTTCTACTGCTAAGCAGTAGAGTGTTTAAATTAACAGAAATTTGTCCTAAGGAAGAGACTAGACCAGAGCAGGTGAGGTAGTCACCTCTGACTGGATGTGAGAATTTCTGTGGCTCATACTCTAACAGAAGTTCTTAAACTATACATCTGCATGTAAGGAACAAGAATTACTCATACTGCAGAAACTTTTATTAGAAGTGTGATGCAGTTTGAGATGTGGTCAGCTAAGTGTGCGCAATATTGAAGTCACAAGGGCTTCTCTGAGTTTGACAAATTTGGGCAGTAGCTTGAAGAATCAAGAGGGGAGAGATTGTATATCCTCCATTCACATACTGGCAATTCTCCATTGAAATGCTGTGTCCAGTTCTTACAGCCAGTTGTGGCAGGATGTCAGAAAATGGGCTACAGATCAGAGAAGAGCTTAATGAAGAGAGATTTGAAAGACATGTCAGTGAAAAGACTTGGGGAAGTAAATCTACTTACGCAGAAGAGAGGATAAGTAGATCAGCAAGTGGTTAATGAGTGACTGCAGGAACTTAAAAATTCCGCTTAGGAGTTTTGAAAGCTATAAAAGAGAAGTCAAAATTAGAGAAGTTTTATATTGATTGAGTGATAGATAATGCACGGAATTGGCCTGGGAAAGAGAAATAACTGCAACATTATAAGCAGAGTTTAAGCACCAATACAGAAAATTCTAACCTAATCCACAGCAATTTTTTGCTACAGATATTCTTACTGTCAGAAGCCACTAATGGAGATGAAAGAGAAAGCAAGTTTGGCTACAATTTAAGAGTCTCTGAAGAGCACAGGGGCAATGCAAGGCAGAGCAGGGGTAAGAGACATTCAGGCTTAATGAGAGGTGTAGGCAGTGGCATTCCAGCTCCAAGGCTGCACCCAGACAGATGCTGACTGTGATAGCAGCCTGACTCCCCATAGCACAGCTTGCAGAAAAAGCAATGAAACAAGGAAGGCCAAGTGGTTTGTCCTTTTCCTCCAGTCTTTTACTAACTTAGTGGATGGACATAAGCAAAATAATAGTCTTGGCATTTGTCTTTGCACAGTGCAAATCATGGTTGCTGACATTAGCAGAACTTTAATTCATTTAAGTCTCCTTGCATACATCTGCAAAGGTTGTCTGATAACCAGTGTGGGACACAAGAGCTTAGTATAACGTGAAGTTAAAAGCATGCTTCTGAGTGAGGTAAGTTTGTGACTTCCAGTTTTTGTCATTCCAGTGAGAGCATCAAGGTTCAACCATGCACTAGTTGGGATCAACAAGGAGTTGTGGTGACACAATGAGCTGTAGCAAACATCCTCGTGTGAAAGTTTGAAGGCCAGGCCAGGTGGACAAGCAGCACTTTGGCAAGGCCAAAGAATGGAAATGCATGAGCCTGTCACTGATTAGTCCTTTTTTAAATGGAAAGGAGATCCAGAAGAAGTAGTACTTAAATAGACTATGCAGTAAGTTAAAAGGGCGTTACTGCACCATGAGAGAAGGTCTGTACACAGTCTCTTTTTTCAAAAATGTGTCTGCAGAAATGGTCCCCCATTTTTTGTCAGTAATGATTTCTGCATCAACTGTACTGGTTCTGTAGAATTTACTTAAATCTAATTCTGGCAGTTCTGGTAGGGAAACCTTGCTCCTTTCCTTCTGCCAGACTGAAAATCAAACACATTTCTCAAGAAAATGTGTTGCAACAAAAGTTCCTTTTTGACATGGCCTTAAGTTTCGCTACCAGACATTCCAGAAAAAAAAATCTTTTAATGTAGTTTTCATCTACATTTGCATTTCATTTTAGCTACTAAAACATGTAAAATCCATTTTCCTCATTTTTAACTTTGATTTTTCAAAACTAAGCTAATTTCTATTTCTCTTTCATTTTGGACTTTGAAGAAACAAAATAAGATAACAGAAGAACAGTAGTTTCCTCCAAAAATCCCTTCTTATTCTTCTGGTTCCCCTTTTCTTTGAGAAGAAGTAAATAGAAGCAAGAACTTGAAAGAAAGCAAAGTAAAAGGAAGCAAAAAGATGAAACTTTTTCAGATGTAAAAAAATTATTTGATGCACTCATTTTGATGCACAAAACCCTCCTAGTTTTTGCTTTTAAAGTTGAAATGCATTTTAAAAAGACAAAATAAATGTTTTCATTCCTCCCTCATGTAAAATCCAAATAGCGAAGAATCTGGGACATTGTTGAAAAATGTTCTGGTAGAAAGTGTATTCCAGTCCTGCTCTCTGGCAGTGGCAACAGCAGCATTAATACCTCTGAAGGCCAATTACACTTCTATAAACTTATTATCTCCATGTCTTGCCATCCTGACATATATATGACCCTAGTTCCTTCAGTTGTTTTTCACAGATGTCTTTAACAGCCATTTACTTTTCTGGCTGGGGATCACCACTTATTTTTTTGTAGCACTGCTGATCCCATTGTGTCAACAGTGCTTGTTTTTGAAATCTGCGGCTTGCACTGATGGAAACATTGAGAATTTCAGCATTCACTGAGACCAACATTTGTTATGTGTGCAGATTTCTCTTCATCTTTCTTCATTCTTTTCTTCTGTCTCCCTTGGTCCTATTGTTGGAGACCAGGCTATGACTGCCTACGAGGCATGGAAATCTCTGTTTAGTCTTATGTGCAGGAGCAAATACCAGGATATTTGCTCTCATTTGTCTCTCTGTAGCTCCTTGAGCTCATCTGCACAGTATAATCTGTGTTTGATAAAAACAGCATTTAAAAAACTTTTTTTGATATTTTTTATAAAATGTTGAAATGCTATTTTATGTGAAAAACAATTCCCTTTTTTCTGTGCCAACTGTTTCAATGAGACTAGATCTCCCTGATTAAAAGCCATTTGGGTGAAAACATTTACTTTCTTGCAAGCATTTCACCAGTGCTCAGCACTTTCCCATGCTTGCTGAGATCAAACAAGAAGAATGCTTTGCTTTGCACCTCCTGATAGTGTGCTGTAGGATATTTATGCCATGGTTGCCTCCCTGAGTCAACAGGACTACTGATGTCACTCTTAGCAATCCAGCAATCCACATCACAAGGTGATGCTGGGAAAGAAATGATGCTGTGCCATTAGTGTCTCGTGTCAGCACCTACAGGAGCAAAACCCCTGTGTGGTCAGCACTGGACCTTGGGCAGTGGATAGAGGACAGTTCCTGCACCAGCTGAGCCTCAGCTACTCCAAATGAAAAGCCCAGCTCTGCTGTCAGTTGACAGAAACAACTTTTGGGGCTGCCAAAGACTTTTGTTTTGTCTTGAAACCTCATGATGGAGCAAACTTTCCAGCATGGAAGGGGCTTTTGTTGGTAACCAGGGACATGTTTTTCAGCATTTATTTTTATTTATTTTTATTGTCACCATGAAATGTCTTGCCTTAGGCTTTGTGTATCCCACTGCATCCATATCCATTGCAAGACAGAAAATAAATTGTTTCCACTTTTCTTAGCGAGGATGGGAAATTTTTGAAGCAGGTCCAATTCTGATCTCCTTTCCACCCTTTTTCTTCATAAAAGGCATCAAAATGCCAAGTAATAAGCAAGCTGTGTATGTGCGGAGCTGAAGGACAGAACCCACCCCCTCCCACAGCTTCCTAAACACATGGCAAATAAAACCAGTCCCATTCAGTCACTGGTACCAAGCTGCCCATTACTCTTTGACTTGAATAAAACTGAAATGGATCAAAATCACCTTATTTTTCCTGCAGCAGGACGGTACAGATGCCTTCAGATCCCTGTCAATGGCGGAAGTTACATTCCCCCCATCATATATGAATAATGGCATCAGCCACTGTTTATTGCTCACATTAGACTTTTCCAGATTGTGTTAATGCATGCAGTTCTTTCTTATGAAATATAAGTAAGAGCTGTATCTAGATCTTACTAAGCTAAGAGTAAGATACAGTATCTCTGCTTGGAGCTACAATAATACAATGTTAGTGTTGATTTGTTTCCACATTCGCATGGTGCAATACTGGGTCAGTTTTCCTCTTTTCTTTAGGTTTCTCTGCTTGAAAGCTTCAGGACCGCAGTGATTCACTAAACCTACAGTCTCATCTCTCTTCACTGTAGGGTGCCATCCAAGTCACTTCAATGAGTCTATTCACACAACAATGTGCACAGTTGATTAAGCTGTGCCCCAAAACAGTGCCTGGAAATGAAGTCAGTTGTCAAATGTCCACTGTTTCACTGGGAGATATTCTTTAAGATTTGAATTTAACTTTTTTTTTAAAGGAAGATTTTCCACCATACTATCATTTAAAAAGAAGAGGAGACAGGGAAAATATAGCCTGCATTGTTTGCTACAAACAAAACTGCCTTTGAATGTAAAGTGCTTCTTAAGGTTTATCCTCACTGATTTCGAGGCATACACTGAATTTCAGAGATTATAGTAAATTGCACAGTCAAAGTTCATCTTTATTCAATAAAACTCTTAAGCATGTGCTCACTTTTAAATCCAAGCCTGTGCATACACGCTTTTCTGATCACAGCCAGAGATTTTCTGTTTCATTTGGGTTTTGAGATCACATATTCTATTCTGGTGTTATGCAAGGAGGCAGCATTAGGATCCCAGGAACTATGGCAGCTGGAACAGCTGATGTGCATTTTAAGACAAGGACGCACACATCACAGGTAATGTACATGCCATAAGCATGTAACTAATGCTTAATTTAGCCAATTGCTTAATACATACATAACTGAGAAAGGTCTTCAGATGATGGTCATGCAGACATAAACACTTTGCAGATGGAAAAGTGGAAAGAGGTGTGTCAGTATGACTTGTGCTGTGCTGCAGGATATAGGAGGGTGACTCTCCTGAGCTGTACCAATTGTGGAGGCAGAGAAGTGTTAAGGAAAACTGCACTTGAGAATGATAATCTGGGAACATTACAGAATTTCACCAAGATATACTGTATGTGAGTGGTTACTCACAGTGGAATGTACTTTGAATTACTGAAATGACAGTCAGAATTTACTTTGTATGAGCATGGGGCTGAAGGATCTTTGAGCATACTTCTGCCATGCTCAGTGCAGAGGAGCTGCCTAACAGAGCCAGAAGAGTCTGGAAAATTCTGTGGAAAGTAGCAAAGGATGTTTTTGTCAAACTCAACCCATCACAGGCACATTATTTCTCTAAGTCGCATTAATTCCTATCATTGATGTGTTCAGTATTGTTAAAATCAGTTTCAATCTAAAATGTTTTGGTTCTGTGGTAACTTCTAAAAACTATCTCCTTAAAGTCCTCATAAGGTCAGTGGAAAAAAGGCACAATGTCTGTGTCTATAAACCCTTGGCTCCATCTCAGAATGCAGCCTCCTAATATGGATGGAAAAGGCCAGATTTTTCACTTCAAGATTTTGCCATTATTTTTCCCTCTGCCCATGTCCATACCTTGTCTGTCATTAGGTGGACATAGATTTAAATACAGAACAGAAGGGTGCCCACATAATGAAGACTTTTAAGATCATGTTAGACATGAGTACTCAAGTCAGGCATCTTGCAGTTTATTTGTCTGACTCTGCCTGGCAGCACGGAAATAGACCTCTAGTCTCCAAGATCCTTTTGTGAGCCCTCCCAAAGCATAAATGCTATGCTTCTGTGTTGCCCCTCTCCATCAGATTTCATACATTTTTCTCCTGAGCACAACAGTGTGTGCAAAGAGCACTCCTTCAGGAAGGTCTGCTTGTTTAGCCTCCAGACTATCACCAAAGAAATCATCTTTAAGCAAAGCAGGTGTTTGACACTGTCATCTGTCTTGCAGAGAAAAATCATTCCCTTGGCCTCACTGAAGCCACTGATCTTTGTTCTTTGCTGTCAACCACTGCATGCAGCCTTCTGTCTGCTGGCAGGTGACTGCCAGCTCAGGGAGGTTTTACAGCACCAAGTCCACAGAAAATGATGTAGGAAGAGGGATGTGCTTGTGCCTCAGAGTCCTTCTCATGTGCTAAAACAGGTGACGATTGTTTCTCCAACCCCTGCCACAGCTTGGGTTATATTCTAAGTGGGTGTGGCTGGGTAAAGAGTCCAATTTTCAGCAATGCAGCATCAGTGTCAAGTGGTGAGAAATAAAGAAGCACTGACAGTCCATATAGCCAAGGGTGTGGAGTGTCTGATTTGGTACTCTAAATACATTTCCTGCCTAGGGAAACTGAGGAACAGCATGGCAGTCTACTAATGAACCACCTCAGAAACCATGAATCTGTGTGCCTGTGAGGACTGTGAACACCTATTTTTCCTTTGGTCTTTGCCTCTAGACATGTGAATTGTCTAACCCCCATCCTCCAGATGTTCAGACTCAATTTATGAAGGTCCAAGATTACTTGTGGAGTCCTGAGGCTCTCCCTCTTGCCCTGAATAAGGCACATGGGGTAGTTTGCAGAGGTCTAGCATCAGCTTCCATACTGATGCTCATGAAGCAATGCTTGAACCTTTGTTTCCCCTTTCCTACCAGAGAAGGGATATAAAGTGCATCCCTCAGTTCTACATCCAGTTGAAAAAAATCTTTTCTACACACTTTATCTCAAGCTGCATTGGTCTGAATTTCTAGAAACCACAGATGTGATGCAAAGCAGGGTGAAGAGACAAAGGGCAGCCCTTGACCTTCAGTTCTTTTCCTGGTAACCACAGGTGCTGACAGTCAAGGCCTAGTAAGGCAGCTGGACATGCAGCTTTACAAAGAAATCTCACAGCTCTAGCACGTTTGCTCTTCCTTGCTTTCCTTTGTACAATCCCCATCACTGCACTTACTCAATGTTTAGGGGTTGTTCACTCACCTCCCCTCTGGGCACATGCTGTGCTGTGCCCTCTGTTCACCCTGCCTCTGCCCCTCCTCTTCCCACAGCCTGTTTCAGTGGCATCACAACAGGCATCTTTGGCAAGGGTGCAGCCAACAGAGCAATAAGGAGCATTCCAATTCAGCACAGCTCCCACAGCAGTTTTCTTGCTGCTGCCTCACCATGGATCCTTTCAGAGGCAGAGATGGTAGGCACAGGCAGTGCAGTGTGGGGGGAAGAGAGCAAATGGACACAAACATAGGACGGCAGGGAGGAGAGAGGATGTTGAATATGTGGACTGTAACAAAGTAATGTTAATCACTGACCTAATGACTGTTTTTATCAGGATCAAATAATAATTTTCTGTAAATTGGTTATAGATATTAATTAGTGTTAATCAGCACCATTGTGAAATCTCTTGCAGGCTTTATACTTTGAAAAGCTGTATTTAGCATTGCTTTAAGAAGTTCTCAGTCACATGAATATTTTAGTATAGTTTCTGTTTGGTTCAGGGATGTAGTGGCTTTACAAGTAAATGCTTTACAAGTAAATGCTTGTTATGACCACCCTGATAGTGGGACTCATTAACAGTGGGCCTGATTTCTTTCAAATCTTGTTCAAACTTTTTATCTGTTCATTACTATAAAAATATCCTGGACTGTGTTTTTCTCTCAGATGACAGCAGCACTTGTTAGAAGGCTACAACTCAATGATAATCCACAAATTAAAATAATAAATTGCGAACACTACAGGACCTGGAAGAAACCATTACAGTCTATTAGTTGCAATTTAGAGTGCTAATGACATGCTAGCATCAGGCTCATTGGGAAAGACACAATTTGACTGTATTGCCAGACAGAGTGCCTTAGCAGTGCAGGTGGATGCTGTGAACTCCTGTCCCAGACAGATCAAAGCCTCTGGGCTTTGAGTAGCTTCCAGCAGCCTGGACAGCACAGGCTACTGGAAGACTTTATTCCCTGCTGCAGATTGCAACCAAGCTCCTTATGGTGCTCTACACAGATTGGGCCCCAGAGAATTCAGTGCTGGATATTGAAGGCCACCTCCATTGTGTCGGGATGTTCCCACCACACCTCATGTGGTGGGACTGCATGGGGACTGCTCTCAAGTTCCATTCTACTGAAACTCCAGTACTGAGTTTATATTGAGTTTATATATATATGCTCCAGTACTGAGTATATATATAGAGGGAAGTGAGCAGGAAAAGCAAATCCATGGGGATGAAAAACCCATTGGATGATTTTGGACTCCACAAAGAAATGCAGCATCTTGCTCAAAAAATCCTTTTGGAGTGTCCAAAGACAAAAGGAAGGAGCAGGAGGATCAAAGACAGTCCAAGGCTGGGGGCAGAGTCCACAGGTGGATTGATATTCCCTCCAGCTTCAGTGGCAGTGGTGGTGGCTGCCCCTCCCAGCCCTCACAATTCCTGAAGGATGAATGAGGTGCGTGAGGAACCTCTCCTGGAAGCACTTTTTTTTCCTTTGCTCCACATCAGCTTCTGGCCTTTACTCTCTTAACTAGGGGAGGCAGCAGGTGATACGCACATCACAGGAGGCTGATGCACTCACAAAGAGCACACACAAAGCCCTGCTTACAGGGCTAAAGATGGGCAGGACACAAATCTTTGCAAAATGTCAAAGCTTATATGCTACGTAGTTTAGGGCAGATATACTGAACAGACACATGTATTGCAGCACTTGAAAACAATTCCTGGAGAGTACTGCACTGGTGCTATTTCTGCATGTGGTCATGTGCTCACAGCGCATACACAGTTCAGTATCTTGTCCCTGGCTACTTCTGATGCATTTTAATCTGCTGATCTGAAGTGCTTGAGCCTGCTGTAGGTACCCACATGCTATGCCTGGGGCAGGAATGTTGTTATAGTTTCAAAGAAAGCACTTCCTTTCTGCCTGGAGCAGCACTGAGGCATCCCTTCAAGTTCAGTCCTCACAGCCTTCCAAGAGAAGGTTAAAATCAAAAAGAAAGAAAAATCAAGGAAAAAAAAAAAAAAACCCAAAAAAAAAAAAACCAAA
>VWZV01016140.1:93318-168599 GCA_013397155.1 Irena cyanogastra | reverse complement strand
GGTGAGCTGGGGGGAAGGGGAGCAGCTGTGTCCTTGGAGCTGCCACCGCCCTGGCCAGCACCGGCCTGGGAAGAGCTCCCATAAAGGAGGCTCGGCTCATAACCAAAACAAAAAACAAAAACAAAAATAAAAGAAGCCTGGGAAACTGGAAAACTTTCTGACACAGATGCGAGGAGATGTACAGCGTTTGCAACTTGTGAACTTAGTGAGAAACATTTATTTTGAGGGATGAGGGGCCTCCTTTTGCTGCTGGCTGCTGTGACAGCCTCTGGAAACGTGGTGGGGCAGAGCAGCACGTGGAAGAGAGGAAAGCCTGTAGCGCAGCATATACAGTCCGGCTGTGGAAGTAATTTCCACTGGGTGTCACTGTAACCACGAGTTTAGCAAAGCTAAAGCAGTAAGCATTTCTTAACATTCACAACAGAAATATCCAGGTTTGTGGAGAACCATGGTCTTGGAAGCTTCTGTTTTATGAGTCAAGCCCTCAAGGGGCTTATCCCATACTTATATGCCTGCTGTTTGTCCATAGAGTTGTGGCCAACAGCAGGATGATGAAGCACAGCACTGTTCTTGAACCTGGCCTACACTTCAGGTGTTGTTGTTCTGCAGCCTTTTTAGAAGCTGCCATGAGGCCCAGGGAGGTATTATAAATGCTCTGTCTCCTTTCTGACCTCTGGGAGACAGGTTCTGTGTCTTAGTTACTGTGAAGTTACTGGGAATCAGAGGAAGATTCAGTGCACATCTGCACTGGACAGCTGACTTTTGCAAGGTTCCAGAATCCTAAAAGCTTCTAGAGTGTTGTCAGAGGCTGATTAAACCTGCTTAAATTCATGGAGGAGAAATGCTATGGAACTGTGATCCAAAGTGAGGGAGGGCATGGGACAAAGGCATTGGACTAGCAAGAGCCAACTTTGTATGTGAGGAGTAGGTTACCCTGGTGTCCTTAGGCACTTTTTTCATCACTGGTGTAGCATGCTCTATTTTCACATCAAACAACAACATCACCCCTTAGAATTTAATATGTCACATGTGTTCCAGTGGGATTAACAGTGTCAGCTCCTTGCTGCACAGCAGATCTCTGAGGGGTTTTGCATGCTGGTGTAAGAATTTCCTTTCCCCCAGAACTAAGGAGATTTTCCATGTCAAAACCCCATACGCCAAGCAAGCTTGGTGCAGTTTTTGTGAGGTAAGAGGAGAGCTTGGTGTGAGCACCCAGCTGAGATAGCAATCAGTGCTTTGAGAGATGGTATACAGTAACGTTTCCTTCTCAGTTCGTTGTTCCAGCTAAGCCTCACTCCTGTGTCAGCCTTGTGTGTACCAGCATGCAGCACCCTGGAGCAGGGCTGCAGTCCCCAGCATTGTTGTCCGGCCTTTTCTCAAAACATGTGGCCCTGCAGCCAGTGCAGCTGTGCTATCCTTCCCTACTGCCCCCATCACCAGGCAGCTGGAGTGGGAGGCCATGGTGGGGGAAGAATTCAGTGGCTTAAAAGTGGCTGGGAAAGAACAGAAATAGGCCAATAATGGGCAGGAGTCATTTCAAGGAAGTTATGTTACTTGTTTTCAGGTCAGTACTTAAGTAATGGACTGCACACAATGCTGTAAATCTCTACTTAAGTATAAGCATATGGAAAGTATTTTGGGATAAGTTAACTTCATAAATTATGGTTTCTCTGTTTTCACTCAGTCCTCCCTTTTCCTGATGAGTACTGCTTCATCTACCTCATTTCATGAGCTTTGTGTCTTGCTATACGGAGGACATAACAGCAATGTATCTCAAAGAACTCAAATTCTTCTGCAAAAGGACTTTTGAGCTTCCCAAGTATCATCAGGAAGAGAAAGAGAACAAGAAGCTGTGCTCAGGCAGACACAAATGGTAATGCTGTAAGAGAAACAGCATATGCTAATGTCTTTCCAGAGCTCGGACATGTGCTTTGCTCTGGGTCAGGGTGAGTGAGGCAGGGAGCTGGATGTGTGTATGGTGCTCCCAGGGGAGACCTCTGCACTTGACAATGAATGCAGCCATGGGCTTGAGTTAGTAGATGACTTTTCTCTTTTGAGATAAGGTACAGCTCTCAAGCACTTTGCCTTCAAGCTGCCGCAAGGTCTCCAGTTCCCATTTTGCATCTGCATAATCTTTCTATTCTCCTTGTCAGGGTGTTTGTTGTGCCCACCTTTCTACAAATTTTGAGTATTCTGAAGGGTGTTGTCCTTATCTGCTTTTACAAAGAGTCTTTACTGTGATTTGTTCTAGGCCAGGGCTTATAGTCCTCCTTCAAGATCTCCCATCTAGAACTGGTCGGAAAGTAGATTTCTTGTCCCAAGAGAAAATATCAAGATTTAAATGCTTTTATTGTAAAGGAGGCCAGATGAGCAATTTTATTACATATTATTTAAATGGTGTTTCAAGACAGATGTGCCCAGCTTTGATCCTCTCTCTTTACTCCCTTTTCTCCTTTTTATCTTTTTTCTTTTTTATTTTTCCTTCTCCATTAAATAAGGTAAATATCACTTTGAATAATACAATAAAAATATCTGTAAGAAATAACTTTGGCTTTGGATACAGGAAGTATACAGACATATTTGATGTACTTTCAATGGTAAAACATGCAAGTGGTGAAGAATATATTCTTATGTCGATAAAGTGCTCTCCCCCTGAAAAAAATATGAGAGTTTTTAAAAATTAAAAGCTCAAACAATTTCTAGCATGCACTTTGAGAATAGAGGCCACCCTCAGTTTGTGTAGGAGCTGCCTTGCTGTTAAGCTCTGTCAGAATATGAAGGGAATGTTGAGTCTACCTTAGTAGAGGAAACCACTTTTTCTCCCTGACCAAGATGAAGTCTCAGCCTTCCTTCCATCAGAGACAGAGGACAGAAATGGATAGAAGGGAGAGAGAAGATGAAGTGTGGGATTTTCCCACTGCAGTCCACAAGGGGCATATTTTTGTAGCCAGGATAAGTTACAGACGGAATCTATCTGAAGACCGGGATAAATTTTTGTCGTTTTTCCTCTCAATAGTTTCACATTTTCCATGCAGAGAGACGGGGTTGGGATATTTTCCTTTGGAGATCTGTGGGTCTTTGAAGTGGCTTCTTAAGTTTAAAGTAGATTTAAGATGGCATGAAAATGAAGTGACTTACACTATTTCCTTTAATATGACAAATCTATTTTAATAACTAATTGCAGCATCAGTGCTGTTTTTTGACCAGCTCTGCCACATAAGGGTTTTGTCTATTAGCTTTTAATACCATGTTATTCTGCACTCTCAAGTATATTTCTCATTATTTTGTGAAATGTTGTATTTCTGATTCTTTTGTAAATGAGCCTCTGACTTGGCATATGGATAATAGCAAGGGGCAGTGAGGCTGCTTCAAGAACATTTGCTTTTCTGAATGTTACATGTGATTTAACAGCACTATACCTAGCACAACTATTGCGCCTATCAAGTGGCATTATTTTCACAGCAGTCACTGAACTATCTGTAGTAGCAGAAATGAAGATCAGCTATTTTTCTCTCAGTTATGCCTGAATTTAATTTAGTTTATCAATCAGGCTCTAGAGCTCAAATAGCTGCTCTGCAAGTAAGAAATGTGTCATGCAAAATTATTACTTTTGGCCTCAGATTTTATGCACTCAAGGTCTAAAACCATCTGGTTTTATCCCCATATAATTTTCCATTTTCATTTTTAATCTGAAAGATCTGAATACCCTATTTAAATCCAACAAAACATTTCTACATTATGTAGAAACCTTTGCCACTTCTACTGTCATAAACACACACAATCAGAAAGCTTGATAACATCAAGATTTTCCCTTAAAACTGAAAGTTTTGATTTTAAGTATCTACCTCTCATTGCATTAAGCATCAGCTGTCTTCAGGATACAAACTCAACAGTTCCCTTGGGATATGTCTCATCTGATCTCTTTTCTCCAGGATGCCTGGTGTGGGATTGGCCTTTAAAACTGCATGTCAAACCTTCTATCCTTTTTCTGATGTAGCTATGAGAAAGAATTGAGAAAGGGTCTGGGTTTGTGTTCTTTCTTCATTTAAGTGGCAACTTGTCAAAAGCGTGAGGGCAAGAGTTAAGCAATGAAGAATAAAGGGGTTTAATTGCAATTTTTAACTGTTTACTTTGGGGTTTTTTTGATGGTGCTCTCTCTTTACTTCCAGGGTAACAAGAGTATATGGGGCAAAAGAAGATTTTTAAATATTGTTATTGCTACTTTCTTCAATAAGTTGTAATATCTCATTCACAAATATATCTGAGATTTCTAGGAAATTTTCCACAAAACCTTAGATAGTTCTTGCTTAGCAGGATTTGAGGAAAAAATAAGGAAAAACCCTTAAAAACAATTTCAAAACCTTTTTTAGACTTATGGAAAAGGAAAACACATTAATTTTTAAAAAGTTAGGAAAAAATATGCTACACAGCATTGGCACCCTCAGATGACATAAGGATTTTCAATCTGTTGAAGAGAATTGTTTCAATTGTTTTACAGAGATAACAAGCTTTCTCCCCCTTGTCTTATGCTGCACACACATTCTTGTCAGTATCAGCATATTCTCGTCTCCTTTAAGAGAGAAGGCAAAAGCAGTACAAATTCATGGCTGTGTCACTTTAAACTGGTGACAAATGGACCTTCAAATGTATGATAGTCAGAAGAATTTGGCAGACTCTTTGAAGACAAAAAGAGAAGGAGGTCAGGGTTAATTTAAGTGCAGAATTTTCGCTTCTAACCGCATTTGATCTTATCTTGAAATAAATTATTTAATGAATTATTGCATGGAAATGGAAAGAGCTGGAAAAACCTTAGAAGTCATTTGACACAGCATTGAATTTCCAGCATATTTTTGAGTGTGTGTCTTGGAAAAAAAGGAAACAGCTACAATTTCAGCCCTGCTTTCCAGAGAGAAAAAGTATTCACAGAGAGGTTTGTTGCTGATGAATGAGAACTACCTCAGAAAAAAGTTTACTGTGTGCAAATGCCTTGCACATGGTAGAGTGAGAGGAGTATTCTTCAGTAAATACAGCAAAACAAGCTTTGAATTTGCACTGGGATATTGATGAGACAGCCAAGGCTGGTTTTGTTATACATTGACTGTGCCAGAACACCCAGTGTATCTGCATTTGCACACTTTTTCCTCCCTTTTTGGCTGCTCATGACACTTATTTTCATTTTCATATGGTTACTATTCATCCCGTATTTTTCAGAGCCTGAAAGTATGCTAAAAGCAGATATACAGTTGTTGTGGAAAAATTCTCTAGGTTGTATTGGACTAGCTAACTTTGCTGAAGATTGAGGGTCTGTACTCTCTGCTGGCCTAGCAATGGTAGTCAATACCTAAATCTTCCAAAAGCGTGAGGTCTCCTGTTTCCCAGTCTCACATGGGAGGTGGTCAATCACTGACAAGTTATCTTTTAACTGATCATTTTTCCTCTGAATTAAATATTGCAGAAGTACGTGCACTGCCTAATATTTCTGGAGGAGAAGGAGCGTATATATGTATGTGAAAAGGCATGCATATTCCCTCTTTGCACCTTTTCTAATGCACAGAACAGAACACAGAGATCTGGAGCAGCTTTACAGTGGCTGAACATTGCTGCCCAATTGGTACCCTGCCATCCATTTCTGCTTACACCCTTTCTATTTGCAGCAGTATGTGCCTTCCTGTGTGTAGGAGGGTGCAGGAAACTTTCCCCAGTTTTCTCCAGTTTAGCCTTGTTATGCAGGCCAGTTCTGCAGGGAGGTGTCAAAGTACCACATAACCATGACTCACAAACTCACTGAAGACTCTGTCAATGTTTCTGATAATTTTGCTCATTAATACACAGAAATTAAAGCCTATAAGTTGCTTGACTTAGTTTGCTGAAAATTTAGCCTAGACCTTGTATCTATGTAATGCCATTAAAACCTTAACAACAGCATGCACTGAATTAACCACACTTTCAGTGATGGCAAAGTTGTTAGTTAGACCTTTGTCTGCAAACGTGGGTTAAACTATGCAAACTTTTGGTTCCCCCTGAATTTTCTTCTGATTTTGATATTTCTGCACTGTATAGCCCTAAATATTTTGTAGTCTTCTGTTTGAAGCAATATGCCTGCTGTATGCCAAAATGCATCTAATGTCTTATAAGTGAGTAGTTGCTACAATTTCTTGACTAAAAAGTGACTTACAGCTGGATGGAACTCTTCTGGGAAGAGGCCACTTCATTAGCACTTATTCATAGGCCACCTTGTGTTTTGTCTGTGGCATAAAGTAAGTTTGAGCTTAGCCCCAAAAAGATACCAGTTTTAGGTGTGGTAGTACACTGTCAATCTCCATGTGGTAGTATGCAGGGATCACTAAGCTCTCTGGATCTCAGAAGTGCCCTGTGCCACTATAATGCTGTCTTATGGGATGGGGTTTGCTACTCAAATTACGTCAGTACTCAACCCCAGTCTTTACCACTATAGCTGTACTGGTAAAGTGTTTTGAGCATTGACCTCGCTGTGGAAGGCAGAATTTTAGAGGATCTTTGGGTGTAGCTTCTGCTGAATGGGAAGTGAGAGAAATACTAGAAGTCAGATACTAAAACCTCAAGAGAGAGAGATCCTTTTAGCTTATCTACTTAGTTGTTTTCTGGATATATTAAAAGCCATTCCCTATTCACCAGATAGTCAACCAAAAAAAATTTTTTTTTGCATACCTCTGTCTTTTCTTATTTAAATGCCAGTGCTTGGAATAAATATACCTAGTATATTTTTCCATCAGTATTCCAGTATTTGGTAGTGGCAACAAATGGCAGAAAAAGTGAAAGCAATTCTCTAAGAACTTTTTAGCTGGATAAATAAGAAAGAAGTTTTGCTTAAAGATATTTTTACACTTACATTATTAGTGATACTAATTGCATGGCACAATAGAAGCTGAAAAGCCTGTTTCAGGTTCTTCTTGAGTTAGTCACAGATCAAAAAATTTTCAATTTTTTTCCCAATTTTAAATTGAGTCATTAGCGTCATTTTTGCTCAGGTTGCTTCGCATTCTGACTGCCTTTCAACTACAGCATTATTTACAAATTACTTTGTGTAATCAATGCCTGACTCAGTCTGGCCTGGTAAACTGGGCAAAGCACACTCTGAGCGTGATTAGCAAACACAGAGAGACCTTGGGTTTTTTATTTTTTATTTGAAAACATCATGAACTGTAATCAAATCGAAACAGTGGGGGTTTTTTCCATCCATTTGATACATAAACTATGAGATTGTGTTAGGATATATTTCTTCTAGAACTCTCCAAGGAAACAGCAGTCCAAGTAAGAAGTCTGCTTTGGGTAAGCAAAGAATGCATACTCATCAAATTGTAATTGTGCAAAGTTTGTCTACACATGTTAGAATGCAAGGAGATACGGTGTTTGATACAGAGTGGGCAAAAAAACCATAAGTTTGTAAAATGTTAATTTGCATGAAGAAAGAGACTTCCTGATGTAGACTTCATCCACTTTGGCATAAATATATAGATTTTTTTCACAGTGTGCTGCTGAGAGCTTGTGTTTTAATACCTCAGATGATGAAAAACTTCATTCTAAATGTAATATAATAGGTAAGAAATTCTCATCAGTCAAAGATTTCATCTAATGATTGCCTTACTAACTGAATATTGTAATGTTGCAACTCCTAGGACCACACTGCAATATTTTAGGCTTCTGAATCTTTGATCTCATATTGTAATAACCACACCTGTCACATTTATTTTAAAATACCAAATCTCAGAATAACATCACACTCTTTTCAATCAATATGAATGCTTATGGAAAAATACAATTGTTATTGACATTGTGCATTATAAACAGTAATTATTTCAGTTTCAGTTTTTTATGAAGGCATAAAAAATCTTATTTTTTAATTATGAAGGCTCTTGAAACCTCAGAAATTCCGAAAACCTCACAAATTCCAAATTCTTAAAACCTCCACAAATTGTTATGTTAACAATTAAAAAGAAATACAAAGTAGGAAGAAAAATGTTTTGAAATGTTCCTGTTTAAAATTAACTTAATTTTTAAAAGAATTAATGGAATTAAACATTGGTATATTTTACAGCAAAAGATTCAACTACCTATCAACCTGCAACTCTCTTTATGTTGGTGTTTCATGAACACAATACACAAATAATTTAAAAGAATAGAACAACCTCTTAATATCTGAACAAATATTTTTATCTTGCAATATAATAGTAACATGCAATTCAGGTAAGGTGTGGATTTGGGGTAAAGAATGAAATAAATTCAAGAAACACATTGTCCTATGTTAGTATTAAATCTGGAAGAGTAGTACTTTCACCCGCCACAATTTGCTTTACCTTTCTTTGCATTTCTTCCCCAAGTCAGGCATACTCCACGTGCTTCTGTAAAACCCTTCCAGTTGCATAGTCAGGGTCCCCGTTTCCTGTCTTTCTTTGGGATTAAGGAGCCCTTGTCTAGTTCAAAGGGGTCTGCAAACCACATCTGTTAAGGAGTAAGCATGGCAGTGTTGAAGAGGAAGGTGCATGGGTGGTAACCTGTGTGGACAACCCTGCCTTCCCTGCTATTCAACCTCATTTACCAAATTAGCTTGCCTGAAATCAGGTTGCACTCGCTGCATCTGCTCCACCCACGAAGGCTCTCTGGTGTTTTCCTAGGTGGCTCGTACTCCATCTCCTTATATTAGATACACATCCAGTACAACTATTGCTAAATGGGTTGGCATTCCCTGAAACTAAGACTAAATGTCTGCCCTGATGCGTAGAGTGTGGAGTGACAGGCAGTGGCTCTGTGGTTATGGATTAGCAGCAGGGAAGTGACTTCAGCTTTCACTGCATCCATAGCAGGGTGGCTGCAACAGCTTGTGCTGTGCACCCTCTCTGCCATATGCTGTATGGCATGGGTGGGAAGCAAGGTAAAAGAGTGGGATTGTGCTGGGAATGCAGCACCAAATCCTCTTCCAGTTTGTGGAATATAGATTCACAGAACCATAGAATCATTTGGGTTGCAAAAGAATTTTAAGATCATTGATTCCAACTGTAAACACATACATTTTAATTTCAACGTTCTAATTATCCACTGCTTTAACCTTGCTTAGACTTCAAGCATACGGTAGCTCCATCAACATAGAGAGTGCCAGAACAACTATTCCTGTTAATCAACACTTTGCACATGTCCACATAGAGGTAAATAACTGCAGTGAGGCCAATGCATGAGCTTGGAATGTAAAACAGGCCATTAACAGAGAAGCACATCTGCTGGAGGATCATGTCTTTATGAGGTACATTTCAGTTAAAGTTATGAGACAGAAAACTAAAAACTCTCCTGCTTGCAAAGCTTGTATAACCTGTATCACTGAGAGGAAATGAGAATGAGCAAATTTGTGAGCTGATTTAGAGAAAAAGCTTTTTAAAAATAATAATTAAATTGGTAGATGCTCTTTAAGGAAATGTATTTAATATATTTAATAACTGTTTTGTCACCCACATAAGTATTTGTTTTATGGTGGATTATTTACTGTTGGGTAAATGTCACTCAAAGAAAGACTTTTAAAATGCAATTTCTAGCTTGACATTGTCCCACTAACTCTTTCACTAGTAACTTTGCAAACCATAGGTGCTGAAATATTTTAAAATGCACTTGCAGCAGAATTTCCCACTAGTGCCCAGCTTAAAACTGGATTTCATACTTCCCAGAAGTAAAACATGAGTATCCTGTGCCTCAGACAGACATCCATATTATGTCATCAATAACACTTGAACTACTATTTCCCACAGAGGCAAAAGTAAAACTTTAACTAGATGTAATGTGAGCAATCCCACTGATAAGGCTGGGGATAGCCCATAGTGCAGAGTTAAACTCACACTTTCCTTGGCAGCTGCCTTTTTGTATGTGTCACGATCCCTTGTCTTCCCACAGACAGAAAGAAATCTTTCCATCTAACCCCTCTATGTAACACTTTTATCAGGAATTCTGGGCCTGTTTTATTTAAAGATAATGGCCAATCAACCTTTTATATTTTATATTGGTATGACATTTTATGTTGGTATGAACAGTGAGTAAACGTTACACTGCAATTTTTTTCCCCCAAAGTTGTTTTCCAAAGCTCCTTTTCTAAAAAAAGGGATTAATGACGTTAGGTAATCCAATATTTCTTCATCACACTGTTAATTTCCTTCTCCCACTTATTTCAATTAAATGCAAGTCATTAGTGCAATTGCTCATTTTGTTCTAATGAGGTATGTATTGATTTATAATGGAGATTCTTTTCTTTGAGATTAAATGCATTTTGGGATAAATGGTTAGAAAGCCTGACAGTACACTGATCTTTGTTTCATTTAGGCAACATATTCACTTTTTCTTCCCCATGGCCACTGTAAATGTCTAGAAATATACCATTAGATGATTAACTACCATCACAATTTGGCAGTCGAATCTGCATGGGACCTTGTCGAAGGTGCTTGAAAGTGAGGGCCAGGGTCAGGCCTAATTGTACAGCGTTTTGAGACAGCCCAAGCAGGTGATTCCTTTGAAGTTGTTCTCGGTGCATTTGAAATGGCTTGATGTGAGAAACTCTTTTGCAACCCAGAGGTCTAATCCATGTGCAGAGCAAGGTGCTCCTTTAACTTTATGGCGTGTTGCTGGTCTGCATGCATAGATCGAGATGCTGCATTGCATAAAAAAACCCCAGAAATATGGGAAAGCAGTTCTGTGTTTGCACTAGTGTTTATCTCACAACCTGGGAGTGAAGAGAAACCAGGAGAGTCTTGGAGTGCCTGCACACACAGACACTGGCATTCTGTCTTGTTTCTCAGTGAGTCCATTTTCAAGGCAGAGCCAAGAGCTGTAATTTCCATTTAGCAGGTCACATTTGCTTTCCAGAGTAATTTTCAGGTCTATAGAATAGGCTTGAGGGTTTTATTTGAGAACATGTGACATACTTGGTATGTATTTCAAAAATACCTTCCCAACAGCCAAAGCCACTAAAAATGTTCACAACAACCTGTAGCAAACTCTAGGTGTTAACAGAAGAGTTTGAAGCTAAATTCCCTTCTCAGTCTTCTTGGGTCCCAGGCATTATAACTGATTACGGAAAAGGAACGCAGTCTCCTGGACACTAACAGTAAGAAAAATAACTGTCTGAAAAGAGATTGACTTGAAATCATCATATCCTTGATGTGTCCCAGGAAATATGCACTAAAGAGAGTCAGGACATGAGCTGTCTGCCAGGACCTCCATCCTAGAAGCCCTAACTTAGAGAAACCTCTTCAGGCTGAGCAGCACATTCTCATTCAGTGAAACACTTCCCAAGAGAAGCAGCCCTCATCCCTAACTCACACTGCTCCCTGGCCCAGTACCTCCAGTGTGTCCAGCAGCCTGCAAGACACAGGTGCTTCCCATCAAACACATCCCAACTTCAGTTGAAAAACTCAAGCTTGGCTCCGTCACAATGTGAAGAGGGGACCCATTACACCAGAGCTCTGGAGAAATTCCTCCTCTCCAATCAGCAAGGTAGTTAGTTTTAACTAGCAGTTCCACTCCTAAAATTATATGAAATCCAAGTACATTTCAGAGGTGAAATTGCTGACAGCAATCAGCTATTATTTTTTTCCATTTTGCATGAAAAGGAAGAGGACACACAAACATAATTTTTTAGCCCAATTCATCTTTGCTCCTCTCTCTTTATACAGGGAGCCTGCTACAAATGGCCTCTGGGATTAACTTTAAATCTTTCTTTAGTGTCTGCACAGAGAGCAAAATTTCTCCAAACCTGAGGAATATTATACCCTCTAAAACTGAAAAGAAAGACAGGAAAAGTGTAGTGGAGGTTTTAAGGCTAAGGCAATCCTACATGCCAGTGAATTTCCATCTCTGTGCAATTTCTGGAAGCAAAACTTTTTCTTCATCTAATGAAGAACTGGCTTTCCCTGGGCTCCACCTTAAGCCTGTAATAGAGAGTTTCACTGTCTGGTGCACTGCAAACTTTAGATGCAGCTTTATAATCTCCTGCTCCAGGTGTCTGAGCTCTTCTAAGTTTAGGTGTGTTTCAGCCACAGGTGTTAAGAACAGTCGTGGTTTATTACTAAGAAGGCACTTTTAAGCTAGAACTTCAATCTGGAGGCAGCTACATATCAATAGGAAAATTCTACTAACCTCTGTATTTGCAGAAGCATGAGTCATGAGAGATGTAAGTGACATCAGTCCTACGGAAACTTGGCTTTCACTTTCAGGAAAGTACACATATGAAAAAAAATGGAAAGGTTTTCTTCACCTCCAAAGCCACAAAAATTTGTACATCTATTTCTAAATTTTTCTTTTCTTCCAAAATGACCATATTTAAGAATTTTCTTGTGGAGATGAGATAAAATATTTGCTGTTTTCTAAAAGACCAGAAGCATTATTTCAGTTTTAACTCTGTTCTTACTGAGAATGTTTTTTCTCTGTGATAAAACATAAATAGAATTAATTTGTAGTCAATCTTGTTTGCACTGTTTCATGAGCAGAGCTTGACAAATGGCTCTGAAATTTAATTATAGTTTGGTTATCTCTACCGCATTTAAACAAATCAGCTTCATCCTTTCTCCATTGCCAGGAAAAGAGAAAGCAAAACAAGCAAAGTCACCTAAAGCTTTCTTCGCCTCCAGAGCAGTGTGTAATCCCAGAGCATTTAAGGCACTATAACCATAATTAACTGTTGGACTGTTAAGAGCAGACTGCTATAATGTCTTTAATAGAAAACATGTATATACTCAGCATTTTTCTGGTCATGCTATTCTACCTATACTATACCACACTATAGTATATCCCACTCTACTATGGAATACACCTCGCAGTATGGCAGATTTAATGCCTACTAGTACAGATTTATGTAATTGGCGTGGAACTTATACAGAACCTCAAGCAGGCCAAAAACATTATTTTAACCTCTTTTTGAGCTTAGTAATTGAGCCAATATTCAATCAGTGCCAGATATGTATGCATCTGCCTGAATAGGCCATCTACTCTGATGCTGACATACATACACACATACTCAACAAGCCAAATTTCACTCCTAAGAAATCACTAGAAGCAGGTAGCTATTTATAAATTTTGTACTCCAGAAAGAGCTTTTCATGTAGTCCAAATTTCCATGCAGCATAAGATTTTAAACCTAAGTAATTTCTCCATCATGTGTTGATTCGTTTTTGAACTATATTGAATCTTTAGAAAGACACATAATGTAATGACCTCTCTAAAAGGGGTTAACAACAACAAAAAAGACATGTTTCTTTCCAAGTGTTGATGTTTTCACCAGATATTTTAGCATTTAAGTGCTGAATACACAGTAGCAGTTTTAAGTCTTTTCAATTTTTTTTTGCTCTGTGTTCCTGGACAATGTAAAAGCTTTCTGCATGTAATTCAAAGGGGGGAAATGTATATATTTTAACTTTCCCCCCTATACCTTCCTCTACCTTGAAAAAAAAAAAAGGAGGAGAAACTACAACAGTTAAAAATAATTACTAATTTCCTGTGGGTTTGCAGTCTGAAATATGTGATAATGTGGAAAATATTTGAAGTCATAAAATGGGACTAGCTTCATAATAGTTCAAATGGAGACACTTTATACAGCAGTCTCTTTCACATAAGGACTTCTTCAGCCTATGCAGACATATAAAATTGTGTGTAAATCACCAGCGTGATATTTTAAATTTAAATCAGTGCCAGTGAAACCCATCACACTGACAGCACTGGAAGTCCATAGCCTAAATTTACTTGAAAGTCTGGTGTAGTTTGGACTAAGACCATGAGAAGCACATCATTGAAGGAATTCAAACCTGAGATCTGACATGTGACAGCCTACTGTCAGGAACACAAGAAGCTAAAATAATTTCCAAATAAGTAACTGGAGACCTGCTCTCTCTTCCTGCAATTTCACTCTTCCCTTTCTGGAAGCACATGGCAAACAGCAGCTATGCATTTGAAGAGGGTCACATTTATATATTTTCTCCCATTTTCTGTGCCTTTTTAGGTGTAAGACCCTTCTTGAGCACACAGCTAGCCTTTCTCTGCTCCCAGAAGCCTTAAAAGAATGTGCTGTATCATACGTACCTCCTTCCTCCTCCCTTACCTATGGAAACCAGTAGCCTGGGGAATAAATTCTGATTCTCTACAAAGAGAGTCTGCATGTGTTGACCATGACAACAACCATCCACAGCATCCAGCTTTGCTTTTTTCTTCCTGGTAGTGTTATTCAATAGGAGAAAATTCCCTGCATAGATTCCACCATTTTGCCACTAAGCCTGATGAGTCCAGATTGTCCAATGGGCAGTTTTTCATCCACCTGTATTTAGGTCCCTAAAGTCCAAAGGCCAGGATACCATGCGAGGTTTTACACCCTTTCTGTCACAGTCTGAGGAATGGGTTCTTCCCGTCTTTTCTCTCCATGGGACATGCCATCTGGAGTAGAAGACATGACACACCACTGGCCTAGGCAGAATTGATTTAGCAGTATCAAAGCATCTCCCCTCTTAATGCTTTGTGACAATGTTAGGATGTTTCCTTATCTTTGGAAGGTACAGTTTCAGGCTACAAGAAATGAACAGATGTTTCCCAGACATTCTGGCTCAGAGGAGACAGGTCACACGTTGGCACACACCTGTGCTGTGAAAGAAGCCTCACCAGAGTATCTGTGAGGCTTCCTTCAAAACATAAGTTGTGAGATGCACGCAGAAAGTTGAAAAACATGGCTGTTGAAAGCTGGTGGGGTTTCAAGGGCAGATTGGAAGCTGTCCATGGTTCATGAAAGCAGAGGATTTACCACAAGCAGAGAGTTTGCATGTGACGTGAGCCCCCCCATTGCTTGGGGGGCTGCTGTGGTAAATGACCTTTGCTCCTGTATTTATTTTCACTCTTACTTAGGCCCCCATGGAATGATAGCAGAGTCAGTCTGATGTAGTCCCAGCTCTCCTGCACTCCTGTGTTATGACCTCTCACAGAATTTAACATCAGAGTAGGTGAAATGTAGGAAAGATGGAAGATTACATCAAAAAAGAGACAAGTCCAAACTAGGCACATACACTTTAAAAACTGAACAAATGTAGTGTTCCTCTTTTCTTCACCAAAGTGTTTCAGCTTCCAATACTCAATATCCATGTGGCTTGTATTTTGCCCAGTAAAGTTAGCTGTCTCTGGATATTTTCAGCTATATACTGGTATCCAGATATATGCACATTTATAGGTAAGAAAGACACAGTCCAGTCCTGTGGAGGACCCTGAGTCCCAGCAGACCAGCAGTTGCAGACTGTGTTGGTTTCTGTGACAGCACACACTGCTCAAGGTCCTTCCCTTTGATATGTCTTATGCATTTCACAGTTAAAAAAAAAGACTATTATAATGATAATAATGATAATGATTTTCCTAGGGTAGGAAGAAAAATAAATATATTAATATAAAAATAAACCAAAAACTGGACAAACACTGATAGCTAGGGGAGCAAAGCTTTCCACGGCTAGGAGGCCATGATGGGAAAAGAGATGTGGAAATACCTGAAGAGATCAATATTTTCCCTTTATTTCCTTCCGAGCTGGGTTGAGTTTCTGTCTGGTTCTTTCTATCGCCTGAATAGAAGTGTGTCTTGACAGCTTTTGGACAAGTTGATCCAACCGGTCCTACAATTTCACCTACCCAACAGCCTAAATTCAGCTGGCTCTGGGTGGCTGTATCTTAACAAAGGACAGATGACCTAATCCTCCAAGGTCTTTTCCACGTTTCATAATTCTACTGAACATATGAAAAAGAGATGCAAAAGAGAACAGAGATCAATGACTCTGGTGATGGAACTCACCATTATGCCAATGCCTGCAGAAATGTCTCTTTGCAGTAGTACTTTTTTTGCTCTATAAGGCCAACTTGGATGTGTCTGACCAGCCAAACTGACGCTTGTGAGAGAAGCAGGTTCTCATTTTTATTGTTACTGGTATATCTTATAATTTGGTACGCAGGAGTCGTGCTGCTGGAGTGAGACAAAGTGGTTGCATGTTTCAGTACTGTGTTGACAGGCTCCCTGGCTGGAAAACTGTCAGAATCTTCAAATCCTTTCCCTGCAGGTTATTTGTTCCTCTGATGACCACCCTAACCCTGCTCCCCAGCTTTCTCTGCCCACCAGGGGACAGGATACGCTGAACAAAGGATGGCTCTCAACACCTCTTCTGCAACTTAAAACGGTGACATAAATGCTATAACTCTTCTATCTCATCATTACACGAGATTTTGTGAAAGGACTTTTTCCTTTGAGATACAATTACGGCTGTCTCAAAAAGAGGCACCAAGGTGTTCCACCATAATGAACATTTAAAACAGCTTTACAACTTCTGTATATACTCTTAGAAGTGAACAAAAATGAATGGATCTTTTCCTTTTTCCTTTGTCCTTGCAAAAAAAAAAAATCTTTGTATACTGAAGGAAGTCTGTCTGCAGGTTGTTTAGCTCAAAACTATCCCCTCCTCCTCCCCACTTCTCCACTATTTGTCTAAATCCCATCATCTCTTTGTGGAATTACTTCTACCTTCACTAACTGCCAAGTTTCAAGGACGGTGTTTTTTATAATTGGACACCAGACAAAATAACAAGTGTATCTAAACCTCTCAACTGTGTACCTATTGCCAGTTTTACTGCTGTTCAACCTTGAGGAATTCAGCTTTGATTTGAAGCAGTTTGTTGTTTTGAGTAATAGTTACTTCTAATTCCCTTTTATCATTTAAGGGAAGGTTCTGCCAGCTTTATAGAGCTGAACAGCATAATTACAATGAATTAATTTATCTGATTTCGTAACTTACATGCACATTTTCACCATCATGACCCAAATTTTATGCTGTCCAAAGTTAAGGTGGCCTAAGTCTTTGCATTTAACATTCTGTAAGGAATCTTAACTCAGAACTAAAACCACTTGTGGGAGTAGGTGTTTACAAGAGAAGGATTGGAGTGCTGTGATCAGTGAAATCAATAAGAGTTCTTCTTCTTGACATTGATGGCTATTAGATTGGGCAATGAGTAGAAGCAAGCATAATTGCTTTGTCATCAGGGTGAACAGTGTGAGGTGTGCTCAAAATGAGAAGGAAGTCATGCTCAGATGTGACAGTTCCCACCCAAAGACAATTTCCATTTTGTGTGAGAACTCTGAATTCCAATGTTTTACCATAAATGGGCAAAGGAAGACAAAGAAGATATTAATATCCCTATGAAAACACACTGAACTGTTTATCCAACTTAGAAAGCAAAGGAAACTCCACACAAAAATCCTTTCAAGGCTGTTTTTTCAAGCCATGGTATGTTGCTGCATATGAAATCAGAGCAATTTCCCTGATAAATGTTGATGATGATCTCTCTTTCTTCCCAAAGTCAGTAGGGGAAAGACAGCCTAGAGCACCACACCTTCAGACCAGCTCTTCCTCATGCACACCCAGTGTGACATAATGCATCCCATGAAAAATTGAGCAAACGGATGGTGACATTAGTAGGATCAAATCTTGAGTGAAGGTCACAGAGAAATAATGCTCAGACACAGAAATTTTCTGCCCCTCCAGGACAGCATGCCCTCAACATCAAGGAGCTCCCCCAGCAATACATTGCAGCAGTCCTGTGTCCTTGCTCCTCTTCAAGGCCTTGGCTTCAATGGAAAACTTTGTGCTCGGGCAGCTGTTTGTGCTTACAGACCCATGACTGTACACAGAGGGATCTGCCCAGGCATGTCTGTGATTTAATTGTGCTTTCTTGGCATGATGAAAAAGAGATATGTGTTTTCCTGATCACCTAGGAGAAACACTTATTACACCTGACGCTGTCTCAGTGTAATGGTAACCATCTATGTGGCATCTAAATGGCCTCTAAGATTAAAGTCTTCCTCACTTCAGAGCTCCTAAAACAACACATTCTTTTTCCTCGTACTTTTACTCACTGTGCACTTCATTTCAAGCAGTATAGCTCAGTAGAACAGGTCAGATCACAAAAAGATAGAACACCAGTTGATTTTTCTTTTTAAAAATGGGAGAAATTACTTTCTTTGGGATGAGCAAGAAAAGTATCTAACTTTGAAAAATATGAGACTTCTCCACTTCCAATACTCTTCTGAAATGCAGTATAGCTGTAATATTTTAGAGACTACACTTGTACTCTTTTACTGACATTGAGTAAATAGAAAGGGACAATTTGATTGTTTTATTAGTGAGACCTGAGCCAACAGCAATTGATCCTCTGAGCCAACAGCTGTGAAAGTTGACTGATTATGATTATTAAAATAAATGCTAACTATGGGAGTCTCAAAATTATCTTCTACCTTTTGCTTCTGTGTAACAAGCATATCCAAATATTCTGCAATTTTTTAATATTAAAAAAATTGATTCAACAGAAAGAGCGTTTATTATTCTGTGGTTATTTCTAAAGTGTTGAGAAAAGAGAAATTGAAAATAGCACTTTTGTCCACATTCATTAAAATTAGTCCACATTTTATAAATGTGTTTGTCACTATTGTCTTGATCCAAGTATGATGAAATTAGTAGTGAGGGAGAATCCTGTAGTGGTAGAACCAGGATGGGAATACAGGGTGAATTATTTTCCCTTGATGCTTCCAAATACTGCTCCTAGAGGATAGCAATGAAAGGAAGGAAAACACAAAGGTGGAAAAGTCTTGAGAGAAAAGAAACCGTGCCCACTGGTTTGATGAACAAAAGGAGGTCTCAGTACCAGATAATGCTATGAAGTTCACTGATAGCATGAAGTTTGATATTGGCTGTAAATAGGCACCTTTGGCTAACACCATTATTCCAATTTACCAAAACAACAATGACAAGAAGTAACCCAACACAAAACCAGCATTGTTAATGTACCTCTGCCAACAGAAGACGCTTCTTGTTTGCTCACCTTGTTCTGTGTGAGGACATCCCTCTTTACCAGAAAAATCATCTTGTGCCATGTCCTGTATTCCCAATAAGGAGCTGATTGTACAGCTAAGCAGGCCAATCATCTGAGAAGAACTTTTAAGCATAAGAAATCCTAGCACAGAGCTGCTATGAAATGGCACAATGGAGAGTCATGGTTAGTGGCAGATTTAGGGATGGGGGACTTGAGGAGGAGGGGATGCAAGGTCAGATGGGCAGAAACAGCTTTATATGGTTTTTTTCTAAAGTAAACTGATTGCAGTTCTAATTTAATTAGCTGATAGTGGGGTTAATTCAAGTTTTAATTAGCAAAATGCTCATACTAATTATAATTCATATTACCATGGAAGGCTGTTAACTGGTGTAATTAACAGTATTATTAATGTCCCTGAATCCTATAGAAAATAGTTTCCATGACTAATAGGAGTAACCTCTCCTTGGAATTGCTAATCCATTTTCATCTGACTTCCTTTCCCACGGCCATGGCAGCATTGTCCAAGTTTGCTTGCTTGCATCACATCTTGTGGGCTGGGTTACCAGTGACGGGGGAACCAAAACCCTGAGCAGGTGGCTCTCCAGCTGGACACAGCAGGGACATGAAGAGGGGGTCAGCAAGCTGTGACTTTGCCAGCACAATCGAAAGGCAGGCCTAGCCCCATCCTCACAGCAAGGCAGAACACTATCATGATGTTTTTCTCCAGCTAAGGCTCAGTTGTCTTATAAACTCCTGGAGATTTCTCTTCCCCGCAGCTGTAGCTGGCTGTTGACCCACAGTCTGCTTTCAAAATCATCCATGTAAGGCTGACTTTAACTCAGGCGGTTGCATTCCTAAGGGTTTGCAATGATTTGGAAGCCGCGGATTTGTTAAGACCCACAATGCCTGGAACATGCTTCCCCCTTGCCATATTTAGTTCACTCCTTTCATAGAAGTGAAAGAATGTAGAAACATAAATAGCACTATCCCCCTAGGGACTAGCACATGAGAAATGTATTCCTCAAACCAAATATTTAATTGATGATCTCTGTAGAAATTAACTAAAATATCACAAAATACACATAAAATATCACAAAATACAAGATGCAAACATACAGAATGATTCTTTTCTAAATACTGGTTTCAAATTCTAACAGAATTGTAGCCCTTACTGTCTTCCTTAGGCTAAGTGTGAATGCTAGAGGATGGAGTAAGTAAATCTACAAACCTCTACATTTTTCGCATCTTTTTGATGTAGTCTTGATGACTTGAACCAGCCAGTGAACAGAAAGGTGGAGTTTCTAATATTTTTCTAGTTTAATCCTTGATTCTGAGTATTATTCAATTCTTGCTACCAACAAACATTTTCAGACTTATTTCTTAATAAATTTTTCATACAAAAAAATCTTTCTCAAGCTCTAAATGGACACTGCTGCAGTTTTGTAATTTTCTACCTGGTAAATGAGCAACTTGGAGTTGAAGATAAAATAAGATAAAACATAGCCAGGAAGCATTCCAGTCTTCTGATTGGTAATGTTTGCTGCAGAAATCTTGAAAGATGAACTGGGTTAAAATACACAGCTTGACTGTAAATCCCACAACAGGAAGAAAGAATCAAATTCCAGGCATACTGGTCATGGAAAATAAACCATAAGATGATCATTCTGCTAAAGGGTATCTGTGCAAAAACCCCAAACACTGGAGTGCCGTTTAGCTTAAAGTATCAGTGGGCAAGAAAATAATAAACTAAATCTCTTTTTCTTGGGATTACCCAGTATTAACTGGAATGCAGTTTCTTGCGGAGTTTCTTGTAAGGACACATTTTGTTCTTTGCATGTTTTTCCTTCCCTTATTCCACTGCATTTGCTGTGAATAGTTTGGAGTATGTCAGCCTTTCCACCATAAAAGCTTCACTCTCCAAAATAGATTCCTGGTGCCTAAGTGTGTGCTTCAGCTTAAGTATTGCCAGCAGACTTTCAAGATATGGGTAGAGATCTGTGTAGAGTGTGAATAAAAAAAATTCAAAGGAATAATAATAATAATAATAATAATAATAATAATAATAATAATAATAATAAATCTTGACTGTTTTCTCTGTTTAGTAAAGATAACTGAGAAATTTACAGAACACATTCCCTGCTAGTGTAAATCAGCAGATCTCTTCCAGTCATGGCCAGGAGGAGGCCTGACCCTGTATTGCTTAATTTTTGTTGACTTGTATTATCAAAACTCTTGTTTTCCAGATAACTTACTACAGCTCCCACAATTAATTTGACTTGTTCAGAAGAATGTGCCAGGTTCTGTAGGTTGTAATTCCATAAAAGCTCTGTTTTAATAGGACAAAAATCAGTCATCAGCTTTAATAATCTCTTAAATTAAAATACATTTGTTTTCTGTGCAAACTTAGAGAATCAACTATTTTTTACCAAAATAGAATTGAATTCTCCTCAAAATGAGCATTTCACACTAAAAGTTAATGCACCTCAGAAATAATTGCTTAGATTCCTCCTCACAGTTTTCATACTCCTCTAATAATGGGATGCTAAAGCCTAGTTAGAAAGATTGACAGGATGTGAACAGAAACAACAAAAAAAGTAAATAAAATAAACAAAGGGCGTCTTCAAAAAGCATGATTTTAAACTCATAGAGTTTTCAATATAATTCGTATTAAAGTTCTCGTTTGTCAATCCAGACACCTTCTCGACTCCTAAGCTTTTTGGTTTGTTTCTTCATCTAATAAATAGCTTAAAAGCAAGTTTCATCATTTTATATTGGACATACCGCTGAGATAACCATGCAGTGACAATAAACACAGTCCTCTTTGTGCATACTCCAGTGAGCATCTGGGATTCATCTGGAGTCTGTAGTTTACATCAGGAGGTAACAGTGGTCCCTCCACATGACTCTGGTTGGGTCAGCATTTTGTTTTCATTTGAGCTGTACATGTCAACATCTGTAATTTCTTTAATCACCAGAAGAAGAATTCAATTACTATTTCATAAATTAACATTGACAAATAATATTCTCTTGGACATAGCAAGAAAAGAAGGGAAGTAAAGGCTGATGCATCTTCTTGCCTGCAGAACAAAGCAGCACAGCCTTGTAGAGGTTTGCATAAACCATGTGTAAGGAGTTTGTGAATTGTGCTTCAGAGTCAGGGATGGTAACAGCCTTGCCACATGGCAGTGGTGACTAACAGTAGAGATTAGAGCCTTAGGGCTCAAAAGCCTTCCACATATGCTTTACAACTGTCCTGGGTTGTGATCATTACTCTCTGCTTCTGGGTGAGTGGATGGGCTATAAACTAAACAGGAGGCCCATTAAATCATCACACATGTGTGCTGCAGATTAAAGTCACCGACCCGAGTATTCACGCAGTGGGAATCCTTACTTATGTCAATGCACAAAATCAAGAACATACCTGAATGAGTATAGAATTCTCAGGGCAAATGCTTCCCTTCTTCATTATCTGTATATTTCTTGATATGGGGAGCTGCCTTGGGTTTAAGCTACCAAACCTACTGTGAGGCCTTCTTATTCATAATTAATGCTGCTGCTTTTCAGTGAGGAACTTTTCAACGACTCAATGATAAGTAATTTCTGACTTATTCTCTGAAATCAAACAAGTCCAAATGCTTGCTAGTACACGTTTCTTCACAGAGCACCAAGCACAGGGAGAGAAAGAAGTGGGGCTAGATTTTGTGTGAGGTTCCCTGATGACACTTTTAGCTTCACAATACCTCTATTAGCCTGAAGCAGAAGATTGTTATCTGGTTTTGAGGCACTTGGATTTGTTTGGTTTCATAGAAACATACATATACTGAAGAAACATTCTCCCTGACAATTCTGTACTGCATTCAGGTATGTTCTCAATTTAGTGCATTGACATAAGTAGGAATTCCCACTGTGTGCCACAGGGCCCTTGAAGGTCAGGCTTTGGTGAGCTGCCCCTTGAATTTCTCAGTTCTTTTTCATTTATTTATTTTATTTTTCTGAAGGATCAGGAAGTAGGTCACAGAAAAAGTGATGATGCAAGTGAAGCTCAAAGTGACTCCTGCTGCTGCTTCAGACATCACAACCCTTAGAAGAGGCTGAAGGTATCTACAGGTCAAGAGTTTCCTCCTCTCCTATTGCTCTGCAGTGCTGGGGGCATTATATATACCAGCGCTGATCCTCCCAGGCAGGACTGACTTGGGATCAGTGTGGGAGTTTGCTGAGCTGTCCTAGCCCATACTGGTTCTAGAAAATGCCACGAGGCCTTTGGAGATCAAGCTTCTTGTTCATCATTCTTTCTCTCATGAATCTGTGCTGAAAAGTATTGAAGATGGAGAAAAAGAAATAAAAGGAAGAACAAATAGGAAAAAAAAAGAGAACATAAAATAATGAAATTCAATAGTATTAAATTTAAATAAATTAAACTAAAGTGGGACCCTTGTTTGTCTTTTTATTCTGAGGGAAAAGCACTTCAGAGACAGAATCACTGTGCCAGTTCTGTACTGATACCACACTTCACTTTTAAGTGGTGCTGTACAGTGATACCATTCCCAGTATTTTTCACAACACTTCACTAACCCAGTTGTCATTCAAGCAATGAAAATATGCATTTTTGTTATTAGTGAACCAAAAACTCACAAGCATGGTAAAATTACAATTATCTGTGTAATTCCCTGCCAATTCAGAAGTTTTGGGGAGTAACTTGAAAGTTTCTACTACTGCTTTGAGACAACTGCATGTTCAACCCTTGGCATACTATGTGGCTGCATAGCAAGTTTTTATTATTATCAGTATGAGATGCTCCTTCTGCTAAAATAATTCTAAATGAGAAACTGCAATACGGTAAGGTTTCTTTTGTATTCTGGTATGTATTGCTTGCTGTGAAAAAGTGTACATGTAAAGAAATGGTTTATAAAAATCAGCCTTTTTCTTTTATTTTAAATTTAAATATATATTCCTCATTTGAAGAAAATGAGGAAAGAACCTTCTTTAGCAATAAGACACGTCCCCAGTCCACCACGCCCTTGGTGCATTGGCAGGTAGGTTAAATCACAACTCCAAAGCTTGAAGGAATTAACTTGTCCTTTGGACCTTGGGGGTTTTGTGGGCAAATGGGGAATAGGAGGGAATATTTGGCCTTTGGCATTGCAGGAAAAATCCTTCCAGTCTGAAGTTTCTAGGGCACAGGTTGAGACCCTAAGAGATGCCACCTCCACCTGGGCATGGCCAAACATCTCACTTGTTAGGAGACAGGTGGGGACAGGGAGCATAGTGACACAGTGAAATGGAAAAAAAAGTAGATGTTTTTAGAAAAGGAGGATATCAAAAAAGGCATGAGAGTGTTCTGTCTTTTCTACTGTCATAGTATTCTCCCTTCCA
This sequence comes from Irena cyanogastra, assembly GCA_013397155.1. Classification (NCBI taxonomy): domain Eukaryota; kingdom Metazoa; phylum Chordata; class Aves; order Passeriformes; family Irenidae; genus Irena; species Irena cyanogastra. The sequence goes on along the minus strand of VWZV01016140.1, from coordinate 144,347 downwards.
GGAAAGGACACAGTGTTTTCTTTTCATACTTTTTGCATCTGGCTGTCTTTAAAATACACTGTGGGCAAATTCTGGCTTCATGAGAAGCCATCAGCACCATGAAAGCCAATGGCATATGATTTCTGTAATGATAGCATTTAATATTTACATTGTAGTTTGGAGCTGGGTTTGTTCCAGATCTTTTAAAGAATTTAAATTTTAAAGAATTGAAGGTCAATAGACCTGCAATAATTTTTTAATGAGCTCATAGATTTAAAGGGAATTAAAACTGAAAATAAGCAATTTTAAAATTACTTTCATGTATGGTACCTCCAAGCTGGAAAGAAAGAATATTTGTAAACAAGCATTTTCTTGACAGAACAATTGGCATTTTCTTTGCTATTAATCCTGAAACTGGAGGGGGATGTGTACAAGGCTTTGCCACCCCTTCTAAAGCCTCTGCTATTGCTCACTCAGTTTCCAGAGAAATGAGTGTGAAGCTTGAAATTCCAATTCAGGCTTCACAGGAGGATCTCATAAAGGAGAGCCAGGGGCAAAGAATAAACAAACTGTGAAATGTACATTTTCTCACATAAGGAGCACATCCATCCATTTTGCTGACTCCAAAGCAACCAAACAAATTAATGGTGAAATCCAAGGGTTGGGTCTTAACCACATAATACCATTTTCTGGGGGTAGTCAAGACAGGGTGTTAGTAAATTTAAATTGCTGCCCACACTTAAAACTATATATCCAAAACAATGTTTGCATATTTGGAAAATATAAGACAAATCTTCAATTTTTAAATTTTTATAGCAGCTCTTTATTAGACAAAAATTAGTATGGATGTCTCAAGCTGAGCTCTCACCAAAACAATGCAAGGAGGGAGTGCTAGCAGGACAGTGTTAAAATCAAGTGTTTGATCTGGCAACACATCTTTTCTACAGCTTAAACCAACTGACTTCACATGGGCTGAAGGAGCTTTGTCTCTATAAAGTCGTGATGAGGAATCAGAAGATTAGCTGACAGAACGAATTTAATCACATTTTATCACAGGTTTTTTTTAATGTTTTTTCAAGAGACACGGAGTTATAACTCAGGAGAGCTGACTTCCACAGTATTCACACACTAAATTATACAGGAATGGAAGCTACTTTTGCCAAAATCACAACAAAATTTCCAGAATTAAAAGCTGGATAGGTTGTTTTGCTGGAATGTTCAAAAAGAGATAAAAAGAAGTCCAGTCTTTCTAGGTAAAAACTGCAAAGAGAAAATCTTAAGAAAACTCTTAACATTACAAATTTAAATAAAACTGGATTTTCAAAAAGATACATTCAAAAGCAAGTTTAAAATAAACCCCTCTTTTATTAGTGGTTTGATTTTTTTTTTCAAGTTTTGTCAACTTTTTTCAAGATTTTGATTCTCAGAAGAATATACAGACAATTCAGCCTTGCCAGGATTAGTATCAAAGGATGTCTTTGCCCCATTTGCCTCCAACCAGGAGCAGTGTATTTTACCCTGTCAGTGTTTAGTGTTATTAGCCATGAGAAGCATTGCTTGCATCTGCTCTGCAGATTGCTTGGTTTAAAAGAGGATGATGTAATGCAGCACAGGAACAAACAGCTACTTTCTCTGCAGTAATTTTACCCTTTCTCTGTGAGAGGACTACTTTCTGAGAGATAATCTGTCCTCATCAACACCAGCACTGCTTTGTGCCTTTTATTTTATTTGCCTTGATGTCCCACTGGAAAGGTTGGTTCAGTTTCAGGACTGGAACCAGCCAGCTCTCAAAGTGACATCTCAGCTAATCAGAAAATGGAGCCAGTTCAACATCTGGCTTTTATTTGAGAGCAGCTCTGCATCTGAATGGTGAGCTCAGAGAGTGGAGACAGCAGCAGGACTTTGATCTGTCACTGCTTAATTTTGCTTGAATTACTGAGGTCACCATTAATGTCAGGAGGAATATGACAACAGCCTTACTCTAAGGGCTTCCTGACTGAAATTCCTGTACCTTTACTGTTCTCATTGGCCAGCAAACCATGATAATGATGTATTTCTGGGGCTCATGTGAAGACACTTGAAGTAGTTCCCCTAAGAGCTGATGACATGGTTAAATGGCTAAAATTAAGACTGCGAGCTACACTGTCTTCTTCTATAGGCTTCTGTAGGCAGAGAGGTGAGGAGGTTGCTGGAACACCTGTCAGTGGGTGTGGGATCTGGCTTGTTTCTCATCCTGGTCCAGGTCATCTTGATCCTGATTCATACAAGTAAACCTCTCTCAAAAGAGAGAGAATGAATGATACTTTGGGGCCAGTTCTTTAGCTGGAATAAACTGGCTGCTTTCAGCACTAGCGAGCAACAATGTCTGTGCTTAATATCTGTTGATGGTGAATATAGACAGAATATGGAAAAATGGTTTTCCTATAAGCCCTTTAAGCACTGATACACTGCATTTTTTCCAGCAGTCATGTAATCTAAGTATCTACTGCTGCTCAATCGTATTTAGAGACTCTTGTCTTGTCTCAGAAAATCTAACTCTGGAGGGCTTTTTCTTCTTTGCCCAGTAGAAAGCAAACTGATAACCCAATTCTTCTTATTGTTCACTGGTTTAGGTATTTTTATTTACTTAAGTAGCTCTGAAACATGCATATGTAGAAAACCTGGAAGTTATCTGCTAGTCACAAAAGAAATCTTTGATCAAAATATAAACATGTATGCAATATACTTCTTTAATCACTGACCGGAGTGCTTCTAATTTAAAAATGGATGAGAAATGTCTATTTCAGGACAAAGTGACAGTCAAAGATGGTTGAAGATGTTGGCAGTACTGACCACAGAACCATAGATTTATCTAGGCAGGAAAACATCCTTGAAATCATCCAGTCCAACAGTAAATGGGATCTGGCCCAGACCTCTCAGTATCACAGCACAATCTCTGGCCATAGAGGAACATTTCCTGGACTGCGAGGACAAGGAGGGAGCAATGGGTAGCCCTTAGAAGATCTTTGGATCATAACAAGTCTGATGTTGTAATAGGGCCTGGAAGCTGAGCAGGAACTCTGCCTTCCACTGGGTGACAGCATACAGCAGAGCAGAGAATAGAAAAGCATAAGCAGCCCCTTGGTTTCAGGAGCTATCAGCACTCTTCATGTGCAAACTTTCTTGCATGGGCTGGAAGGAGGGTGAGTCCTGGCTTCCCTTTTTAGGCAGTGCTTTTGGGTGTGGATAGGGCCAGAGCCATCCTTTCTATACTGGGATGAGATGCAATGCCAAAAGCAAACACTGAAAGGTCAGGAAATTAATAGGTAAAGCATTACAATTTTAAACAGAGACTTCATAAAAGGACTTTGCTTTTATTGAGTAGTTAAGAAACATAGGTTTCATCACAGCATACATGGAACAATGGAAAGCAGGAAAGAATGGCTCATCAGATTACTAAACTAGAGGAGAAAAAGGTTTTGGCCAAATTAATACATAATTATTTAGTTTACTGTTTAGATTTATTTAGGGGGTTAACAAAAACATCTATCCCAGTGCTCAGGGCACTTTTACCCAATATTAGGGTGAAAAAGAAATAAACAGAACTGTTCTTCTTAAAACTAAAATAAACCCATTATCTGTGTTCTGTTCTAGCATCAGTTTAAAGTTGGGCATCAACCTGAGTGCTTTTCTGGGTCCGTAACAGAATTAGAGTGCTGATTTTCTTGAATAATGCTTATCTATCTACTTTAAAACTATCCTGCACCACAGTCTTCATGTATCTTTTAAAAAATATATATTTGCTCATCACCATATCAGGTCTCAGAGAAGGATTTCACAGTATATATTGCCTTTGGAATTGTTTTCACCTATTCCATTGATTTATTAATTTTTTGCCCACAAAGGGGATAATAAACATCTAGTAGCTTGTTTCAACTTGCAACAAGCACATGTTTATGAGTACACATGATCCAGGAAAAACTTGTTCAGTCACTTGCACTTAGTCAAGAAACAGAACTAAATTTAACAAAACAAAATGGAGTAGAAAGCAAAGACAGGTTGAGGCTTTCACTGGCAGGCAAACCAAAGAGGATTTTGGAACAGTTTCAGAAAACTTTCCATTAAGAAACAAAAGCAAGTACAGAAAGGTTGTTCACCAACATCTTTTAAAAGCATAATTGTAAAAATGGATAGCCATCATAAATAATGGGGAGAAGTTTGTGCAAAGAGAAATTTAAGCAAAAATCTCACACCAAACATTGCTGTGTGGAAACAGAGGCAAAACATCCAAGAATATCTCACTGTTACAAACTTCCAGCTAACATGATTTAGCAGCAGAGTAACTGTCTCACAGTGGCTGGGGGCTGCCGCCAAACATTCAGTACTGTATATTTTTTCTTCATGTTATTGAGAGGGAAAGGTTAGACAGAGACAGGGTTTATAAAAAGCAGACTTTGCTCCAAATATTTTGTTTAACCTTCATAAAATATCCCCAGCTTCAGTGCAGAATCAAGGGCTGGGACAAGGACAACATAGGATGGATATTTGCATTTCATTTAGTACATTAATACATTTATTCTGGTTTAATTAGGCAACAAAAAAGTTTTCATTTGAATGCAACACAGCAATAACCACTGCTTTATAAAGGCAGGCAATCAGTGTGGTATAAAAGAATATTCCAGGCTTTTCAGAGCATTGTTATATGCGGCAGTTCGTTAGCTTGTCATACATGAGAAAAGGTATTCAGTTCTTTTATTGCCTCACAGCCCATGGTATTTGACCACAGCAACATGCTTTAGCACTCAGGCAAGCAAAGAGTCACCATAAGCATTAGTGAAAAACAGTGGGTGTTTCTGACCTCACACTGAAAATTTTCTGTGAAAAAATAATTGAAATGACAGCAGCACTCCTCTTTCTTTTTTTTTCTTGAGATTGTTGCCTATCCAGAGATAGCTAATTCATAGTGCTCAGGTAAAAAAAAGATTGCTTGTGTATTATTTTTTCATGAAAATGATATCATGGTAATATCTTGAGAATAAAGCAAATATTAAATTAAGTCAATGAATTTTCCTCCAGAGGAGGAAAATATCTTCTTATCCAGAAGCCAATGTCTGTGAGGCAGGGGAGACGAGAGTGATTTGGGACAAAGGAAGGAGAGGGAAAAGTGAAGACAGTTCTCTGGCACTTCATAGCAGAAAGAGGAAGGAGTTGTGCTTTGTTGCAATTCTTCACCTCTTGCCCCTTCCTTTTCATGCCCCTCCTGCAGCAAGTGAAAGCTGTGCCCTGTGTATTTTTGCTGGTCTGATTCATAAGGCGGTGGCATATAGATATGTTCAAGCCAGAATGAAGGGTTTGAGGCTTAGATACACTGACAAACCATGTGTGGTAAAGGCTGAAGAATTTTTCAAGCCATTTTTAATATCTAATTTGTTCTCATTAGTAGTAATAGTAGTTACCATCAGACTATATGTACATATAGTGTCACACTAGATATGGTATTGCATTTATATACAAATAGTATCAGACAGATGCTTTTTACTACTAAGGTTTTGGGAATGAGGAAACCCTTGGGCTGTGAGGTGTTATAAGAGGAAATGTAGCAGGTGAGAAGGGCACTGGTATGTGATATGAGCCTGCCACTGCAACGCTCACACGGTAACTTAGACTAAACATTCCAGAATAGAAAAGCAGATGAAACCGACAGAGAGTCTTGAAATTATTTAACATAGAGAAACATTTTCCATTTTGGGAGCAAAACTTTCTAGACTTGGCTGTAGCCTTTAAGTATAAGCTACCTCAGAAGATTTTTTTCCTCTCTGATTTTTCATAGCTGCACTTCTGTGCAGAGGCAGGGGGAAGGAAGGGGTGGTGATTAAATAAAAGTTGCACTAAATTTGCTCTTAGGAAGGAATTTGATTATAAATCAAATGAACAAAATGAACATTACCCCTGAGTGATTTCCCAACAAATTTTACAGGTTATCATTATTGCCTATGAAATTGTTAGTGATTTCGTGCCTAAACCTACAATGGTTGGAAACTGGGAGACACACTTGCATGCATTGGTCTTGCAATTCATAAACCTAAGTAAACTTCAAATTTATGAGAAGCTGCCAGAATTTCATTTCATTTTTTTTAACCTCCTTGTGTTTAGTAGTAGAAGAAGGACAGTGCATTCCCAGGGGCATCTTTCAATGCAATAAATACAAGCAGAAAAGTGAAAAAAATAAGATGGACTCTTCTTGTATTGTGAGTCTAGTGTTTTATGTCTTTCATGCATTGCACAGACTTATTCTACCCCTCAGCCTTCACATCACATCTCAGTTTACCTTCCCCTCTACCCACAAAGCCCAAAAGATTGAAATTTTTTGTTCCCTTTATAACATTTTCCTGCACTGCTCGCTGGTTTCTTTCCCTGTGTGATGCTTCCATCTTTACTTTGGATGCTATTCATCGAATGAATCTGGTAATCATTAAAATCAGATATCCGTTGTTGTAGGGCCTGCATAGTGTGTGGTGAGAATTGGCCTGCTTCAAGCAGCTTGCTACTGAGTGAGACAAGCAAAGACAGTATGAGGAGAAAAGACATTCTAGTGTCTAGTGACATTCTAGTGCACAATTATTAAGACTATTGCTCAGGGTCATTTGGAAAATTATAGCAGAGGCAGGAACAGAATTCATGTTTCCTTATTCTTTACTAGAAACCCATGCTTCTTTCTCATGTTAGCAATTTTCCACAAGCTGTCTTGTAAAACAAATGAAATGTATAATTCAAAAATACTATAGGAACTAGATGTTTAGAGAATGTCTCCATGTGAACATTTTTTTCATTAATTACAACAAGAAATATTAAATTAAACAGAGGTCATTAACTTGTTCTTTACAGGCCTCTTCTATAACATTGAAACCACTTATTCTGTATCCAGTACTTAGAAAGACGTGGTTATATGATTTTATACTTACATCAGAGAACACCAATTTGTGATTTACTTCCAGAATACTTGAGTATCTTTCAAAATAGAATAGCTGAGTAATAGACCTTCTTTATAGCCAGTCAGTGTTTTCCACTTAAGAAAAAGAAAAATTACTGATTTGATAGTGAGCTATGAGGCTATTAATTTCAAAAGGCTGAGAAGTGATTATGCAGCAATTTTGACCTTTCCTGTCATTCAGAGGATTTGCGAATGGAGCAAATGCTTACTTGCTGGCAAAGCAAGGACCTACCTCACTACATGTTTGAAGAAAACAGTTACAGAATAAATATCAAGGATTTACACTAGGCAGCCAATCTTCACTCAGCATCATAACATAACTTGAGTTTTCTAAGGCTGACTGCTTTCTTGGTATACTGAGCTGACATTTACAGTTCCCACTCCAGTACAGAAGCCTGCATTTCCTGCTACATTATCCTCCTGCACCCACATAATCTGGTAAACTTTGCTTTTGTTTAAAGGTAAAGGTCTTTACCTGATCTGAAAACATCCTGGTCAAAGAAAGAGCTAACCTCGTCCCTCTCAACGTGCTGTGCTAATTCAGACTGATGCCTCAGGAATTGGTAAAAATTTATTGCCAACCTAGTTACATCAACTTGAGTTCTGGCAGGAGGGTAAATGTATATGTGTTTTTAATTAATCCTCTGCCTAAATCAAGGGAAAGGATATTGCATTTTTCAGCAGAATTGCTCCACGCAGTGCTGACTGCATATATTTAACAATTCTTACTCATGTAACTGAGAAAAGCCACTGGAAAGCTTCCAAACCACATGAAGTTTTTGCCTGGCCCTGTTTGAACTCTCCTCCAACTGGTACAGGATCGAGGATCTTGAGCTGGCAGCACCAGCAGGAGTTCAATACCTGCAGTCCTGGAAGAAGAGGCTTGTCCAATGAGGAATTTGCATTCAGGGAGCATGTTCCCCTCAGTATGACCCTGGTGAAATCTATCCCTGAACATTAAACATCATGAATAATCCCATCTCTTCTCGTCAAAGACATCAAACATATGCTTAATTTCAAGTAAGTCCTTGGTAGGAAACTTTATATGAGTTACAGCATGTGATTGAAATGGTTACCAGGTAAGTTTATTGCTTGATGTTAGCAGAACATATACATTACTTTTTTCTTTTTTTAGGTCTGGGTTTGTGGTCTAGAGATCAGTAAACATGTTTGTCCTAGACTTCCACATGCATTAACCCCCCCTACTCCTCCCCCCTTTTATTTTATTTTATTTCCTGTCCTACTTAGTTTCTTTTGAAGGATTTGGTCAGATTCTGGTTTCTCTAACTTCCTGATCTGTTTAGGAATCAAATGGCTCTTTAAACATGAAGCCTTTCAGGCCTTTTTATTTGGCTAACCACAGAGTTCAGGTTTTCGTTTATAAATTAAATTATTCCAGATGCTAGCACAAATGAGAATTGCAAAGAGATCGATTTTGACATGCTCTTTAGTACAACATGTGGTTACAATTTATAGTCTAAAGTCACCTTTCCCAGGATCACTTGGATTTTGGAGGTCAGAGCAGGTGAGATATTTGTTTCTTGGTTCAGATACTGGTAAGTGCTAAAGGCTGATTTTGCAACGTCTTATAGTATATAAAGCTATACAGTCATTAAAAAAGCAATAGCCCTATTAGGATTATTTTCACAAGTTCCTTGACTGCTACAGAATAGATTTCCAAAAGAAGGATTAAAGGAGAGACAACTTTGCCAGACTTTGTGTAAAAAAAGTCTTTGAGAATAGGAAAGGTGCTCCCAAAGGACAACAGAGATGCTTGAAATACCTTTTGCCAGGCAAAGGTCAGATTGAACTACTGAAACTACTGAAGTTACTAAGCCTTCACAGTCTTTGCTTTATCATTTTACCCTTACCTAACATTGATAAATAGTAGTTTCTATACAGGAAACAGTCCTCTCACTTCAGTCAGCATTCACTGGGGTGAGCAAGGCACAAACCAGTGACTGACCAGACAGGCCATCTCCCTGGCATTCCCCCTATCCCTTCCATGTGATGGGACTGATGCAACTGGAAAACAGTAATTTTTCTTAGCAAGGTTACCTCACTGATGCATCAACTCCTTGGACTGGGTAACTGCCCACTTATACAGACTGATGAAAGATACTGAGAGGGAAAACCTTGTGTTCAATAGGTGCCCAGAGAAGCTGCAGATGCCCTTGGAAATGTTCAAGGCAAGTCTGGGTGAAGCTTTGAGCAACTTGGGAGCAACTTGGGAGGTGTTGCTGCCCATGTCAGGAGGGTTGAATGAGATGATCTTTAAGGTCTGTTCCAATGCAAACCATTCTATGATTCTGTGTAGAAAGACAGAACAGCAGCAGCAGCTGAGGTTTAGACTGGTTTTATGTCTGTGAAAGCAAATATATGGGTGGTGATGTTTGACAGCTCTTGCTGCTGCAAAGGGAAAAGCTTGTGCTAGGAATCTCTCAATTTTCCAAAGCCTACATTTTATCAGTGTAGAAGACACTGCTTAAGACATTTTTTCACAAATACAATTCTTTGTGGCAACTCCTGTTTGACCACAGCTCTTTGCAGCAATTCTCTTCTCCTTCAGAGCTTCCCCCTTCCCCCCAACAAAAAAACAAATATTCCTTGCAGGAAGTGAAGTTCAATTATACAGTATAAATGTAGAGATTAATAGCCAAGATGATGATGTGGTTAAGCTAGAGGCAATGCACACCCTGTGACTTTTCAATGTGTTTTTCTGCTTTGTGCTGTGCTGTTTTGGAAAGCTCTCAAGTGAGAAAGTCTTTACAAGAAGTAAGAGAGAAATTACTGCAGATTACAAGTTTTTTTAAAAAAAACTCAAACAAGAAAAAGAAAACTTTTGTGTTGTCATCACTAGGGTGATTACAAGAAGCTACACCTAGTGAGACAATTCTCCCTCCCCATACTTCAGTACTATTTCTGAAGTCAGGAGCACACTTTGCCACATCTGGCATATTTAGAGGCATTATTTAGAGAATGCTATACTTAAGGTCATCCACACTGTGCCATACAAAAGATCTAACTTGTTCCTTATCCTGCTTCCAGCAGTCATTTTAAAGTGGATACCTGGGAAAAAACATGTAGAGGCCAATAATATATGACATTTCTCTTTAACACTCTGTCAGCCACCACGTATTTCCACTTCAGGGTAATTCCTGCATTTGCATGTGTTTCTGTGTATTTAGTTAACCCTAGTGGCCCTTGGGCCATGTAAAGCAGCATTCTTCGCAGGGAGTTTAACAGACTGGTTGCCTGAACAATCATTTCACACTGTTTTCAACATTGTTCCCGCTCTTTGAATTTGAAGCCCCTTTGTTGTAGAACTGGATGACAGTGAACTCTATCAATCCGTCTCAGGTGCTCACAATTTCGTAAGTGGATCTCTACAATAACTCCTAATTTTTTTTCCTTTGGAGATTGAGGCATTCCCACCTACTAAGCAGTTCCCAGTACAGAAACTGTGGCTGATCTTTTAACATCGTTGAGTTATCCTGCCCCAACTCCTTTGTATCTGCTCTGAAATTACAGTACTGAAATTACACACACTATTCTAAGGACGAGGAAAACACAGTTATTCAGTTGCACTATGACCTCCTCTGGTTTGTTCTCTGCTCCTTTTGCCTTGCCTTTTTTTTTTTTTTTTTTGACCACTATTTCACACTGAGATGACATTTTCTTGGCAGCATCAGTCAGAGCCCTAAGACCTCTCTCTGAAGAAGTCATCATCCACTCATTGTCCATTATTTTATGCTCAGATATTTTTAAGCTCAGATATTTTCCCTTGTGGAACACCTTATGTAAAATTTCCTTACACTGAATTTCATGTCAGTTTCTCACTCAATCACTCAGATATTTCTGCAGCTCTTCACACTCAGCTGTTTTAGCTGCTACCCTTAATGTCATCATCCTATAGCTCATCTTCTTTTCCAGGTTTTTTATGACTACATTGGGTAGCACAGGTTCCTGCATGATTTCCTGCAGTTTGGCCTCCCATTTACTTATTCTTGCCAGAAGTTTCTCTTATGATATGGCTGCAGAATTTCCTCAAAAATTTGATAAAGATTGTGAAACAATTGAACACATTTATATGAATACTTGGTGTTCTTCAGCTTGCTCAGTTGTAATGAACTTTCTGGAGTTCAAATAATTATTTTAAGTATTCTTGCTGAGCCATAGTAATGAAAACAGAAATAAATTGGATTCCTAGCAAACAAAAGCTTTTGTGTTCCTGTTGGTTATGAGAACTCCCCTTTTGACAAAGTATTTATAATTTCTGAAAGATTTTAAAACATGATGAATGGTACAGTGCTATTCAAATGAAAAAATAAGTGATCAGCCTTTACTACCAATAATACAAGATATGAAGATCTTTGAAGCTTCAGGCACTTCCATGGACTGAGCCTCTATGCTAACATTGTTTTGGTTCTATTTTAATATCCTTATTTTTCTGCAAGCTTTCACACACTTTTATCACAGTCTGTGATGTTCGCAATGAGGGCACAAAGCTCAGCTAACAAACCTAGACCCAGTAAATACAAATTTGGATCATTTATACCAGAAAGGTGCCATAAAAATGACATAATCTGAGCTGAAAGTACTGTAGAACTCCTTCACGAATTACATCATCCTTCTCTGTAAATTTGTACTAGACATAAAGCAAAGACAAAATAATTTCTATGGCACACCAAGGCTGATACTAAAAAGGGAGATCAAATACAGTCAGCAGATCAAAACAGCATCTGGACTCAGTGGCTAATGGAACATTTCAGTATGGAGATATAATGCAACATAATGCAGTAATGTTAGTTGATTTTTCACAGACTGATAGTTATACATCATTAAAGCATTTTATGCCCTGATCAGCAGCTCTGAGTGCTGCTCCTGCTTGCAGACTAGGATGAGCCATGAATAAAATTGTTTTTAACGTCTTCACTAAAGAAGTGCATTTTCAGAGGACACAAAGAAAAGCTAAAACTGAAAATACTAATTTTGCCAAAGCCTTACTCTAGCCATGTATGACACCACAACACAGCTATTCCTGCTTCCAAACACAGCTCTCTTGAAAGGTGAGGCTTTTCCTCGGGAATAAGAATCTATCAAGAATGATTTTTAAAACCTAAGCTTTTATTTGCTTGGTCATTTGTCCTGTTGTGAGTCATGTCTCAGAGCAGCAGAGTCCAAGGCTGTGACTGAACAACCACTGTTCAGAAAAGTCTGGTCAGTGTTGCTGCCTATAATCTTCATTGGTTTATGGTGTAGTATCTCTCTAAGCACTGCTTGTAGACAGCCACTGCAGATGCTGTTTTCTATGCTGTGTAGATCCTATGATGAAACATCACCAAGATGGACTTGTACCATAATTTTTCTTTTGAAGAGCAGTCTGTTCGGTGGTACCTTCATCCCTTTAAGACGTCACCTACCATTTATACATGTTTATACAACAGTTCAATACTCCAAACACTTCACACATCCTTTCTTTGCCCATATTTAGGGCAGCAAGTCAGTGCCAATAGCACCCTACGCCAAGCCCTGTGTTAGGTGGCAAAGAAGGAATGACAAGAAAATTGAGAATTGTTGTTTTCCAGGATCAAATGCAATCCTACGAGCATTATTACCTCCAGGAAAAAAAATGCAGCTTGCAGAGATTCCAAAACTTCTGGGTTTTTACATACATACAAATGTTTAAAAGAGGCACCTTATGGTAATTCATAATACTAGTTCTCTATTAATCTTGTATAAATTGGGAATAAAAGCTGTAAAATGAAGAAGCTGAGTTTCCCTTTGCTGAAGTGAAGGCTGTTTAGACTTCTAAGTCTAAAGCAATTCAGCCAATAGTACTTGTTTGCTGCAAGTAAAACAAGATGGCCCTAAAGAATGTCTTTCTCAGCAACTGTCCTTTTATGATAATACTGGTGTTTCACAGTGAGACTGAGCCATGTGGGAGATACTATAAAAGTAGTATTTTCTCCATATGGCCCAGAAGGTGCTTTTCTTGAATACAGAAAAGTGTCATCAGGCCTCAGGACAATTGCTGCTCTCCTTCAGGACTTCATGTAGACCAATTTTTCAAATTATTCTTAAATCTTATAATGAGGAACATTGTACTGTCATGGGATTCTCAATGTGAATACAACAGTCTAATTTCATATAGAGCATAGGAAAGGGACACAGACGAGGCAGGGTAGGGGAGCAGGGGCACAGGGTGTATTACTTCCAGGCAGTGTCCTTTAGGGTGGTAGTGTAGCTCCACACCCTCTGTAAGAACTGCATCACATAGGCAGGCTGAAGGACGAACGCTGCCCTTCACCAAACACACCCTCCTGGGTGCACCTGTCTCTAATGGGATTACTTACACCTCGTTAGGTAAGCATAAAGCAAAAGGAAAGCTTTGCTGCCTCAGAGCCTGAATTAATTTGCTTACGTACTCTAGCTACAGTGTGATAGGAAAACTCAGCACTTTAAAGAAGCTGCTCAAACTGAAATGCAAAGATCCCATGGCACTTTGAAAAAAGATATATGTAGATAACCTTTAATGTGATAATGAATTACAGAAATATTAGCAGTAATTGGAGAAGATGAGGAGAAGGCAGAGAAAGATGACCACAGGGGTGGAGTCATCCTTTCTTGCAAGGGATGGTTGTAGAGTGAGATTTGTTAGCTTGGAAAGAGACGAACTGGGGGAAGCATGATAAAGCATTCATGTGAAGCATGAATTATTTGAAGAGTCACTTTTGGCTGAAGGATGCTGTGGGTGCTAAAGGGCTACTGAGGTTCAAAGGGCAAGTGTACCAGCCTGGGGCAGCAAAGTCCAGGGAGGGTTATATCCAGCTCCGGAAATCTCTGAGCCTCAAACGACTGGAAACCAGGAGGAAGCATCTTCCATATGATTGATCTTTTAAAGCATACCTTCTTCCTCCGGGATCTGTTATGGCCCACTGGACAGCAGCTCTTCAGTCTGGCACACCATACCATTGTGCAACTCCCCTGGGGCTGAAACTTGTAAGCTTGTCTAGATGGTCTGACTGTCTTTTCCTGCATCAAAAAATGTTTTTGTACAGCAAGAGTACTGTAGGGAATAAAGAATAGCAGTGGAAAGTAACAGTTGTACTGCTTTTAACGTTGAAGCGACAGGACACAAAATACTTAATTATTTATTAGGTACCCTGCCTTATGACTGTTGTTATATGCAAAGCTGCAGATAGAAGTGAGTCTTATTTTACTGAAAAAATAGGTCAAGGAAACAGAATTTGACCTTTTAAATAATTGGATTCTATCCATAATAATGATTTTTGCCATCCACATGTGTTGGAAATGTAAAGAACACGAAGTGTCCTTGCAAATTAACTAATTTACAGTTAAAATTGACTGTCTTCATTTCACAATGCAATCATTTATTTCATGGAAGAAGAAAAACATATTTGTTGGAAATAAACACTGGTATACTGAACTAAAGGGTCTACAGTGAAGACTATAGATTTTGTGGGGCTAACCTGAGACACCACAGATCACCACTTCAAAAATATTCTGTCTGCCTCAAGTTACTTGTTTCAATTCTCTATGCCCTGAAATACTGTTTTATCTGAAGAAGAGAAGGAGAAGAAGACATAATTTTATTTCCTTTGTGAAAGATGGATGCCAGACTATTTATAGTAAATAATGCTTCCTTCCCTCATTATAAAGCACATGCTGCACTAACAACCATTTCAGAGAAACTGATGAACTGAAGCAATTAAACATACAGGCATTATCAAATGCAGTCTGACCAAAAATCCCTCTACTATGCATTCAGAATTCCAGTGCCAATGTACTGATGCTGAAGTAAACAGATGTAAAGATCAAAAAAGTATCTTGCTTCTCAGAAGATAGAAAGTGCTTGAATTCAGGAAAAACATATGAATAAGTGTCTCTAGTAATTCACACCTTTTTTGTCTCTTTCATAGAATCGCATTTTTAGACATCATGATATGTAGGCTTTTCTAAGAATTTCTTTAGTACTTACTAATGGAAGGAAAATCAAGTTGTGAGGTACTGTAGCAAAAAAAAGAAAAAAAAATCTTCAGGGTACACCACAGGTAAGTATTCCTGAAAGGCATCAGATTGCCCAGTTTTGCTTCAGATGCTGATAGAAAGTAGGAAAGTAGCATAAGGACTTGGCTAATGGGATCATTGCTTACTTACTTACATTTCTTGAGATATTTAAAGGGATTGCATATGTTTAAAACTTGAGTCTCTTACTAACACTTTGTCTTAGTTACCCCTAACTAAGGAGCTGTTGTGTTCAACAAGAAATTATGTAAGTAATTTTCTTTTGATGTTTTGATGAAGATGATGTAATGGAAAAGGACTGTGGATTGGAGGGCAAGACATCCTCTGCAAAAAAGCACTTTTACTAAATCTTGCTCAGAAGTGAAACAATGATGTACCCATATATTGTAGCAGGGGTCTATCACCCTCTGCCATCACAGATGAGAGAAATCCTTGGTGCCAGTAAAAGAAGGAGACTCAGTCTTATAAACTGGAAGAGAAATTTTAGGTATCAGATGGTCAGAATGTACCATCAAATGTACATATATCTTCCTATAAATGATGGGGAAGAATGCTTTTCACAAGTATGGCTGAAGAATCCATTCACCAACACCTCCAAAAGGACAAGTAACAGCAATACCATAACATCAGCAGGCAATAGTGATGGTGTTCCTACTCTGGAACTCCTCACTGAATTGTGGTGAATTAATTTTAAAAAGCCTGAATTAGTGAAAGCAATATGAGGTAACACAAAACAGCAAAACATGTTCAGAGAAATTAATAAACCTTTACCAGGTAACTTGAAAAGTCATGTTTACATCTGAGAAAGAGGTGTACATACAGGGAAAGTTCTGCTTATCTGAGGATGCAACACCTGGTCTCAGCAGATGCAGTGATTTACAATGCTCTATAGGAAGGCTAATGTTCTGTCATTAAACAGATGACTCAGTACAGAGGTTTCATTGGATCGACCTAGAAGTGGGGAGATACATAATAGTACATTACATGACAAGAGCCAGAAAAAAAAAAATTAAGGAAAAAAACTTGTAGACTGCTAAAAGTGCCTTGCTTGAGCTGGATTAGTACTGCTAATGTTTCAGCCACTTGGCTAGCCACCAAAAGAGCATTAACTATTTCTAGGAACTGAACAGATTTTTGTTTGTTTTTTACTGCAGCTGTTTATATTCTTATTATCTTCCGTTGTCTTTAATCAGTCCTGACTGTAGAATATCTTTGTGACAGAGTTTTACTTAAAAGCCAGGAAAGTTTTATACTTCCATTTGTTGACACTTTTCTGAAACTACTGGATGCTGTGCCCAGGGAGGACATGAAGATGACTTCTCCAAATACTAACAAATCTTCGTAATGCTTTCTCACTGGATTTCAAAAAGATATTTCACCTTTGTCTTGTCAAAGGCTGTAGGAAGGAAATTGAGTCATTGGGTGAAATAAATGCCCATGACAATCATCTGATGCAATTACACTGTTGATATGTGGGATTGGCTTTTCTTGTGAAGGCTATTTTTCAATGAAAAAAGCTTGAGATGAGATGTTGACATCAAGTAACAGGGACACTGGCATAACTGAAGGCTGGGCACTCAGTTTAGACATACAAAAAGACAGGGTAAAAGCTTGTTCCCTTATCTTTGGGATTAAACATGTGTGAATGTGCTGAGAGTCACACCACACCTTTAACTTTAGATGATATGCACACATTTACACAAGTTTCATATGTTTTCAACATCTGCATTCAAAACATAATTTATACAATTTTACATGCAAATTAAATCTTTCATTTAGCAATCTGAAGTATTTTAGAAAAATGAAAGTTTTCTGATCTATTCTTTGAAGGTTGAGGTAAAACTATCACTTCCCTTTCCCTTTCTTCTTACATTCCTTCCTCCTGCCCTATCAAACAATATTCAGGCAATGACAGAGCTGGATAGACATGACTTAGCTTGTGAAAATGCTGAAGTTATCATGAAATGGAATAAAGTACACACTTTAAAGGAACTAGGGCTGGGTAGTGTTGCAATAGAAAATATTGCAGCAGTGCTCTATCAGTAACAAACACAGTGGCTCTGCAAAACTGCTGCTCCAGCAAAAGCCCTTGTGTACTTCAGCTGTTCTTACTTCATGCAATTATACTGGTGCAAATTCTGCTAACACAGTTTGCCAGCACAGAGGCCAGCTCTGGAAATTTCACCATTACAGGTTTGATTAATATTAA
Source organism: Irena cyanogastra (assembly GCA_013397155.1). Taxonomy (NCBI): domain Eukaryota; kingdom Metazoa; phylum Chordata; class Aves; order Passeriformes; family Irenidae; genus Irena; species Irena cyanogastra. Next base: position 127,140 of record VWZV01016140.1, on the reverse strand, counting down.
TCAAGTATATTAAATATATAAGTAAACAAGTACACTAACAAAACAGTTCTGATGCAGGCTTGTTAAGACCTGACAATGCTTTTGGACTCTGATCCTTTGCTGACAACATGTTTTATTTGTTACCATTCACATCAAACTTACTGACAGCTTGTTTGAATGCTGCCCTTGGTAGGCTGCTGAGTCCCTTTTGTTGTTCTCCTTTCCCTCCCTTGCTGAAGTGTTACCTGAGCTGTAGCTGGAAAGTGGGACCAAGCACCCAGTAGCTTTGTGTTAGCTGCTCTGGACAGCACCAGAACATCTGCACAAATTGCAGTCTGGAAACTGAATTGGATGGCTAACCAACAGTCCAGTTTGTATTGCAGAGGCCCTGTTACATTATTGACCAAATTAGATGGATTTAAGATGGCATAGACATGTTTCTCCTTTTTGCAGAGGAGTCTTTGGCTCCTGTAGAGGACATCCTTGGGCTGCACTTCATTCAGCATTTGTGCAGTGCCTGCTGGGCACAATAGAAGTCTTTTTATCTATGGCCAGGCTGCTACTGAAGTCCAAATAGTGACATCTTTTTCTTTTCACAAGGTAACGGATGGCATCAGCTATATGTAGCAAGGCAGTGGAGCTCAGAGATGATCGCTCTTCCCTTCCCGCCCTGATGCTACTCTGCCCTCCTCTCCATTGCTCTCTCCTCCTCCTACTTTTCTCTCCCTCCACAGCTTCCCGAAACAGTACAGGTTAAGTGGCAGTTTGATAATGAAATCAACACCTTCAGGCTATATCTGCAATCCCTGCTGGATTTTTAGGAATATTGCATAATTTTTTTCTTATTGGGCTCAGTCTTCAGTTGAGTCACCAGTGGCACAAGGGAGTAATGTCTCTGTTGCAGGAACAAAACAATCTCTGTATACTGCCTGTAGGAAATTCAATTGGTGTCTGTCTGTCTGCTTCCCTTTCTTCGTGGGGACACTCCTGAGGCACTATAATTGGCTTAGCTGGGGAGATAAGTGACAATTGTGGATGGGAGGAGGAAAAACAGGAGGAGGAAATCTCTCTATTTTTTTATCTGTCTATTGAGATGTCAGTGTCAGCCAAGAAGCACTTAAAAGAGATCTAGTCTTATCTGTCAAGAACAAGGACACATGGAAAGATCTAGTCATGACAGGAAAAGCCTGTCATGGATGCATGTGCCTAGGGCTTTCTGTAATGTTTCCTGATGAGAGGCTCACTGGCATACTCAGGGCTGGATCACTGCTTTGGGAGACAACAAAAGGGAACTAATTCAAACCTTTGGGTTCCTACCAGCCACATGCATCAGTTCATAGTCATAAACATTCATCTCTTCTGGGATCTTTGCCCACATTAAGTCAGTACAACTTCACTGATTCCCTTGATCTCAAAAGCATGCATGCCTGTTTCCTATATGGCTTCCAGCATCACAGGCTGGTTTACATGGACTGGGCAAATTTGACCTAATATGGATTTGCCTGCTTTTTTTCAGAAAAGTGCCTCTATGTGTGAAGAAGGAAAATTTGGAGTCTAATTACATGCAGGTTGATTCAAATGGTACCAAGTCATACAAAAATGAGAGAACTACTGAAGCTGTGAGAGCCTCTGTGTTTCCTGGTTGTGTACAAAAGACACTGCAGCAAATTGTTTCAATTGGCATAATAAGATGAATGAATCATAAAGCAGACAAGCAGCAATTCATCCCTCCATGCAGCTTCTCCCTCTAATAGTATCGTAGTTACTCAGCTCAGTAATTATATTTTCACCAACATTTTGCTTGCGCTCAGGTTCCTCTGCTCTTACTGACCAAGGAGGATAGCATACATTCACAGGTTTATCCCAGAAAATAGAATGGTTTTGTAGCTCTACAGAATTTAATCCCAGGTGCAAAGATCATTGTTCCCCTCAAGAGCTACACATCCATCAGTAGTCTCTGACCCAGGGTAACCTTGGAAATGAATGTTCAACTCATTTTCACAGGCCAGACCAGTGCAAATCCAGTTTAAATAGGCACAGGCTTTAAGCTGCTCATCAAGAGAGCAGAATACCACGAGCCTTATTTTCAGTTTTTGTAGGACCTAAGTAGACTTAACAAAAAGTTTCTAGTCAGGCACCACAGCTTTCTTTGATATGTTTTTAACACTAGAGTTCTCAGTTGGTAGAGGCTTCACACAGAGGCACATTGTAAAAACGCTTTTCTCATTGCTGAGTTTCACTGCTTGACAATGTAAATATAAAATACGAAATTGTACAAACTCTGTTCCTCTTGCCTTCACAGCTATTTGTAGGAAAAAGCCGTCAGATTTTGGAATCGTCTTCTGTGTCCAAAAGTAGGCAACAGAAATTACAAAGTTATACTTGGCTGCATAGGTATTTTTTTCAAAGCATGTAAATGTCAGGTGTTGGTATTTGAGCTTCTGGATCATTCCTGATTACGCTGTCTTGACACCAGTCAAGGGTAGCACTATCTAAGATCTGTTCTGAGTCACATGTGCAATACCAAACTGTCTAGCTTACCTCATTGACACTCTTTACTTGTAAATATTAGGGGATTAAACAAGGTCAAACCCCAGCATCCATGTATTACTTTCTGATTTCAGAAAATGCCATCTATTTCTACAAGACCTGGAAATCATTAGAGTTCTTTTTTTCTCATTATTCATCTAGAAATTAATTCTGAAGATTAACAAAAATATGGGGTGTGTAGATAAAATAGAGGAGAACATAATGAAATTTCCAGTGTCAGCAGTTTATGGCAACCCATGATCTGTTTTATGTCACAAGAGAACTGCTTCAGAAGACTGCTAAAACCTTTGCAATGCCATTAGCAAGCGGTGTGTTCCACTCTTAAAGGCAGGCAAACACAAAAATGCTCATGGTCTAAAAGGAAAAACAAAAGTCAGAGGATCCACAAAAAGTTGCATAGTTTTATTAGTAAATTATACACTTGGCATGGAAATTGGTATATGTTAGTAAGTCAGTCCCTTATCTTTCAGTATCAACACATGGTGGTGGATTTTGAGGCAGGTGGGAAAGAAGGCAGGGAGGGNGAAGGAAGGAAGGAAGGAAGTTTTACCAGTACCAGCCATGGCTCCAGCATTGACCCAGCTGATGAGGTGGTTTAGGGTCCTGGAGGCACCGTCTGGACTTCATTGCAATACATTTTATAGATAACTTTCCCCACCCTGGAGCTCGGTTCTCAGTTTCTCACTTAAAATGCAAATTATTTGTCATGAACAGTTTATTCTTCTATACCTTTGTGAAAATGGGTCAGAGGGTTTCAGTGGTCTTTGGTGATCTTGATCTCACCTCTGTTGGGTTGATCTCTACTTAATAGTCCATGCCTGCTTCTTGACCTCATTCCTGCATTCCTCATTCCACAGCTGTGCTGTGCTGTGTTGCGCTTATCTCCAGAAGCCAGAACAAGGGCATTTGACACAGAAAAATACTGCCCTAGCTCTGTCTGGTCTCCTTCTCCAGCCATAATTCTGTTCTTTCTCACAGTATGTTCTTACTCAGCCCTTTGTTTAGCCCCAAGCTATCCGGCTGTCAGTGTTTGAGACATGCATGTTAGCCACTTATCTTCTGGGCTTCTATGGCTGGCGGCAAGCAGTCATATATGTTACACATCAAACTGAGTCATACTTCAAGTCTCTGGCCTCAACCAACCATAACAACATGTCTTGGCCCATCTGTTATATCCAATTCGGGTAGTGAAAATTTTGTGTTCATTTCTCTACTTTTATTCTTCTGACCCTTGGCTTAGCACTGATTTAATATCCCCAAACTTGTTCTGATTTGAGTGCATTTTTTTTGCATGTTATTTGCTTACACTGCTTTTCTCCATAGGTTGGTTTTTTCCTATTTACTTGCCTTTACCACCAATTTTTTAAAATATCTATACTTCAGTTTGGCTCTTTCTGGTCACCAGCTGCTACTATTCAGTAGTTTATAAAGAAGGCCTTTCCTAGAGATTATGCGTTTTCAATGAGAATGCTCTTGTGCTGATGGATAACAAATTTTCCAAAATATTAATTTAATGCTCTTTCTTTATGGAAATGCCTTCCAGTTCAATTAGCTGTCCATTTTTAGAAAGCAATGCACAGAATGGTGGGTTAATGGTCAAAACTAACTTGCTGAAGTTTGAATACTTACAATATTTTGAGTTTATTACATTTGCGGGACAAATGGCACTTTATAGCCCTCTTCAGTTACTGTCAATTGTCATCTGCAGATGACTAACTTCCTATCAGCTCTTCATTCAACCACAATTACTTCATCTAGCTGTTGATTTCCGTATTACCTTTGGGGACTGATTTACAGCTGTGCCTGCGTCTTGCTATCCAGTGCCCTGCCAAAACTTTGGTAGGATATATCTATCTTCTGATGAAGACGGCTGGTATTATGCAATGAAGATGTATGAATACACCTTTTGCATCCATGACAATGCGTGCATCACTGCAACTGCCTAGGCTGCAATGTGTCTGAATTTGTCTTAGGACAGAGGTGAATTACAGACATGTTCAACACACTTCTAATTCTATTTTTGGTGTCTATGAACAAGGTACCAACTGCAAGTGGCAAATGCATTGGCAAGTCCTTCTCACATGGGTATGTCCTAGTTTCAGCAAGGACAGGGTAAATTTTTTACGGCAGTTTACAGGGAGGGGGGACATGGCCAGACCCTAATGTTATTCAATATCACCTTGCATCATTGCCAGGGGCAGGGAAAAGGGACTCTAACCCTTTTCAGAGGAGAAGAGTGTCTTTTTCTGGTCAGAAGAAAAGGAAGGGTGGGGAAGAGCCTGTTAATATTTGTCACAGGCTTTACATGTAAGTGGTTTCTTTGACTTATACCTTTTGTTATTAATATTGTTGCTGTTATGGTTTGTTTCCTTATCTCATTGCTATTTCCAGTAAATTCTGATTTCAGCCTATGATTTTCACCTTTTGCCTCTCCAATTCTCAATTCCATCGCACCAAAGTGGGAAGAGGAGGGGAAGGTGGAAGGGAATGAGAGGCAGCATGGTTTAGAGTCTCTAGGGAGAACTAATTTGGGAAGCACCAATCCTAAATCATGACAATCTATTAGATACTCTATGAGGAGTCAGTGGTTATCCAACAGATGTCCAATCTGCTCTTCCTCAGCTGACCACCTTGAGAAGCTTCCTCCTAGGAGGAAGAAAACAAATCTCAATTCAATGTCTTGGTTTCTGAAAGTAATTTCATACTGGCATTCACAACTTTCTGTTGCTTTTATTGTTTACAGTGCTTTGAACAACCACACTGACTTTCGAGAAGTGAATAAGCATGCTTTTTTCTCTGGATGCCCATGTTAGTTTTAGGTCAGCACCTGCATAATGTACACAGGCAGCTGAGTAGAAACAGAAAAAGGAATTGGAAATCATTTATTTTAAAACATCAGAAAATAACAAGGAAAGGGCTTGAACAATAAAAGGGCTTGAGTAAGAGAATGCAAACAACAGAACCAATAGAGAAGAGATTAAAGAAACTGCCTGTGAGTGGGCATCAGCTGCTAGAATCGCAGCAGTTTGATCTGGCTTATGGGGGAAAAAGATGGGCCATACCTTTCTGGTGCAGTTGACTGCTTTGTGAGTGAGCACCACGAAGCACCACAGAAACACAAAATGGGCCAGGTTGGAAGGGATCACAGTGCATCTTCTGGTCTAACCTCCCTGCTCAAGCAGGGTCATTCTAGAGCACATGGCACAAGATCGCATCCAGACACTTCTTGTGTATCTCCAGTGAGGGAGACTCCACAACCTCTGGGCAGTCTTTTCCAGTGTTCAGTCACCTGCACAGTAAAGAAATTTTTCTTCATGTTCACGGGGAACTTCCTGTGCATCAATTTTTGCCTTTTGTCCTACTGTTTCGCACCACTGATAAGAGCCTGGATCCATCCTCTTGGCCCCTCCTTCCAGATACTTACAGACATTGATTAGATCATCTGCCAGACTTCTAAAAGCTAAATGTTATCTCCCTCAGCTTTTCCTCATAAGATAGATGCTCTAGTCCCCTTATTACCTCAAGGTTGTTCTTTTAAAATAACTAGAAAAGAAGTGTCTGAGGTGTCCTTGTTTGATCATACTGTGGCTTTTTAGTACCTGAAAGGAATCTCCAAGGAAGCTGGAGAGAAAACTTTTTACAATGGCACCTAGTGAAAAAACAAGGCTTTAAACTGGAAGAGGATAGGTTTAGATTAGATATGAGGACAAAATTTTCACAATAAGGGGGCTGAAACTGTGGTACAAATTCCCCAGAGAGGTGGTAGATGCTCCAACACTGGAAGCATTCAAGATCAGGCTGGATGGGGATGTGAGCAGTCTGATCTCTTTGAGGATGTCCCTAGTCATTGCAAGGCATTGGACTAAACGACTTTTGAATGTCCCTTCCAACACAATGTGTTCTGTGATTCTGTGATTCTGCGATGTAGTGGAAAGTGTCCCTGGCCATAGCAGAGGGGCTGGAACTGGGTCATCTTTAAGATCCCTTCCAATCCAAACCATTGTATAATTCTGATTATCTTTGTTGCCCCCCACTGGACTTGCTCCAGGAGCTCCATGTCTTTCTTTTACTTGGGACCCTGGAACTGGACACAGTGAGGCCACACCAGGGCTGAGCAGAGGGGCAGGGTCACCTCCCTTGACCGGCTGGCAATGCTCTTCATAATGCACCCCAAGATGTCACTGGTCTTCTTGGCCACCAGGGCACTGCTGGCTCATGGAGAGCTTGTCGTGCACCAGGACTCCCAGGTCCTTCTCCACAGAGCTGCTTCCCAGCAGGTCACTCTCAGCCTGTGCTGGTGCCTGGGGTTGTTCCTCCCCATGTGCAGGACCCTGCATTTGCCTTTGCTGAATTTCAGAAGGTTCCTCTGTGCCCATCTTTCCAGGCTGTTGAGGCCCTTCTGAAGGGCTGCACAGCCCTCTGGGGTATCAGCCACTCCTCCCAGCTTTGTGTTGTCAGTGAAATTGCTGAGGAGGCCTCTGCCCCTCCATCCAAGTCACTGATGGATAAGTCAAACAACATCAGGCCCTCGAAGGACACCAATAGTGACAGGCCTCCAACTAGACTCTGTGCCACTGATCACAACCCTGTTGCACGTAAGCATGCAGTGTTTCTCCTGCAGGTCAGTGAAGAGGATGCAAGGCAGCTGTGCCTCAGCTCCACATGAGCCATGGTAGCAAAAGAGGAGGAGTTGGAATTCCTCACACCTAACTGACCATAAGTGAGCTGCAGGTTGCCAAAGCAGCATTGTTTTACCATGGAGATTTCAGGTGCGAGGTCTGCTTATTTTGTCATTGGTGTTGACTACTGCCACTGATCAAACAGGTTGGTTTGTCCAGCCATGAGCTCGGAGAGACCTCCAAGTAAGTATTCTGCTGTGGAGAGTATATTTCCAGAAGAGGACTTCATGTGTAACTTCATGAAATCCTAAAGACAGATTTAATGAACGACACTTAGCTTTCCTCACTGCAGTAGAATGAGTCCAAGAAGGGCACCTGATCTTAATTTTCTTGCTGAGACTAGCCTGCAGAGCCTGAAATTCAAAGATACAATATCTGCTTTGTTACTCTATGAGCTTGCCATAAAATATGCTGTAATCTTTGCCAGGGATATGTTGTGCATTCCCTGGAGGTTTTTCAGCACTGAAGAACACTTCAGACTGCTTAACAGTTTGTTCAGGCTTTGCCTTATAAGGCCTTTTAACTCCAGCACAAGCGCATGACAGCCCCTCCAAGTGTCAGGCTGTTGGGAACAGATCACAGCAACAGTTTCTCTGCTCAGAGAGCCACATTTGTCCCGTCTGCCTTAACCTACTGCCCTTCTAGCTCCTGTCCTGACAGGCAGCATAAAAATGGGGGCTTAGGGTAAAGGGTGGGAGGGGCAAAAATTTAACTCTGCCTGTGTGCATATCCTTACTGGAAGATAATTTTGAATTGGAATGATTTTGAATACTTTGAGATACTTTCGTGTTTTATACAGACTGATTACAGCTGTGGTGCCCTGGGAAGATTGGTGGTCTATCAGTTTACACATATTCTTTGGTGATAAGGCATGGGATCTGCTGTTCTGGGGAGACATCTGTTCTGCTGGTGAAGCTGAGAGCCACGAGCAAAATTTGCTCCCAGTTCATTCCCACTCTGCAATTGCAACAGTAGCAGCAGAAACATTTCGCTTTTTCTATTCTCAGTGCGTCTGTGTCTTATTTTAGCAGCTCTGAAACATCAGCAGATAAGGCTAAAGTACTGAAACGGGGAATGCTAACCACTGAAAGCCAAACATGCTTTGCTTTGACTTAAAATATCCTCTGGCTGAGTTCTAAGCCATGGGAAACAGACACTTGGGGAAATTCAGAAGTAATTTCAGCCTCTCCTGTAGTTCCCATCACCATTCCCATTGCAGTTTTGCCAGGCTGCACATTGGCAAAAATCTCACTGGCTTTTGCAAGTGTTTGAAGCTGGGGGGAAAAACAGCCCAATGCAGGGGCAACACAGGGGGCAAAACAGCCAGGAACAGACCTTGGATTTCCTGCACCCCAATCCTTTGTCAGAAGGCTATCCCATTTCCTGCAGGCAAAACCCCACTCCTTAAGATCTCTCCACATCCAAGAAAGCCATCCACATTTCAAAAACCTACAAATGGTAGCAACTTCTACTACAGAGACTGACTAGCTGAGTAAATCCAGGCTGTCTAGGGCAAATCACTCAAAAGAGGACCCATAGAGAGACGGTTGTGTGACTTCAGTGGGGCTACCATTTGAAAGGAATCTGTTCAAAGGCTCTGAAACAGAGCCTCTGTAACCTGCTTTGAGAGCAAAAGATACCAAGACATTGGTAACCTGTATTTGTCATCATACAGTACTTCATCTAGAGCCAAAATATCACTACTTAATTAAGCATGAAAACAGCAATAATCACAGTATCCATGGATCTTAAGTTGCCCAGAGTTAGGGTTTTCAGAAACAGATGAAAGAACTGCCTATGTTGTATGTTGAGCTCCGTATCCTGATGGGGACTTTAATATAAAAATTTAAGCTGCATCTGTTAATCTCCAAAACAAACTAACTTTATTTGATAGTTTTTTTTTTCCTTAAAAACCCACATTTTAAGGACTTTTGAACCAACTTTTATTTACAGTCCTACCTAATGTGGGCACTGCTGAAAGGATTTTCCAGTTTCCTGCTTGCAGCAATGTTGCATTTGACTCTCTGGCATTGCAGCAGCTGAAATTGCAGTTCACCCAAGGCAAACAAAATGCAAGCTAATACTTACTGTGGAGCTTTTAACACAAAAGCTACAGACTAAAATATTAGCTCTGCTTTCCTTGAATCACCATTTTAATTTGAAAATGCAAACCAGATCTCTGATTTAAAGGCAACCTCTGTTTTTCTTGACATTTTTACATTATTAACTCATTTTTCTCAGTGCAGTCTTTGTTTCTCTTCAAAGTATCAAGAAAGTTCCTTTTGGTTTTCATCTTTTTTCCTCTCTGCCTCATTCCAGAAGACTGTAAGCTACCCTTTGTTTCTGCAGCAGTGAGTTTTCTGTGCTCTTTGGAAAAACTGTCCTCTGATCAATTGCAGGAATGCTTCTCACTACAAAATTTCACAGCTGGTACACTTTCATCGTGAGATGAGACAGGCAGCCTAGAATACTAAATCAAAACTCTGATAGCTGGATAACAAGTGTAGTGAAAACAAGAAAAAAAAAAGGCTATTAAAAAAGAAGCATTTTTTGGGGAGCTGATTTGTGGAACTCCTTGCTGCAACACTGCTAAGAGTCAGAACTAACTGTCAATCAGACAGCAGAGGACTAGAATCTTAGGTAGATAACAAATGCAATGTGGTTCTAAACCAGTGTATTTTGAAAGGGAAATAAAATCCAGAGTTGCATATCAAGCTGTGATTGTGAATTCCCAGGGAAAGCTTTATTATTTCGAAGGTACTAGTAAGAAGCACTTCAAATAATTTTTCCAACCAAAAATAAAAATACATCATATAATTTGAAAGTTTTTATGTATTATGAAATTTAACTAATCATCCTGTAATTAATCATCCTTCCTCAGCACACAGCAAGCAGTCCCAGTACTCCAGAGTTCATATTAAAAGAACAAGAAGATGAGAAGACAAGAAGACAGGCAAAGAAACACCTTCACAGAAGGATGATTTGAAAGTTGTCATGGCTTGACCAGTAATGACATCTGCAGAATGTCTGCTTATTGATCTACTCTACTAAATAAATTCATTTAACTTGTTCAGGTTATAGTTTGTTTTGCAAGTAGTGTTACTGACTTGCAGATATATTGTGGGAGAGGGGGGTGGGGAGGGAGGTTGGAAGAGAAATGGTAAAATTCCTAGACAGATTTGATATGTGAAAACTCAAAATACAAATTTAAATGTCCCTTCTTCCATATGGTCTCTGTTTTCTGAAAAGTGCCATCATCCTTAAATGGGACTCTCATATCAACATGGAGATATGTGCTTTCAGTACAGTTGAACTGTGGTTTGCCAATTAATAACATGTCCAGTAAAAGATATATTGAAGATGTTGCTTGAAACATGCCCAGGGCTCTGGTCACTTCATTGTCATCACACACCAGGTACAAAGTTGACATCTGCTGTGCACATACATACGTAGGTTTATGCATACTTCAAGTACACTGAAACAGCTATAAAACCACACCATGACCACCTTTCTTGATTCTAGAGACAACCCAGGCACTACAATCAAGAAACACCTTTGTCTCAACTGGAAGTATTTTATCAGTCTTTACAAAGGATATTTTTAAAAATACACTTGTCAATCTTCAAAAAGTATATTTTTCCAGTATAGGAAAAGTCTAAAATGTGGATAAAATTAATTTGTCGGAAAAGATCTCATGCAGCCACTCTCTCCATACTTTTGTTGGTGCTCAAGCTGCAAATGTTGTAATTCCCATAAAATTAGAAGACCAAATAAATTGGTCATCTAAAGAATTCAAGGAAAAAGAGAGTAAAAGGGAGATTATTTTTCTTTTATATAAGAAAAGATTAGACAATTATGTTAGGAAACACCTTGAAGAAGAGATGAATTTTTTCATTAGTTGTATCTGTTTGTCTCTTTCCAATTTTATAAGGAAAGCAAAGTTCCTCCACCATCCTTACAGAAGAGTCTCAGACTATTGAGATGTGAAGAGTGGTCTGTGGCAGCAGCAAGCCTCCGCTGAGGGATTTTTTTTTTCCCCACTTCTCTAATTGATTCAAACCTCCTCGGGGAAATCTGCAAGGTTCTAGTTCTGCACAAGAATAATTCAAGAAAAAGTAGTCTTACATTGTTAAATTAACAACCTGACATGCTGCCTTCTTGTCCCGCTGTGCAGATGGCCCTGCTACATGGTTACTATTATTTTAATTCATGATGAACAAATACATATAGCACGGAGCTCTAGTAGGCTCTCTCATGGTACGTGCCCTTTGTAAACCAGTTTCAGCCTCTTAGGGAGGCTTTTTGTTTCCATCCTGACACACCTAGCAGTAACTAACCTAACTACATGAGAACACTTCAGACCTTTTGAGAGAGATTTCAATTTATCATGAAGTTGAAGATACCTGCAGCCTTGCTCCACACGTTGTTCTCTGGTACAGGAGACATAAACCAGAGAAAGTTGGAGAAAGATGAAAAACCTGCTTAAGTACTAAATTAAGACATAACTGGAAGTTCTCAAAGTTAAAGCATTCAACCTTTTCCCAAATATCTTTATTTAAAAGGGTGGGTGACTGCTTAGTTTTGAAACAATTATGTCTTGCATTCTCTTCCAGGTTTCAAAATTGGAACACATGCAGAAACTTAAAATGTAGACACATTGACAGGGAATTTCAAAGCAGTCTAGAGGTTTAAGAATCATTTTTCACTAAATTCAGTGGAAGACAATGTCAATCATTAAGTCTGCTTTGTAAATCAGCATTAAATTTCATCCTAGGTACTTCTGACTACTAGATTTAATGAATACTATCTCTTCTGAATGCTACTTACCAAACAAGACCTTTGTACATTAGAGGTGCAAAATATAAAGATGATTTACTAATTAGATGAACACCAGAGATACCAGTTTAATGGTAATGTCATCTTGAGTGAGGCTTGTATGTGGTATGCAGTACAATGTAGAACAGTTCTCCAGTGTGTACCTTACAGCATTAAAGCATAAAATAATGCCATTAAAGTGACACAAATAGGCAGTCAGTGGAATTCGCATCTTCCTCAGGAATTCTGATTAAGATTTTTCCAGCAACTGCTATCTGTAGTTCTAGTTTTGGAAAAGCACTAGAAGGAATAATACCTTCTTGTCATGACCCTGAGCAATGAACCCCCTGAGTGGAGATACCTTCCCAGTGAAAGGGACATGGCAGTGTGCTTTTGTGCCTGTGATTGTAGCAATGGAAGTGTGACCACAGAGAAGAAACAGCCTTAATGATCCTTGGAAGAAATCACTTTCACATATGCAATGTAGGACCTTCACGTAATACATACCTGTGTTCAAGGCAAAGTCTTGGCACTTTGTTGGCTGCCTCGGGCTGTGAAAAGCTTAATGAATTCCCTAGATAACAAAAGGAAGAAGTCAGATGTACTAATTTGAATGTAGTGTAGACTGATCCAAAATTCACATCGAACTTTCAGCATGTGTCCAGAAAGTAGCCAGTTATTTTTGTCTCTTCTTTTGACTCTGCCACTCTCTGAAGCGGAGGCTGTAAGGCCAGGAGATGATTTCTGTGGGGCAGGTTTCCGGTTTTTGTCGGGTCAGAGGACCAGAAATAGCGCACTGTCTAAAAATACATAATTTCATCTGGTTTTTTGGTTGATTTTGTTTTGGAGTTTATTTTAGGGCTGGCACCACTGACTGGCAAGCTGAAAGGCCACATGACAGGTCTCAGGAGGATTTCAGAAAGATGGACTGTGATAAATAGACCTGACTCCAATCTGACTCACTTTTTCAAAGTACTGTTAAGGCTCCTTGTTTGAATTGATGCATTTAACTCCTCTTCACCACAGAGATGAAATCAAAATTCTAGTTCTTATGTTCCTATAATATGCTGAAATTAAGGAGGATGGTTTAAATGCCCATTGTTAAATTACAGCCTTGATGAAGACAAGCAGTAGAGACCTCTCTGGGCAGCCCCTCCACTGAGGAGAAGGTAATGCTGTCATAATTGTCATAGCTATTTAACCTTAGCTGAAAGCTTGCCATTAACAAAAGCTGCCCTTGTAGACTGGAATGGACTCCTCAAAACTTCTTTGGCATTGCAAATCCAATGCAAATCCCATAGCTCTTCTTCTACGAGCTTAAGGAAAGGAGACAAAACTGGTCTAAAGGATCTGGTAGCAAAAGAATGTTTAAAAACTAGGTATTAACTTCTGGTCATATGTGGGGGAAAAATAAAACAAAGATGCCAGTGTCATCATAGCAGTAGTAAAAAACAAATATGCAGATTCTGGCCCCAGTTACTTTCTGAAACACTCATTTCTTTTCACCTTTCTACAGCTTTTGTCTTTTGGCCTGCAGACAACTTATTTTCTTTACATTCTCACTTCTGAAGCAAAATCCAGTGTACTAACTCAAACCTCAGCAGTAAATGTTTTTGCATTTTTTAAGGGAATATCATTTCAGCTACATACTATATGTGGAGAATGATCAGAAGGCACAAGAATAGAAATAAATACCACTAAAAGCAGTTTTCTTGCTGCAGTCTGAGTTGTTTGAAAAGAAAAGAGAGAGAAAGGCCAGAACCTACAGGAACTAACTTTTTTCTAGTTTTAAAATCTTAAGTGAAAAAAAGGTACACTTTTCCCTTTTTCTTGGCAGAATTGAATAGCCAAGTCAGTTTTAAGGGACTAGAGGGGCAAGAGCCTCCTCTGTATTGGTATTACAGTTGTCAGGAACAATGAAACTCAGCACCAAAAAATGTTTCAAATTGAGTGGATAACACAAGTTCTCGGTACACAGAATTCTCAGCTCATTAGCAGCCACAGAGATATGGACAACTAAGGGGTGGTGACCTATTTCGGTGGCATAATTTTGCTGATAGAATTGAAATTCAACAAAAATTCCCTTTTTAGTGAAGAGAGTTTTCCTATTCACAGATACGTCTCTGTCCTGCACTGTAATGCTGGCAGTATTACGTGCTCTCATCAGTTCTCTCTGCCTCAGGTGGATGTTGAATATCAAGGGATGCACTGAGAATAGAAAGTGGAAGGTAAAGACAAGTCAGAATTTTATTTTTGTGTAATTCAGAGACTAAAGGAATTTGGGAAAAGTTGTCTTACATTTCCCCATGCAGGTCATCCAATTCCACTCTGCTCCCCAGGAGCTGGGCCAGTGACAGAATCACAGAACCAGCTAGGCTGGAAAAGATGTTTGAGGTCATCAAGCCCAACCTATTGCCATGTCAACTAGACCATGGCAGTGAGTGCCGTGTCCAGTCTTTTCTTTAACACCTTCAGGAAAGTGGCTCATTCACCTCCCTGGGCAGTCCATTCCAATGCCCAATTACTCTTTCTGTGAAGAACTTGTTTCTAATATCCAGCCTAAATCTCCTCTGGCACAGCTTAAGAGACTGTCCTCTCATCCTGTCACTGGCTGCCTAGGAAAAGAGCTGACCCCTGCCTGGCTACACCCTCCTTTCAAGGAGTTGTAGAGTGAGAAGGTCTCTCCTGACCCTCCTTTTCTTCTAAATACCCCCAGCTCCCCCAGTCATTCCTCACAGGACTTGTGTTCAGCCTTACTGCCCTGCTGTGGACACGCTCCAGCATCTCAACACCCCTGAGCTGGGGGGCTCAGCACAGCACACAGCACTCAAGGTGTGGCCTCACAGTGCCAAGTACAGGGGAAGGATGACTTCCCTGCTCCTGCTGGCCACACTGTTCCTGATACAGGCCAGGATGCCCTTGGCCTTCTTGGCCACCTGGGCACACTGCTGACTCTTGTTCAAACTGCTGTCAAACAGCACCCCCAGGTCCCTTTCTGCCTGAGCACTGTCCAGCCACTCCGTCCCAGCTTGTAGCACTGCAGGAGGTTATGGTGGCCGAAGTGTGGGACCTGTCATGTTATTGGACTCAGTCCATCTACCCAGGTCCGTCTGCAGAGCCCTTCTACTCTCCAGCAGATCCACACACATTCCCAACTTGGTGTCATCTGCAAATTTGCTGACAGTGGACTCCACCCCTCATCTAGATCATCAATGAAGACACTAAACAGAACTGGCCCCAGCACAGAGCCCTGAGGGACACCACTGGTGACTGGCTGCCACCTGGACGCAGCATCATCACTATCACCCTCTGGGCCCAGCCATCCAGCCAGTTCCTAACCCAGCAAAGAGTGCTCCTGTCCAAGCTGTGGGCTGTCAGCTTTTCCAGGAGTGTGCTGTGGGAAGACAGTGGCAAAGGCCTTGCTGAAGTCCAAATAGAACATCCACAGCCTTCCCTGCATCCAGGTGGGTCAGCTGGTCACAAAAGGAGACCAGGTTGGTCAGACAGGACCTGCCCCTCCCAAATCCATGCTGGCTGGGTCTGATCTCCCAGCTGTCCTGTAGGTGCTGTTTGATCACACTCAAGAGGATCTGCTCCATAACTTTGCCAGGCACTGAGGGCAGGCTGACAGGTCTGTAGTTTCCCAGATCCTGCAGCTGGGTAAGCAAGCTACAGTGCTAGCAGCCAGCACTGAAGTCCCAAGAGGAGAGAGACTGCTTCCTCCACCTGGGAATCTTCAAATAACCGAGCTATCTGGCAAGGAAAAATGGGAGAAAAGAGAAGTGCATACATAATTTCTTCTTCTTCCCTACTTCAAGGAAAGTCACAGAAAGCAGTGTCTTCAGGGCTGCTCATCTGAAGGCCTTGGCAGAGAATGCTCTGTGGCTCACTCCTTAAGTTACTGCCAAGGACATTAGTACCTGCCAAGTTACTGCAAGGTGTTGAATAAACCTCAGGCTAGCATGAGGGTGTTTTAGCATGGTGGTGGAGTTGGCAGAACAACAGGTCTCAAGAAAACAATTGTTTCTAATCCCTCATTCCAGCCAAATCACCTACAAGCAACTGTTTGTGGACAACAAACACAACTTGCCCAGATTTCTGGCCTGTGGAGTCTCTCGAGGGCCCCTACCACTCCCAGCATCTGCTGGTCTGTTGAGAGAAGGTGTCGTGAAGCCGTCGTGACTACAAGGAGACCCTCTAGTCAGAGGACTTCTCAGTGCAATCTTCCCATGGCTGCAGAATGAAACCAGGCAAACATGGAAAACTTCAGAGACTGCATTTATTAATAATTTATGGCTTACCTATTCATAAGCTTGCTGTCTTGGGAAGGTTTAAAACAAAGGCCTGTGCTCTAGTTTTTTATTTCTTAAACAACGCTATCGCCTGCTCTGTGTGTTTCATCTCCATGTCTTGATAGCAAGTGGCAAACAGAAAAAAAGGAAAAGGGGAGAAGAAATCATTTCAGTTACTCCAAGTTTGATTAAAAATTTATTTTCTATAAAGAAAGAATGCCCTTGTGTGCTTAGAAAACTGGACTTGGAGGTATAGATTTAACTCTGCCACTGCTCTCTTGTTCAACTTCAGACTCATAACTTAAAGTTTCACCACCTGCATTTTCTAGGTGCAAAGTGCTCTGAGGGATGGAGGGGAGATTTCCAAGCCTTTGCTTGTCCTCTTGCACAGACTGGTTTTCCCAACAGCCCACACTGCCTGGGGGCTGTGCTCATGAAAACCCATGCAAGGGGAAATGGGGAATGAAGAAAGTGTACTGGTGGTAGCACTTGCTACTCTACAGAAAGGTGAGGACATGTATTTGGGTGTTCAACTTCTCACTTTCACCATTTTAAGTCATGAGTGACAATGTATTGGGCACCTCCCTCCACCAGCCACACTGAGTGGGTGTGATGGACTTGGACAACATCCCCATCATATGGCTACCACTTCCTGGGCTAACGTGTCCGGGCAGGATGAAGACAACTGTGCTGGAGTGATGTCTCACAGCTCACAACAGTGAGTTCCAAGAGGCCTAAGCACAACCCCTGCTGTTGTAGGCAGTCCATACCCCAGCAAGCTGTCTGGGTACAGGCAAGAGAAGCACAGGAGGAGGCTTTTGTGTGGCGAGGCAGAGAGTTACAATTAAAACTGCAGATGGAATAGTCTCTCCTGGAAGTTTCGGATGGTGACACTGACAGAAATTTTGAAGAGTATGTAGTGTGAGGCAGTGTTTGAGGAAGTTCAGAAAACAAACACAGGTGATGAGCTCAGGTATCTAAAAGTTTAGATGACCTATTCATTCCTGAACCATTTTAATAGAGCCAGAATACGGTAAGGAAGGTAAAGAAAAATTAATCAAACCTCAGAATTTTGACTTGGAAGAAGATAATATGGTTCAAACATGCAGTAGGCATGGATGCCTGACAATATTGAGGATGCCAGAGCAGTGTTAGTGCAGCACAATGCATCATATTGGCATGTGGTAATTTTAAGAGCCAGAAGGATCTCCTCTTAAACAATCTGAAATGCAAATGTGAAGCCTGTTTTCCCTCCTTGCTCTGTGTGTTCCTGACAGCCACTGCCAGGATCCAACCAGTAAATTGTCACCTCAAAAATACATTGATACATCTGCAATGGTTCAGTTGCTAATCCTGACCATCATGTGTTTGCATGTGCCTTCCTTATGCAGTCTTCAGGACAAACTCTGGTTTCTTAGACTAAATCAGTCTACCAACAGCCAGGAGGATGGGAAGCCAAAGGCTTCCTAAGGACAAGATACCTGGCATCATGCAGAAGGGCTCTTCTTCTTCAGAGCATAGTGTGCAGCACAATGACCAAAAAACAACCTGGTTGTCTTGACCAAACCTAAACACAGGTGATTTAAACTAGAACCTTTCCTAATCCAGTTCAACTGCATGGCAAGGATAAGAACCTGATTTTCACCACATAACTAAGCTGTCTTGTTTAAAGGTCAAGCTACACATAGCTCAGAGTGCTTTCAGGATCTTTTGCAGCACTGACCAGGGTCTACAGATTGTTTCCTTCACTTTTTTCCAAAGAAACAAAAATAAAAATCTGTTTGGAAATGGGATGCAATTCACACATTATTAGAATTTAGCAGTTCTTGCTCTTTTAAAAATCGCTGTGAAAAGAACAGCATTTGAACTGACATTTGGAGACATAAAAGGTACATTTTTTTCTTTCTTTCCATTTTTAACTACTGAATAAAGTTTATTAAACCTTACCTACTCTTCTGGAATCTCCTTGCTCCTCCCTACACACTCCATTCTCACTTGTTTTACTAGTGTCTTCAAAATTTGGAAATATTACTCTGGTCTCTTGCCCTAAAAGTAAGAAAAAAATTGTTCAGAATTTAACAAAGTTTCTTAATTTTTATATTCAAGTCCCTTACCAACCTAGCAAAACATTCTGGAAAAAAAAATCTTAATCAACATGGATGAAAAATACGGCTTAAAATGGACTGGGTAGATGCTTTGTTTTGTTTAATTTAAAAATTTTTCACTAACTAAATGTCTTATAGGGGCTGTCCGCTGCAGACTCCATCATGGTGTCGTGAGTCACCTCACAGAGATCATTTCACCTGGATATGCTCTGTGAAATGCCTCGGTAAAGGATTTCATCCTCTTTGCATCACAGGCCTCAAGCACTATGAGAGAAAGCTGTATGTAGAGAACTATAGAACCACACGTAGAGAAACTAGTGGCTTTTATATTGCATGACTTCCAGCCTTTCCTCACTGCAAGTCAAGAGCAAGAGACTGCTCTGCTACACATGCAATCTCTATCATTCCTGTATAGTCACAAAGAGTCAACAGAGCTGATCCATGTTTCCTTGGCAAACTAAACTGGAGGGGTGCACAGCCCTGCAGCATGTTTCATTGGGACCAGAAAGGCTGCAGCACTCACTAGGGGTGCACCCTGCTTATCTTCTGCTGGCAACAAGCATTGCAGTTAAATTGGAGAGAGGATAAACAAGATGTGGGGGGGAGAGATGCAGAACACAGTGTCCAGCTCTGTACCATAACTGAGATACTCACAGCCATTTTTATATATGACTGTCTGGAATGCACTTAAATATATGCTTAAATGTCTTCCCAAGTGGATGTCATATGGAAGGAAAGAGGGACAGCCTAAAGTGATGCATATTGCAACAACAACTTTGGCAACATGTAATGTGACTATAGGCTGTAGCATGAATAGGCTGCCCATTCCAGCTCCAGTAAGCACTGGGGCATAACTCTTGCCTTTGCTGGATATAGCCTGTAGCAGAATTCTTCCCCTGGGCAAGGCTTAACAGCAAAACATGAGAAGGGTATTGAAGGGATTTAATTGCATAGCTATCAAGCCTCAGTAGCAGTTGCCCACATATGTTCTCAGAACACATGTGGGAGTAGAGATGTCTGGATCCTGTGCAATGGGAATATTTCAAAGCCAGCTGTAGTAATACAAGTAGCAATGCACAGAGCTTTAGATGGTAATGGAAAATAAAAAGGAGAAGTTTTGAAGAACAACAATGAGAGAAAGAGATGAAACAGGCTAGAGGACAACTGCTATTCAATAAATTACTTAAAGCTGGAAGACTGAAAGAGTATTGCAATATGAAGCCACAACTGTTGCATTTTCCTTAGCTGTGATCCCCCCATTGCCACCTTATTCATACTGCATACTTGGGATGTACCAATAAAACTGCCTTTTGGCCACAGTGACTACTGGAATTACATAATGTTCCATGAGTTTTCAGATGACAAAGGACCTCTTTCACAGAGGTAAAGCTAAGCAAGAAGTCACTTTGACATGCTGTCACAACACAAGGAGACTGTGCACAAGTAAGAAAAATGGGACCAGGAGGTGAAGACACTTGACAAAGCAGCTGCCTTGAAAAACAGCCTGTAGTAAGTAGCATGTCCTGGACCTAGAACTGGGATGGAGGTGGAGGATGTCTGAGCAAGGAGACTGGGATGTGTAAAACTAAAATGCCAGGCTAGGTGGCCTTTGAAAGGGCACATGGGAAACAGGGTGACTTCTAGATTGCTTTCCTTCAAGATAATGGAGTTTCCCCATCTTAGCAGCAAGAGGTTATCACATCAAAATTATATGCTGCAAAATGCACTTCTGCACTGCAAGAGACATGCAGAAGTGGATTTGGCAGCATATAATGTCCATGGCAGGAGAGTCCCACGATGTCATGGTCAGCCATCAGGTGTGGTGGCTGCCCTGGCTCAGGGACACTCCTCCACGGGGACAGCCCCATGCTCACCCGTGCAGTGGCACCCCATGGGACAGGGCTGTGGGAGTGGGGGGGCTTCTTTGCTGTCTTAGAGAAAAGGAAGCAGACAGACGATCACACAAGTAAAAATAAAAGTGTGAGGAGTTTGCATGCAAAACCAAAGCCAAGCTTGAAATCAAGCCTTGTGATACTGGCTCAGGTGTCCCCTCACTCGCTCACCTGCTTCCTTCTCCTCTATTTATTACACTGGATTCTTCAGTGAGACTGTACACACGGTTTTATCACTTTCAATGTCTGATCTCAATACATGCAATGTATGCAGGATGTGTGGACACCTTACTTCTCCCTCGCCATCCAGATGCTCTTCATCACTTCTATTAAGGGCTGCCCTGCAGCAGCAGCAGCAGCAGCAGCGGCAGCATTTTGCAGCGTGCCATGTAAACCACTGCACTCACAACTGCCTGTGCAGTTCCCCCAGAGTCAGCGCTCTCCCTCCTCCTGGCAGCCCTGTCCCTTCCCTTATCCAAGGGAATAGGATGCTTCAGCTGGGGCTGCAGCCACCGCCTGCGCGTCTGCCGCAGCTCCCCTCCCTGCGCCATGTGCCGCCGTCCTTCCCTGCGCGCTGTGCTGCCCGCTAAGGACATGCTGTGGCACAGCTGTCTGCCTCCTCTGCTGCAGTCAGGCAGGTTTGTATTACTGTGCACGCTGCTGATGTCGAGCTCCTGTCGTGACCCAGCACCCCACAGGAGGAGCAAATGAGCTGAGACGTCAAAGCAAAAAATTATAGCCATGCGAGCTATCCCTCTGCTCAGCTGCTTGGAGAGTGCCTACATGGTTTGTGTGACAGCACCAGCACACAGAAGCAGCACTGAAATGCAGTCAGCAATACAGCTGGGAGACAGGCAGCCAGGCAGGCACTGGTCCAGTGACTAAAATGATCGTACCGTGAGCCAGCCTGCAGTGCCTCCAAAAGTGGCTGACTGCTACACAGGAGCTCGGCTTTCTTCGCAATTACTCCAGTTTCCCCTCGGTGACTGCAGTGCGCGCTCCGTTCCGGTTCTGTTTGCCTTTTTGTTTCTCCCTCCCACCCACTGGTATCCCTCTCTCTCCTCCCGTGTCCTTCTCTCCAGGATGGCGGAAGCAGAGTTGCACAAGGAAAGGCTCCAAGCCATAGCAGTAAGTCAGTTTCCTTTTACTTGCTCTTTTGTCCTTAGCCGTGGGTTGTTGGAAGGAAGGGGGGATTCCAGCACGGTGGCTGGGAAGCATACGGAGAGCCTGGCTTGTGCAAAGTTGTGTGTGGAATTCCCTGTTCGGGAAATGAGTGGTTAAAGTCTGCTTTGCGGGATTTGGCGGAGAAAGAGGGCTCTGAGGAAGAGCGTTGAGCTGACACGTGCAGAAAGAAAAATGTGAATGCACAGTAGCATGCTTAAAAGATTAATGATAGAGAAGAAAAGAAGGAATAAATGGGGAGGAGAGGAGATTGCAGGAGAAAATCAGTACTCTGCTGAATATATTTTTTTTTCACAGTTGGAGGTTTTGCTTAGCTGATGAAGAAGTCAAGCAAAATGATCTTCTGCAGGATGGCTTTTAGTGCAGAAAATAATTGTGATATTGCTAGTTTTAAGACAATCGAACACAGACACTGCATTATCAAAACTGTGTAATTGTTTGATCTACTAGTTAAACTGTCATCTCAGCTCCATAGCTGAGCGCATGATTTCAGAAAAATTTCCTGCTGAGCTGCATTACGCCAGCAGTAAAATATAGGCAGGATTGAGCCCCATTTTTGTTATAACTTTTGTTTTCATATTTAGTAGAGTATTTGGATTGAGCCATGAGCTCCGGTGGTGCAGACCTGAGGAACGTGTGTAGTGACACCTGGTGAGGAAGGGGCCTGGGTGTTTAGGATCCACCATCATCCTGGCATACAGAAACTGCCAGCTCATCTTCTAGCATGTCACAGGCACCCTGTCAAAAGGCCTGTGTTTCCATGGGCACTGCTAGTCTGACAGCCCCATACAGCCTGCCGTTGTTCAAGTGACACCCAGCTCTTCTTCTTCCCCATGGCCGAGATGTTGATGCAGCTGTGCCAGTCCCAGACGGATGGCACGGTCCGTGCCGGGGACCACACACCTGGAGGTCTAAAGGGAAACAGAAGATGGCAGAGCCCGCATGGATTTCAGTTCTCTTCCCCAGTTCCCCCAGTGATCAACAGATGCTACATTTTTCTGTAGCTGGCACAGGTTACAGATTTCTTTTGTAGTGTAACAGGAATGGCTGCTGCTGCTGCTGCAGTTGTTCCAAGATATTTTTCTTAAGTCCACTACTCTGCTGACAGGACCTTGGAAATTTAAAATAATCAGATTTAAAAGAAATAGATTAGGGATTTTTCTCTCTGAAATATTAACTGTAAAAAAGCAAATGGTATGATACGGGGAGGGGGGCAGCTATAACCATTTAATTTTCAGGCAGTGGAAAGCAGATGCTTATTTTTAAGCTGGTTCTCAGTTTTCTGTCAACACAGGCATTGCCATATCTCAAGTGGAAACACCAGGAATATTCCCCCAGAGGCAAACCTCACCACTGCCAGTGATTTGGGACTCCTTTATGGCAGAACTGTACTGCAGAGCTGCTCTGTGCTATGCTGCAGTGCATAGCTCTGAAACACTTCTGTCTCCACACTAAAAAAAAAAAAAAAAAAAAAGGTGTAGAAAGGTTTACATTATTGTTGTTTCTTTCAACTGCTTTATAACACAGAACACCAGACAACACTCATTTCCACATGATGTCCTGAAACCTTTCACCAAAGTAGATCAAGTGCTCTGGTTCTTAGTGCCCTGCATCTCACACCAATGAGTCCATTATGGATTTAATATTATCACCTGGTATATTGCAGCTTTTACAGTAGGTTTTTGCTGGCATAATAGAAGGCCTTGGGAGTCCGAACCTTCGCTTTCTATACATATTTCCTTTTTGGTTTCTATTTATGTTAATTCATAAAACATAGTAAGCAATGTATGCAGTTAATTAGATTGAAAGAATTTTACTTCAGCATAGAAAATATTCAGCTTTATTTTAAGCGTTATTGTGGGTTCATGAACCAACTTGTTTGCTTAGCACTCTGCAGAGCAACAGGTTTTCCATATAAGCTTGTTAGTTGACTTTTCTCCTATGCCTGGACTGCTGCAAATGTTTGTTAGAACGCAGAGAAGTTAATTTCTAGTGCAAGCTTTGCTCCATCAGAATGAGTGACATGACACAAGTTAGGCATTTCCCGCCTGCCACTGGTTGGCTAAAATAAGGTCAATTCTCAAATGCTGTATGGCCTTTCTCAGAAGAAGAAAGAAATGGCATTTCAGTTCAGCTTGGTGTTTCATCTGTTTGAACCTGCTCCAGTATCTCTCTGAGATGAGCAGAAGCTTACTCCAGCATTCTGCAATCACACTGATTGAATGCTAGACTTACAGAAAGAAATCCATCTGGGTTCTCTACACACTGTTCTCTGTACATTTGCTTCTATAATCATCATGGTAAATGAGTTTGCTGGGAAATTTGCAGAGCAAATTTTAAGTATGCATCACTGAATATGTAAAGAAAACAGATCCAGAAACAGAAATATGAACTTTAACACCACAAAGCTGACTGATTTTGAAGCATTTGATTTTATACTTTGTTACCTTGACTTATCACAGTTTTAATATATGCTTCTCTGGCAAAAAGGCAAGTGTCATAGGAAGAGGAAAAGAAGGAGTCTACTGTTAGGACATTATTCTAAACCTCAGTGAACGTGAGTTAGCCACTTGTTTTGTCTGCAGCAAATACATAGCCTTTCTGTGCATTCATGTTCTATCTGTAAACTGTGAATAATAGACTTTGCCCTTGTCTTAGAGAGGTGTTAGAGATGCATGCAAGATTGAGCTGTACTTGGATGCCATGGTTTACCAGGGCAAGAAATGTCTAAACACATCTCTAAAATAGAATTTGTGATTCTAAAACCAGAGAAGCTTCAAATATGTATGTTTTAATGCCATTGAAATGCTTAAGCTGTGATTTTCAGATCTTTCTGAAGTCTCTAAAATTCACACACTGACTATAGTAAGACTCAGAGCACTGTGCAAATCTGGTTTGAGAGCTAGGAAGATGTGAGACAACTACTAAAAGGTGGAACCCAGTTCTCTTTGCTTGGGAGGAAAACCAAAACTCTGTGTCGTGGAGAGGTTCTATAATGACTGGGAGCAATTGGTTTTCTGGTTCTTACTCAAGCAGAGGTCACATCACATCTTCCAGCTTGGATGTCATATGGGCTACACACAGACACTGGTAAAGTTTTCTGCTATAACACACTGCTCTTAACATCTGCCTGAGCCTGAGCCTGAACCAGCACAGCATCCCTCTGCTGCACTACCAGCAATGGAGCCGAGTGGTGCCCACTCTTAATACTGTAGCAAGATGCCTTTGGCAGACACAGAAGAGGTCAAAAGAGGAGGTCTGAGGCCATCTTCTCTGTGGGCTTGTTCCTGTGTAGAGCACTTCAGTGTTTGCATCTGCTTGTTTCCTGAAGGGGATTGGTGCTTAAAATTTTGAGTGAAAATGGAAACATTTTTGTGGCTTTAAAAAATATGCTGGCTGCAAGTTGCTCAGAAGTTGAGAATGTAAATAGTCCCAGACTCAGTGTCCTGGGGACAGGTGAGCCGACATAATTTATCTTATTTTGGATAAATAACATGTGTGGCCCCAAAATTTGTTATAGTGCCCCTCCTCTATAACTGCAGAGAACCCCAGAAGATAGTGATCTAAACACAGACAAGCATTTACAAAATCTAAGTATTTTCTGTCTCTTATCTGGCAATCACAAGCTGAGAAGTTGAGTGTTGAATATTGATTGGGATACAAATGTATCATCTGGGATACAAATGCACATATGGTGCAGTGAACATGTGTTGTCCATACATCAGGTGAATTAAATACAATCATAGAGGGGCAGCACTGAGCAGAAATTGTCAGCTAAAGCAACAACCAGCACAGGAGTTAGAGGAGGTTTCCAGGTTCAAGAGATGTCCAGCCTACAGACTCAAGAGGGGAGCTACTATACTGATTCCTTAGCAGATAAAAACAACAGCAATGATCGTCCTGTACTTACAAGTGCCCAGCTCAGAGAACCAGTAACTCAATTAAAGTATCACTGACATTCAATTAGCCACACCAAAGCAAGACCATTCTTGTTTTTTCTATGAGATGATGAATTTGTTGAGCTGAATCCAATGTTACTTAGATGTCATCAGGGGGCTGACCTACTATGGCAATACAGTGGTGTTTAAAAATAGCCCCCTCCTGTATCAGTGTGGTCTGCCTTACGTGGATTAAGGACTGCCTTTCTGACAGGTCTCAAAAAGTTGCTATTTGTGAGGGAGACTGCGGTTCCTTGAGAGCAAAGGCAGGGGAGAACTTACTGGAAGCAGCTTTTCAAGATTTGAAGGTGTTCCCTAGTTGTAACTTGACGTAAATGGAAATTGCTGGTGTGCAGGTAACATAACGAGTGGCAGAGGACTTGGGTATACTACACAAAGAGAGCAAGTTGGATTACTTGGTAAACTGGATCTTCCATTTAAAGAAATACTTCACACCTGTGTACATCTGGCATTAGGAGAGGCCAGTATGGGTTTGTGCATCCAGATTTAAGGTAGTATGGGGCCAGCACCACAGAAGAGGGCTCTGCAGTCCAAGCACCACTGCCCTTGACAAGGAGCAAGAGCTAGTGTAGGAGGTAATTGAACAGGGGCAAGGAGAGGGATCTTTGTCCTGCACAGGAGATTAGTTTCACACCAGTTAAAGCCACACCAGGTGAGATCTTAGTCCTCCCAAACGGGAGCTATGTGCATTCATGTTTACTTACAGCACTGCACTGATTTTTCAATAGGTGTTCAAGAATACTAATACAATAGCTGTTAATCCACAAAATGAAAAGTCATGACTAGTACATCATATGCAGGATGATTTTATTGTAACACTGCTCCAAAATTTTTTTATGAGTCCTTCCAGAGATCATTGTCATGAAAACTAAAATTTAGGGTTAGAAATTAGGTGTTGAGAATCATCTAGAAAGGTGTAGCAAATTGATTTAATCAACAGTTTACTATTGTTGTGATAGTTTAATACACTAGTTTCCAATGCCTTCATTTAGGAAGAAATGCTTTTGTCCTTTAAGTTAAGCATGTGATCAAATCCATCTTAATCCAGTTGTCTTCAGACCTAAAGACTGCAGGGAAAAATAAAAATGCAGCAAGATATGGAATAAACAAGCCAGCTGTGACTTTCCTGTTTGGAAAATAGGTGAGTGAGAAGAATCTGCAGAAGGAATGAGTGTTGTGGAGAGAGAATATAAGTAAATACTGCTTACATATTTTGGCACAAGGATCAGTAGGTATCTAAGGAAAGTAACAGTTGTGGACAAAACAAACACAGAAAAATGTTCTCCCTGTAATGAGTTGTTAAGCTGTAGAGCCCAATTCTCCAGGACGTGGTGGATGCTGAAGAGTGCACTTGGGCTTGAGAACAAACCAAGCATGCTCATGGAAATGGAATCCATAAAGGACTTTCTCATTCGAAGCAATTTTTTAGTTACAAATTACTAGAGGCTGGCAGAGAAGTTTTTTGTCTGTTTGCCATGCTCCTAGTTCTACTTTAAGCACTATGAAGCGTGGGCTAGATGTCTTGATGAAGTGCAGTCATCCTGTGTACTCAATTCAAATTCCTGGAGTAGCCTAATCTGGAAGTTTTGTCACTAAAGAAAGCCCCTGTTGCAATACTTACTTGAATTCAAACTCATTTGAATATTGCTATGTAGTTTAACCCAATTTTCCCTTTCCCATTTCCCCCTCGTTATCTTACTTGCTCATCATATTTATCATATCATATTTATCATAGCTTACTTGTCATATTTATGGCTCTGATTATCACAAACATTCCTCTGCCATCTCATTCCTCCATGGTCCCAACATCCAATTACCTGAAACAGAAAAAATCCTTCTGTAGCTGTGCTCCTTTTACATTCTGAGCTGAAAGACTTGAAGGCTAGTGGGACCTTATCATAATTCCAGAGTACTCTGGTGAGGAAGACCTGGCAGAGTTGAGTGCATCCTGCTGCAAATATTTCCAGGGGTGGATTCAGCAGGAGTAAACTAGGGGTTAGCACAAACTAAATCTAAATTAGATCTGTACTCTGAGCATGACAGGAATCTGTGAGATTCCTGTGAACCTGAGTGCAAATCAGCCAGAGGAGAGAAATTATGTTTGCATTGCTGTAAAGGATGAAGACGGGTTTCCCTGCACACGGATCTGCAGCCCTACCCTGGACTGCAGCAATACCATGAGTCAGCTTCGTGGCAGACCTTACACAGAGAAATACATGCAAGCAAGATTTGGATCTTGCCTTTACTTTTGGAACATATAAAGCACTGAGAGGTCATGTATGAAAAGTTAAGAGTCTTTGCCCATGCTAAGACAAACATCAAGCAAAAATGCCTAAAATACCTGAAAACTAAAATTACCTTCTCAAGTTTTAGCTGTATTTTTGCTTTAGGAATATTTAGGTGACAGCAAGAGAAGCAAAAATATAAAGAAAGAATATTTCTGTCAAAGTATCTGTGAAAACTAGGTTAAAAACTAGAGAAATAGAAACCAATTTGCTCTTGAGAAATTTCTAGACAGTCTCCAGACTTACCCAAACTCAACTGTTTAAATTTAGAATTGTTTCCACAGCACATTCCTAGCCCTTAACACATCACCAGCATCTCCTGAGCACAGACAAGAAGGCTAAGATACTGGATTTTACTTTGTGCCTTTCAAATTATATTTTAAAAAAGAAGGTGAAAATGGATGAAAAGGTTTTGTGATTTTAATTGTTGTTGTTTTGAAGTCTGGTTAAATAAAAAAGTTGTGAAAGATCTACATTTTTGGAAACTATCAAACAGCTCTAGCCTGGAGTGTTAACTTTAAGGACAGATTTCCTATACCATGATATTGGTGGAGAAGCTGTTCCTCTGAGGTCAGACCGTGGGATTTACATGCCATGCTTAAAGTAATGGATGGCTGGATAGCTAGGATGAAGGTGGGACAAGCCTGAAAGGAGTTGCACAGTGATATTCAGCCTCTCCTGGAGCAGTCCTGCTCTTTTCAGGAATCACTCCTTGTAGCTAACTCCTCACCTGCTTCACATATACAGTTTCATTCTTGCACAGAATGAAGTGACTTTTTGCAAAGCACAGTCACCAGTAAGATGGTCCATCTGCCAAGTGTATTTGATAAAGTATTGGACTATGCACCTCTAGTAAATTATTAATTATTACCTTGCCCTCTCTCAAATGGCACAGAAGCATGTGCTGCCTGGACTGAGGATGCCTTTCATAAGCAGGACTTGGAACCAAAGGGATGCTACTCCTGCCTCTGGCCCTAATTCCCTAGGGTAGAAAAGCATTTTCTGTTGCAAATTCTGATCAGGGAAAGCCACGTGGTTGCAAGGGTTAACATCACCCAACAAGTCGTGTGGCAGCGAAATGGGTATGGGCTTTTGGCAATTGCACACCAGACCCGTGTAGTTCTTGACACACAGATGCTTTCTGTTACTTAGCTGACTTCCAGTGAGGTTAGATGCTGGAGGCGTGTAAAGCTTTCTTCCTCTTCGCCAGTAAAAACAAATGCTCTCTGTGCACAAAAAAGGCCAGCAACCAATGCGGTTCGGAGAGCTCTTTTTGGAAGGAGGCAGACCTGCCCTCATCTATGAGTTGCTGCCCCTTCCAGACAGCACACAGCTCAGGTTGTTGATTTAGGCAGTGCTCAGACTGTTTTAATTTTAACTGCCAGCATAATTTGTCAGGATCCACAGACAACAGCAGGGTGGGGCTCAGCTCCTCTGCAGTTCCTAATAATAGCAGTCACTGGTAGTCAGCTGGAGATTTGGGACAGCACAGATGTGTTCAGATATTTCAAAAGAATTACAACCCTTGAAAGAAAGCCCTCATTTTACCAGCAGAGGACTAAATTCGAGGTGCTTTACAGTTTTTTTGGGCTATGTCATTGTCAATTCCTCTGCTTCAGCCATGTTCCTTTGCCATGCAGAGCTGCAAGCAGCACTACAGTAAAGAGAAATAACCCGAACAAGTAATGGCTGAGGAAACCCTTTTAAGAGGCTGAATACTGCAGACAGAAATTAGAAGCCAGGTTGCCGTGTAATTTATTGCGGGAGGAGGGAGCGCCGAGCAGCCCGTAGCGCCGGCTGCAGTCGCCCAGCTGCAGTCTCCTTACGGCACAGCAGCAGCCGCAGCGAGCGCAGGGCTCGGGTGGCTCGGAGCGGGTGCGAGCGCCTGGCCATTAATTAACCAGATGAATGCCACTGCGGAATGATTGGCCTTTTGCAGAGGGAAAGAGTGTACAGGCACGTACACAACCCCTTCTTGTTAACCTCTCATGGACCAGCTCTGCCCTCCACCACGTGCCAGGTCCTTGGAAAAGCTCCTGCTGACAACGACGGATTTTTAAAGGATCCCTAGTCATCCAACTGTTTCCCGTTTGGAGCATAAAGCAAGCCGTTGGCATCCAAGGTGTCAGTAAATTTATGATAACTGCAGCACAGGGAACTGGATTGTCTCATATGCTGGCATTGGTACAAAATTGCTGTCTTGAATGTGCGGGCGAGTTCTGGCAGCTCAGTGCAGATAGTATTTGAGAGTTAATCCCTTATCTCTTTTGAATCCTTAACTACATTGAAATAGAAAGTAAGGCTTAGTCGTTAGCCATGTATTTGTTCTTAATAAATATAAGCGTATGCAAGCGCTTGCCGCATGTCAGAGAAATAGGCTCCAGCAGAAGTCTGATTCAGCATTGAAAGCTGCATCTTTTAGAGTCCTCCTTGTGGATACCTGCTGTATTAGGAGTGTACATAAATTCATCCCAGCATCACCAAGATCTTAGCAAATTATTCTGGTTAAGAAAGTAACTTCTAACCAGACAGGAAAAGAACCTCCATTTTTTAAAAAAATAAAATCAAGAACTGCCTAAATGAAACTCTTTTTAGAACTGCGCCCCTGAATCAGTAAAATGCTGAGAAGTACTAATTCTTTGTGCTAAATTTACAGTTGTTATTGCTGAAGTTTAAAAATCTACAAGATTTAGACTACAATACAATATAGAGTATAGGATATAGACTATATAGGATGTCTGAAAACTCATCTGTTAAACAGAAACCTGTTCACACTTTTCATGCTTTAGCTTATCAGATTGCCAACTTCCTGGTTTCTTCAGGAAAAATAATGGAATTTAAGTGGTTTATGAATATTCTTTTCCTTATCATGTGTGACATTGCTTATGATGCTGATGCAAGGTTTTGATGAGACTAATGTGTCACAGACCTTCTGCTCTGTGAATTTGTCAGTAATTCAGTGTTCCAGAGTGTTCCAGAGGAGTTGTTCCAGAATCAATAAAGCTTACAACACAGGCTACTCTTTACTTTTTTTTTTATGGGATTTTAATATAATATAATAATTCATAATTCTGAAAGCAAAGGGTGTTCAAAGATTATTTCACTTCTGAGAAGGAGCAGATGGAAAATCCTGCTGAACTGGAGAAAGCTGGTAGGAGTTGAATTTTGCAGCTCTGCTGCAAATCTCAGAACACTTAAGGGGTAAATTCCCCTCTGGATTTGGCCTCTGTATCTCTGCCTGCAAATTCACTGCCTATGAAAGCAGCCCTGAAACATAGATCTAAGGAAAAAAAAACAGTGGTATTTTGGTGGTCCAAGTATCTACAGCTACAGTTTCTGCTACATTTTGGTCTGTGACATTTAGGGCAAGCCACCATCCTGGCTTAGACATATAAAAAACCAAAAATAGTCTTTGGTCTCTGTTAGTTTGAAAACACATGCTCATTGGTAAAATAAATCTTTCCGAAGAAACAGTAATAGTGTATAATGCTGTGAACATTACTCAGCTGCCTCACCTATCATGGAAAGGACATTGTGAGTGTATATATGTGTGTGTGTGTGTGCGTGTATATGTGGAGATAGATTAGATAGATAGATAGACAGATATACACAGACACATAAAAGCTTGGTATATATTCTGGAATGCTGTTTGTTAGGCACGTGGAATGGTGTTTCGGTCAGACCTGTGCTGGGTGTTAGTCCCCAAGAAACTAATGGAGAAGAGTCCAGGAGAGTCAGAAATTATCAGAAGTGGACGACAATTACTGCTGAAGCAAGAACAGAGTTGTCTGGCCTGGTGAAGAAAGTACCAATGTTTAGTTTGTGTAAGGGTAGAAGAACCTTCTGTATTCCTTCGAGGGTGTATCACCAGCATTTTTGCCTGTTCTCAGGTGTTTCTCAGGGATAGCTAGTCTGCAAATAAAGGGTTCTTCTGCAGACAGTCAGTTTCTTTGCATTGCCAAGCACAATCCTTCCCTGAGATTTGGCAGCTGACGTATGGATGCTTGCAGACCCAGAAGAGCAATTTAACCCAACTGCAGTGGCAGAAGTCAAGCTGGGTTGGTTTACTTTGCCTTTTGAATAGGCTAAGTGTGTGAGTAATTAGGCACTGGAATTCAGATATGTTGGGTAACCTGATCATGTTTGAGAACATAAAATTACCTTTCTTCCTGTAGGAGAACGACCAGTCCTGATTCTCTTCTGCATCAGGACTCTATTCTGCTTCCAGTCAAGTTTATAGGAATTTTGCTGCTAGTTCCAGTGGTGAGCAGGAACCGACTAACAGTCTCCCCATAAATATTCACACCATTTCTAACTCTATCATCACAAAAAATGCCAGATCTGTGCCTAATCAGACATATAAATCAGACTTTCCAGGAGGAAGTATAAGGATGAGGATGAATACAGAAAGTGAGATTCACTATTTGTTTAACCTTGAGAGTTGCATGCTTTGCCATTTGTCAAATGCTCGTATCAGCTGTACAGAGGCACAGTTAGAAAGTGCCAAAACTCAACTATCCAAAGTTCAGTTTTTTATGTAAAATAAATTACTGGATTTTAAACTCCATGTGTTCTTGTTCACCCACAGGAGAAAACCAGTTTTGACAGCTTGGTTCTCATAATACCTACCCACTGCTCTTGACTTCTTCTCTTTTATGTTATCAAGTGTGCAGATATACCTTTGCTGGAATAAGCTTCCCATCCTTTAACTGTGCTTTTCAAGGAGCTGCTTTTTCAGTACAATCTTTTTGAACAGTTTTTTCTCTTGGTAGAAATGTTACAAATGGGAGCAGGGGACAGGAGGGTTTGGAATAAAGAAAAAAAATACAGTAATTATAGTACCATCTCTTTTTTCTGTTCAGGCAGGGGGTAGAGAAAAAATTTAAAAAGAAGAGATGTTTTCCGTTTCAGTGAAACCATGTTTGTGGTTTCTTTGCTAATCCTGGAAGGTGTGAAAGTGTGAAGGCTCAGCAAGCTGAAATTTCCTTAAGGGTCTAGCCGAAAATCAAAGGGGATGAGAACCTTACCTTCAGCTTGTGCAAACAGAATTAAAGCACTAATACTGTGATTGAATTTCATTGTTTTTCTTTTTATCCAACCCAAATTGGCTTTGAGTTGCCTTTGCAAAACAATGCAAAACTGCACTGAAACTTTGGAGCTAGTCTTTAGGACCTGTTTGGGGGCTGGAAAATGAATAGTGCATAATCTGTAGGGCAAATACATCATCATAGGCCTCCAGAAAGTTCAACTTCAGGCAAATTTCTTTGCAGCTACATCTTGACCTGTATGGGCAGAAAGCCTTTCAGTATGCATTAAGGTAAAGCAACTCAGATTATAAAACATCCTTACAGATTTATTTTTCTCTATTTATTCCTTTATTTTAAGACCACTTACCTCATATTTAAGAAACTGATCAGAGAGAGCCTTTACTGCTGATGTGCTGGAGTACTTAATATAGCATTCCATTTTGTCTTAGTTTGAAAGACGGGTGTCTGCTAAGGAAGGCAGGAGCCTGCCTTGGAACGGAGAAGGTAAACCCCTTCCCTCTGAATTATTATAATTTTGAAATTAAGGGGCTCTCGGACAAAGACACGAGAATAGGAATAGCAGTTCTTTACCAGAGTGTGTGATAAAGCAAACAAACACAGCAGCTCTGGCACTGACACCGAGCAGAGCCAAACCCAGTCCCGGCCTCTCGGCCGCGGCGCTTTCCCTCCGCTGCAGTTCCGGGCACGGCCGGCAGGGGCGCTGCTGCCCCCGGCGGGCGGGGCGGGTGCGGTGATTCCCCCAGGCTGCAGGGGGCGCTGTGGCGCGGGCTCGGGAGCACGCGGCAATGGCGGCTGGGCCCTGAGGGGAAGGGATGGAGGAGAGGCTTCGCTTCACAAACCCTGGGGCAGCCGGTCCCGGTGCCCCGGCAGGACCCTTGGGAGCACCCAGCTGGGATGGCAGGAATGAGCAAAAATCCCAGGGTGGTGGACGAGATGTATCAAACTCCGCAGCTGTAGCGTGAAGCACAGGACGTCTGGGCAGGCAGGGGGTGCGGATTACAGCGTGACAAAAACTCGGAGCAGTGGCAGAGAAGCG
>VWZV01016140.1:0-92835 GCA_013397155.1 Irena cyanogastra | reverse complement strand
GTGGACGAGGCAGCAGTGACCTGGCTCCACGAAGGGCAGGGAAAGGCGGGTTCAGGATCCTGGGTTTTTTTCCCTGAGGCACCCGAGCAGATGGTGAAAAGTCCCTTTTTTCAGCGAGGTAGGGTGTTAATGAGGTCCCAGTGCAACGGCTGCTCTGAAGAGCAGAGCTCCACTCACGGCGGAGGAGACGCAGCAGAAGACAGAGCCCCACAGTGATGATGTATTCTCCCCACAGCAACCTCAGCCCATCTTCCCTCTGAATGCTGACAGCACAAGAGACATAGGGGCTGCACCCAAATCTGTTTTCCCATTCCAAATCTCCACAGTATCTCTGCCCTCCACGAAACTCCAGGTAAAGCTAGAGTAGCCAGCTGCACCCCTCCCCTGGGCTGTGACAACTTCTTCTGTGTCTCTTAAGTATCCCGTCTTACTGTCTCCTAGCAACACGCATAGGGGTAGATTCTCTAAGAGACAAAAAAACCCAAAAGAATTCCTAAATCCCGACACCATTTCTAGCTGTTTGTCCTTTTTTAGCAATATTTTTTATCGTAATGAAGACCCACTTAAACCATGAACAATAAGCAGTTGGTTTGCGTGTGGATATATTGCTGAAGCATTCCCTGTTTCCAGGTGCAATCCAGAATTGCAGATATTCAGTACTTAATAAGAGTGTAAAGGTGGCAAAGCTGGTGACAGCCTCTTACTGTGCTGTAGCAGAAATTATCTCCTTAGTTTTACAGTGTTACAATTATCACATTGGTGTGTGACTTAAAAACTCCACTCCGTTTTTACAGACCAGTTCTTCTCACTTTAACAAGCAAACTAAAAAATCATTCTTTTGGGTACCTGAGAAATAGCAACAGTGGTTTTGGCTGGTCCAAGAGTTGAGCTTTTTTTTACTGTGAAGAACATCACTTTCCAAAAAATCACTGTGTGAGTGGCATTCAGCTTTCAAATTGTATTGTCTTTCAAAAGTTAATATATAGTATCTAATCTACAAAATGTTGGAAATATTTTCCTTGGCTAAAAGACATCAAAAGAATAATTATGATTATTTAGAGTATATCTAAGTCATACTCTGAAGTACCTACATCTCTACAAAGATGCATATCTGGCTTTTAGGTCTGCTAGGTATCCAAAGTATATCCTTATTGTAACAAATCAGATTACTGGAATGGATGTACAACAGATATCAAAGGTAATGGAAACAAGCTGGTAACTTGCTTCAAGATCAGCAGTTGAGGGAAGCAGAGAGGAGTTAGGATGAGCGCGGCTGCCTCTGCACTGTATTGTGGTGTATGGCATCCATTAGCTCCCCAACTGACTCAAAAATATGTGCCAAAGAGTAAACTCAGTAAACTCAGCATGAAGTCTAAACTTGTGTTTCAGAAAGGAGGCAATATAGTAGTTTATTATTCTCCTTAGTGTCCTTACTCAGGCATCTTTTTCCAACCAATGGCCATCACAACTGGAGTTGTTACTTTTTTTTTTCTGTTCTGACAAGAACTAGCTATTTACCCACTTTTTTTTCCTGGCATATAAATAAGACCAATATTGTCAAAAGTATCCAGTAATTCTTGACTCAGCCTGAGACTTTTTGAAGCCTGCATTTTTCAGAAGATAGGTTGTTATGTAACGATTTGTATGTTCAGAATACCATTGTATTGATCTGAAAGACGTGAAACCTTAGTGCATCTGACTTTTGCATCTGCTAGAAATCCAAAGCAAATCTTCATTCTGACAGTTTCACAAGTGGCAAATTGAACAACAGCACACAGTTAAGTGATAGAAAAAATGCTTACTTACCCTTTTTACATTGATTGCGTCTTTGGTGTTCATACTTTTAAAAAAATATTTATTTGTTTCAGCTTCTCCTTCTTCAGGTAAAAGGAAGGAGAGAAACTACCTCTACTAACTAGTAAGGAATAAAAGGCATGCCATTGGAGGCAACAGCATTGCTGCAAAAAAAAAAATCAAACCCCCCCCCAATAGTTTTGGTTTGTCACAGAGTTAGAGGCTTTTTCATGCCACCTTGAACTTGTGGCCCCATCCTTGCCTACGAAGTATGGGTTGTGATACTTGTTGTGGCACAGAAGTGGTGTGAAAACCTGCTCAAGTCTACATCAAGTCTAAATAGTGCTTTGAAAATGGAACTTTAGGCACAAGTGCTTCCCAGACCCTTCTTATTCTGTCTCCAGCAGCTGATTTAAGCTTGATGCTACAAAGGAGGCAAACAAAACCCCATTAAACACCTCTTGAATAGTTTCAGAGTAGTTTTATTTCTGTTTTGGAAGTGGAGAAGATGAATCTCTATTGTTCATTACTGGCATTAGAGCAGTGCCAGCTGAGGTCTACACACTGTTGTGCCAGCAAAACAGCAAACGTGTGCTCAGTGTCAACTTCCAACAGAGCACAGAACAGGGAAGATGAGAAATGAGCAAAAAAGGTGAAATCATTTACCCAAGACATGCAGGAAGCTGAACCCTCTTTTCACTCATCCGGTGACAGGCTCCACACTGAACCCCACTGCACATGTCCATGCTAACTGGTGTGGTCAAAGGTTCCTGCCCTACACTGAAACATTCAGTCCACTGACCTGCTTCTGTTTAGGATGATGAAAGATCCTATGTGGGCACAGGGGTCTTGCCTTGCCTGTCTTCTCTGCAGGATGCTCTGATCCTTTAGTATCCAAGATCTGCACCATCTCCATAGGCCATGCCAGCAAGGCCTTCAGCAGAGCCTGTTCTGTAGTCTGCTCCTCTCTGGTGAGACCCATCTGGAATGCTGTGTCCAGCCCTGGGGCCACCAGCCTAAGAAAGATGTGAAATTGTTAGATTGAGTCCAGAGGAGGCCACAAAGAGGATTGAGAGACTGAAGCACCTCTCTCATGAAGACAGGTTGAGAGAACTGGAGATGTTCAGTCTGGAGAAGAGAAGGATCCGGAGAGACTTTTTAGCACCTTTCAGTACCTAAGGGGGGAAGAGAGATGGGGAGGGAGTTTTTACCAAGGTGTGTAGTGATAGGACAAGAATTATAGCTTTAAACTGAAAGAGGGTAGGTTTAGATTAGAAATAAGGAATAGATCCTTTAATGTGAGGGTGGTGACATACCCACACAGGTTGCCCCAAGAAACAGTGGACACGCCATTCCTGGAGTGTTCAAGGCCAAGTTGGATGGCCAGTTTGAGCAACTGGTGTAGTGAAAGATGCCCTTGCGCTTGGCAGAGAGGTTGGAGCTAGATCATCTATAAGGTCCCTTCCAATCCAAACCATTTCTATGACTCTCTGAATACCATGTTTCTTTATTTCTAGACGAGCAAAGCAAGAACATCCCCTCATAGTGTAGCATGACCTAGGAAACTTGCCTTTCCATCTCTGCAGCACCAGCACCTATGGATCTAGCTTGATTTCTCTCCCTTTCTATTTTAGTTCACAGACATATTCAAAGGTACTGCCCCATGGCAAGTAATAACCTTTAGAAAGAAAAAAATCATTTGGGCTGTGAGTTAAGAATGCTTTTAGGAAGGAGAAGCAGAGGCAGGAATATTTTCAGCTGCATAGAACTGTTCTGTCTAAGTCATTACAAATGACATAACTGTGGCATATGTTTTCAAAAATCTTAGCAGTGGAAGGGATCATTTTTGCCTCTGACTTTCAAGCTGTGGTCTTGGACAGGTGGTGGGAAATTTTGAGAGTTTTAAGGCTGTTATGATTGAGAGAGGAAAACCAAAAAGGTGAAAGTGTTGGTGCTAGTTTCCTAGCAATCCTCACGGCAGGAAGAGAGCGTTTTTAAGCACCAACAGTTATCAGGACTGTCAGCCAGCTAGCTGCTCAACAGAATGCACCCTCATGACAAGCAGTGGTAAAAGAATCATATTTTATTAGTATGTGTATCTTCTCTGAATGCCAATTGTTCAGCACAGGACAGCAGAAAATATCATTATGGCAGACTTTGACTTGGCAAAAGTTGCATCAGAAAAGATCTTTTTCTGTATCTCTTTCTGTTACAGAGAATTTCTTATAAATGGAAGAAAGAAGTATTACTGCCATTCCCACTGAATATTCCATGTGGGCCATGATGTGCTGTTAACAGTTTGTTTAGAAAAGTATTTCTAAACCTTCTTCCCTTTCAATGAATCCATACAGATTTAGTCTTTGTCCTCTACTTGATATATCATTACCAAGCACCAGAGATGTAACTGTTTCCAGATGTGAGTGGACTTGTGTTCGTTTCATTATCAGACTGACTTCATCAGATTTTTCCTGCTTTTCTTCTTTACTTCTGATGTTGTCATGTCTTTGAACTAAGCAGTCCAGTGATGTGCTCTAGCATGGCAACTGACTGTAATGGAGACAAGTAAAGTCATCTTTTGCAAGTATTGCTTGATAGTTCAAGCCGTGTCGTATTTGGATGGCAATTAAGACCCAGCTTGATGCAGCACAAAGAAAAACCTAGTAGCAATGTACAGCGGCCAAAAGATACCTTACCATGGAAAAATCCATTGTTTAGCAACATACTTTCTTTAAGGGTTTTTTTCTTCCCCTTGATAAGAGAACTGAAGAGCTTGTACAGCTCCTGCTTCATCCTCTATATGGCTGTACTTGCACATTTTTAATATCCTTACTGTTTGTCATGTTTCTTTTTTTCACCCATGATCAACCTGAATTGAAGTTTTTCTGCAGAATGCAAATTCTTGAACAGATTTGCAGAAGAATTCAGCATTCAGCATACAGTAGGAAAGGGTTTCAATTAAAGATGCACCTTTGAAAATACAGGCTCTCTTGTGCCCCCATTCCCTTACGTTTCTGTATGGGATGGGTTATATTTTCATAATATATCTCTAAATGTAGTGAACATGTCTACATAAACTCCTGGTGGGTGGATCCCATCTGTTTCCACACTATAAGAAAATGTTTTAGAAACCGAAAGGAAAGGGAAGTTATAAATGTACCCATCCTTACACCCTATCCCAGCTTCTCATTTTCTTGTCCTCTTTGATGTCTATCTGTGCAAATGCCAAGACTGAAATTCAGCTCTTTTCCTAAATCTTTCTTTAACTCAAAACTTTCTTGTTTTTCTTACTGGCATTTGAAACTCTGTCTCTCAGTTTTCCTTAGGAAAAGAGTAAATACCATACATTGGTTATGTACTTACTTGCCACTAAACTTTTTACACCCTGTAATTCCGTCTCTTTAGACTGCTCTGTTTCTGAAGAATCAGCTGCAAGATAGAAGAATCATCCACAGCAATAAATCTTTCTCATACCACACTTCAGAGGAAATTATTCCAGAAGGAAATTCTTGGCAAGATTACTATTTTAAGTACTGCCTAAAGTTATATGGAAAAGAGAGGAGAGGGAAAGCTTTGCAGGAATTACTGTTTTTTCTACCTTTAGATTGTAAAATGATGCAGAGGACTTGTAAAAATGCTATGGGATTTTGAAAAAGATCATCATGTATATCTGAGCCAGAGTTAAGATTTAATTTGCATTCAGTCACTTCCTTGGCAACTCTATTGCTTTAAACTTATCATCCTTGTTTCCTGATGACAAGGTGTTACTGACATCAGCTTAAGCTGATGGCAAAGATATTTAGAAAATAAAGTGTCATCTCACAGAAATGATCTGCCTGTGACATTGTGATGCACAGCAAGGTGCCCAGCTGAGCTATGGAGTCATAACGTTACCACTACATTGGGGAACAAAAAGGATCACAGTGCAGTGAAGGAGGGATGTTCATTCTTACTGGTTTGAATGGAAGAATATGGTTGTATGTTGATTCCATAGTGAAGTGGAGATATGTGTTGTAACATACAGATAATAAAAAACCCACTGCAATAGTTTATATACTTCTAAAATTGTTTTCCACAGTTCAGTCATACTTCCACCTCTTCCCCTCATTCATAAGGACTCCTAAATTCCTTTTGAAATACGAAAGCTAAGATTCCCATGTAGTCATAAAACTGTACAGCTAAGGTTTTAAGAAAAATAGGAAATATTGTGATACTTGTTACAGATTCATAAGAGTTGGCAAAACAGGGCTAGCCATAATGGTTTTGATATTCCTCTTGTGCATATGCCACAGTGACATTTAAGACTTTTACTAAGAGATCTGCAGAGGATGTGATTTGCTTTTAGCAAAGAGAAGTTTAGTCAAGTATCAGAAACTTGCCCTTTGAGGCCTAAACTGAAAGCAGATGATGCAAAGTTAGGATGGAGAGCCTGTAGCAACAGATAACTAAAGACTGCTTTCATAGTGACCACACCTTAAAAATAAGTTTTGCAGGATAAAATACAATTGAATTGCAGTAATGATGGATGTTACATATGCGTAAAGATTGCTGTGTGTTTTCAGGTGGAAATCTAATATTTGATATAAATTAATCTGGAGTTTTGTCTTCTCATCTGGGGCTTCTTGGTATTACTATAGTGCAGATGGAAGTACCTATTACTCCTAAGCTTAATTGTTGCTTTAGAGCAATTCAGAATTTCAACATGCAAAATAAGAAATTTGTTTCTCTTGCACGTCAGCTAAATGGTGACAATGTTTCATTATAAAAATTAGCAGTGCCCTGTTAAGCTAATGTATCTGCCCTTTGCTCCCTGCTCCAATTTATTATCTCATAACAGGTTAAATTACTTTTCTCTCTCATTTATTTAGCATAGCTAGTATGATTTTGCTCACACTATGACTTGGAAAATAGCTGTTGTGATGCCACATTGCATGTGACACTCTTCATAGGGCACTACAGGAGCATGCAAATGATGGAGAAGAACTGGAGAATTAATGTCTGCCTACAAAAAATCAGATAGCTTTGTGTCTCCAAAGAGATAACCCAGAGTAGTGGGTTACTACTACCTTTCACATGTGATGCAGAAAGAAGTTACTCTTTCCTGATGTAACACATGATTAGCCACCAAAATGTTGTTTGAATATTGAGATAGCTGGCACAGGAAAGTTTTCCGAGTTTGCATCTGTGACAATACCATGTGACATATGCTTATTCAGGAAGGGAGATGAAGGTAGTAGGAATAAAGATTGTGTTTTCATCTGCCCCATAAAAAATCACATCTCTCTTTTCTGAAACCAGAACAAATTTTGGTCTAAATGGTCTCTGAGCTTGCAAGCCTCATTTCATTGCATTCAGGAAGTCTCTAGAAAAGTACAGTATGCTGTCTGTAAGAAATTTTAGGTAGCTGGGCAGTTCTGTTTTGTGGTTTTGAGAGTCCTCTGACCATTGCTATAATGCAGAATGGTGAAATGTAAAGACTGAGACAACTTCTAACCAGGCAGTGTTTCAAAGCTGTCCTGTAGAGTATGGTACCATGCACAATCTGAAGGATTTGACAGTACACAGGGCACAGAGACAGGCAGAAATTGTGGTATTATGATTTATCTGAGATAAAAGGGAGGGAGATGATATAGCAGAAGTTCTCAGGTATGAATTTTACCTGAAGTGTCAATGGTCAAAGAGGCTAAGACTCCTTTGTTGGGCAACATATCACTCAAGTCAAAGACGGGTGTGTTAGGGAGATGTTATCTGACATTTCAAGCAAGTATTGCTATCCTCAGTGTTTCCCTCCCTCCCTGAGCTGGGTAGCACTATGTCAGTGACATCAAGATGGTAGGTACACTGTGTTGGAAGGTTAGCTTCATAACATCTGGAAACT
The DNA here is from genome assembly GCA_013397155.1 of Irena cyanogastra. Taxonomy (NCBI): domain Eukaryota; kingdom Metazoa; phylum Chordata; class Aves; order Passeriformes; family Irenidae; genus Irena; species Irena cyanogastra. The sequence goes on along the minus strand of VWZV01016140.1, from coordinate 85,166 downwards.
GCTGGGCAGTAAGACCAATTCACCCTTGTGTGTATGCATTCATATCCACAAATGTCTCATGGCTCTCTGTTCCTAGTGAAAATGGTGGGCACCAGCACTTAAGTTCCTGTGCGGAATATAAGGCCCTGTTGCTTAAAGGCTAGACCATTCTTATGAACTATCTGTCACACAAAATCGAAGTGACTGACTGCTCAGCTACCCTGAGAATACTCAAAGAATAGCCTAAAAATCCTCTAAGAGCCCTTTTTTTTGACTGGCTACTAGTAGAGCCAAGGTGGGCTGCTCCTTCAGTAAAAAACCTCATTGTGCCAAATGCAAGAGGTTGACCTCTTGTGCTGATTTGGACACGGCCTTGTTTTCATAGCGGGGGAAGGCCACAGAAGTGGCTTGTGTGAGAAGCTGCTGGGAGCATACACTGGGTTCAGCAAAGCCAGTCTCTGATGACTGTGAAGATGGGCATGCCACTGGCCCAGTTAGAGAGGTTGGTAACATCTCTGTGATGACATATTTAAGAAGAGAATCAAAACAGCATGCAATGAGTTTTTCCAGGGGTAGCGAGTTGCCCCTGCTGGAGCATCCCAGTACAGCGCAGCAATGCACCGCTGCCACCACCATTTTGGCGTGGCCTGTGGCGAACTTTGTGTGCTTGGCCACCTCCAGCCAACTGCCCTGCAGGCAGAAGGGCAGGGGCGGTGATGGTGGCTTCTCCTTCTTGGCATCCCACATGAAGAGAGGCATTAAATAGCACCAGCACCGTGGCAGCCACAGCCACTCACACAGTGGTAGGGGAGGCCACGTGGCTGGTGGTAGAAGCATGGTAAATGATTCCCTGGCACAGAGCCTGGATGAGATTGGCCTCTCAGCACTGTGAGATGTTGCAAGAGTCTTTGAATTGATGAAACTTGTTGACAATGGTACCTACAAGCAGCAATTTTTCTTTTAGTCAGAGAAGAGGAGAAAGTGAGAACATGTGGAGAAAGTCAGCATGGCGGCACAAAGGTTTGGTGAAAAGAAAGGGAGGAGATGCTCTGAACATCAGAGTCAAAATTCCTCTGCAAGCCCTGATGAGGATGATAGCGAAAGAAACTGTCCCCCTATAATCTATGAAGTCCACAGGGAGTGGAGAAATCCATTCGCAACCCATGGGAAAGTGCCCACACCAGAGCGAGTGGAGGCCAAAAAAAGCTGTAGTCCACTGGGAGACCTGAAGAGATAGAGAGGGGCCTTGCTTCCAGGGACATGGAAAAAAGGCCCTTGCTTCCAAATAGAGCAGCTTATTCTTGGAAAACTGCACACCATTGAATGAGTGACCCACAATATAGTCGTTCTGGGAAAACTCTTTTGCCCATGGAAGGTACTTCCAACATAGTAAAGAAAAGCCTTCTCTCCCTGAAGAAACTGAAAAGATAGCGGGTAATGATCTGGCCACCCCACCCCACCCTGTCTCCCTGTGCAGTGGGTGGGAAGAAGGGAGGCACCGGGAGAAAAAGGTGTTTAAAAGGTTTATTTTACTCCTCATTATCCTCCTATGACTCTGTTAATAATAAATTTACTTTATACCTTTAAATTTGAGCCTGTTTTACCCTTAAAATGTTTTCTCCCAGTCCATATTTCAATTCACTATCCCTTTGGGATTTTTTCCCCCTCCTTTGCTCAGGTGTAGCAGAGGAGAGTAAGTGAACTGTTTTCATGAGTGCCTAGCATTTGGCCAGTGTCAAACCATGAGACCACTGCAAACTGACTCTTGGCTGAGGAATCCTGCCATCAGCAACCTCTTCTACCCACCTGTTAGCAAATAATAGTGGTTTTTGTCATCCCCATCATAGCACTTCTGCAAGTACCAAAGAGCTTTGCTAAGGTGTCTGTGCCGAGCACAGAGATCTTGGAAAGCCTGAGGGACTATCACAAGGGCAGGCAGTTATGGCACAAAAGGATGTAATGCGCAGTTCAGCAAATTTGACTGTTCAGTGTTGTTTCTTTTTGTGTTGAACCAGTTAAGTCACTGCCATTCACAGCTGCCTGACTGGGTTTTAGAAGCCACCATAAGAAAATATTAGCAATGCACAAACAGCCAAGTGATCTATCAGAAAGCAGAGAAAGATTTCTGTAGAGAAGACAGTATAGAAGACAAAAATTTCTAATTAGTTGGGGGGGAAAAAATCAGTGCTTTCTGAGAATCAGTGGAAAAATGAATAAATTATTCTTTGCAGCTCCTTTTATTATTCTCTGCAGCTGCAGGAAAGGGCTGTGTAATTTACGTGTGTTCTTGAACTAAAGTATGTGGTCTGCTGACTAGACATGGTAAGAGGACAAGAATTCCTCTCACTCCACAGAATTTCAAAAACTCTGCAGTGTCCTTTCAAAAATGAAGAAGAAACACTTCATCCAAAAAGTAAAAGATCATAATTCTTTCTAATCTGATGATTTATTTTGCTATTTAAATAATTTATTTATTTATGATTAATATTTGAGCAGTGTTCATTAGATGTGAAACACAAACATGCCTTATGGAATAGCTTAAAAATTAAAATGTTAATTTTTAGTTCCTACAATGGCCCCCCCACTTAAGTCATACTGTGTGTTTATTAATAGCTCTTTATTGTTGGCCCATCTTATAAAATGCATAGGTAATGCATAGGTAACTGCCATACCATGCAAGAACCATATGATGAAATGTAAAATTGGATTTGTGGGCTGCATATCACCCACAAATCATTTTGTTTTGCAGGTCTGCTGTAGCAGGTGTTCGCTAAGAGGGACAGAGATTCTAAAACAGTAAAAGTAAAAGTAGCATGTATAACTGTCTCATAGTTCAATGAGATCCATCAGGTCTGGTGAAAATGTCGCTCATAATGATTCTGGCCAGCCATGAGCAATGATGGGTCAGAATAGCATAGAAACCCCAAAATGAACAATGTTTCACATACCACTGACATTGTAGGTCCAAAACTGTCCCTTTCCAATACAATTTTGCTTTCCTGATAGACAGGAAGTGGCAGTTGTTAAAAAAGCATGGCAGGCAGGAAAGAGAATCCAGCCTTTTATGAATCCCAGCCCATAATCAAGATAAAATTTGCTTCATTTTTAATAGGATCAGACTGGAAGGCTAACAGAGGATAGCTCAATTATTTTAAGTCTGGAGTATTCATTAAGAAATAGCAGACTTGCCATTTTATGGTATCCAAGGGACTGATGTCTGAAAATGTATTTAGAGGCTCTCATCTGGATTTTGGCTAGCCAGAAGCTGTACAGTGTATGCCCACGCCCCTCTACTCCTGAAGCTGCTGACACGCATGGTATTGGACGGTGATCTCCAGCTTCTTTCAGAAGGCTTCTGCAAAACACCAGGAGCAGGCACCTGTTGGCTGGCCAGTTGTTATTTTCTGTTAATCACTTTGGTTGGTTGAATACACTATGCAAACACTCAAAAGGGACAGTGAGGAGAGGGAAACAGCAAGCCCCTTTTGTATATTGGAAAGCCATGCCTTGAACAGTGGTACATATCTGTGCTGTAAAGGACACTCCAGCATTCCTTAGTTACCGATTGAAGATCATATTCTCTGTGCTCATATTGCACTTTAGAAGAGTTAAATATTTTTTAAATCATAATTAGAAAAACTTAATGGAGGTTAAGATCTATGTAGCTGAATCTAAGTGGAGAAAAATCCTACACAAGTAGTAGGTCCAGTAGACCCACAAAGAGACAATAGGACTGGATTAAGATCAGCAATTTCAAGAATACCTCATGTACTGCTTTTATATCCTGTTACTCAAATGCAACTGAGGTATGTAGGGGTGGAGATGTATAGTCAGGTGCTCCAGGCACAGCTGAAGCCTTGAGGAAGTGGCAACAGCCATGTTCTGGACAGTATTTTGCTAGAGCCTCCACTGCTGCTGGAACAAAAAACTCATCTCCTCAATTTAAACCGAGGTGGCTGACTTTCCACAGAAAAAGACACCTTAGAGCAGATACAGAACTGCAGACCAAAGAAGGCAGTAGCAAGCAGCTGGAAAGCAGTAATTGCTGCAACACTGCAGTCCTTTGGGAAGCAGATGGTGGTGCCTCTGCTTACATTCACATAGGTTTTAAGTGATCATTGCTTTGGAAGGTGAGAACTGAGGTTCTGGGCGAAATGTATCTGGAATGTTCTGTATTTACTGCATACATTTTTATAAAATCTTCATACAAATTTCACTTTCAAAAATTAAACTCCTTGATAGATAACATTTCTTCCTGTATAATAAATCAAAAAGAGAAAGGAGAGACAATATACTTGATGATAACTATGAGATAACTATATATAGGAAAGGAGTTTGCTTTTTTCTTTTCTGTGGGGATGCTATCAGTATGTTTGTGTATAAAATGGAGTTCAAATGACTGCCAGAAGATCCTTCTTCATGACTGCTTTTACCCAACATAAGGTGGACTCTCCCAAATAACAAAACAGGAGAATAGGAAGTGGACAAATTAAAGTGTTAATTTGACTAGAAACATGTGGAAAACAGAAGGTAGTGTTCCACAGACTTGTCTTTTGATTGATTGCTGGGAATTATTTTCAAAGCTAAACCAGTGCTTGATACAGAAGCTTGATACAGAAGATGAAAAGAATACCCTGTCTCTGCAGTAGCTGCACTCATTTGTTGTCATTTAAGATCTGGGACTTGGGCTGAATAGCAGAAAGAGCTTTGTGGTTTTCATTATGTATAGGGAAATGTGTTTCATGCACAGATAGATGTTAGACATCTTCTTTGCATGATATCTGTGGAAAAACTGCTGGTCTGTCAAGCTGCAGTCTAGTTCAAGCCTTTCTGATTCCACGTGGCTGGCCCTGATCACAGAACCATAGAATGAATAAGAATGGAAGGCACCACTGGAGATCATCTAGCCCAACCTCCCTGCTTAAGCAGGGTCTGCTAGAGCAAGTTGGACAGGATTGTGTTCAGTTAATACTTGAATATTTCCAGTGAGGGAGATTCAACAACCTCTCTGGGCAGCCTGTTCCAGTGTTCAGTCACTCAGACAGTAAAGGAGTTCTTCTGCATGTTCAGGTGGAACTTCCTCTTGCTGCCTCTCACCCTATTGCTCAGTATCAGTGAGCAGAGCTTGGCTGCATCCTCTTGACATCCTGCCCTCAGATATTTTTAGGTGTTGGTGAGGTCTCTTCTCTGTTGTCTCTTCTCCAAGCAGAAGAGGACTCCTTCCCTCTGCATTTCCACGTAGGAGAAATGCTCCAGTCCTCTTGCCTTCTTTGTAACTCCAGGAGCATCACATCTCTATGTAATAATACTATTTAGGTCATCTATACACACCCTCATGCAGAAACCTCCAGCTCTATGCCAGTTAATTCCTACCCACCGAGAAATTAAGTTAAAGAAATCTCTTTATATATTTTCATTCGTAAAGCAGCTAAAAAGTGGGGTCTGGGGTTTCTATTATTACAGAATCAATTAATATAGTTCAAAAGGTCTGTTTTCCGGGAAGTGTTCAAGCTTGGCTGTGGTGAAAAGCACAAGGCCTTCCTGCAAAGTTTTGCTGTCACATACTGTGCTGCACAAACAGCTGTAGTGGTATGTGAAAGGCGTAGAGGAAAAAGCCTTCAAGCTCATCTTTAAGTATGTAACATTCTAGCACATGTGTAACTTCTTCCTGTTGGAAGACAAACTAGTTATTTCCCTGATGAGCTTAGTGGGGTGCAGAGATGGATATCCTGCTTTTGGAAATGACCAGAAGGCAGTTGTTTATCTTTGAAGTCAAACATGAGCTCCCTTGGGACTACAATATTCTAAGTTAGATTTTGGGTTTGTGCCACATTTACAGCACATGCCTGTGACAGTAATCCCAAAGTTGCATCTCTGTCTGGGCCATTCCAGCAGAGATGGCAATGGCTCAGCTGCCTTAAGGAAACCCCTAGCTGACCTTAATGTGGGGAATGAATGTTCCTTGGAATAAACAGTTTGCAAAAGGAGCCTGCTAATAGCAAAACCTCAAAGGCTCTTGCACAACTTCAGAAGGAGGAAGCTGGTGCTTTTGATTTTCCAGCTTTGAGTCTTCTGGGAGAAATTCAGCAAAGAAGCTGTTGACATGTACACTCAGAGTGGATCATGATGTATTCCTGGTGGGAAAAAATTACATTCTTGGGTTTCGTAGTCACTTCTAGAAGCTTTTTTTAGTTGTTAGAATTTGTCTTACCCGATCCTAGTTAGGAGACTACTGTATCGCACTAGGAATAGAGCTAAGGTCTTAATAGCTCAAAGGAGGAGCCTCCAGCCTTCAATTTGATGCAGAAGTTTAAAATGCTCTGCATCTTCCACTGCACAAGGCAATGACTTCTGTGTCTGAGGCATAGTTACTGCTCACTGTTACTATTTTTCATTTGTCATCTCAGACAACAAATGCAAACACAGGTAAAGCCGGGTTCTAGGTGCAGCTCTTGGAACCTTTCATTCCACTGGGTTAGCTCTTGCCCTAGTCCAGCTTTAAGGGTACTTCTCCGTACCTTCTCCTGGTCCCATGAATCTCAGCCCTGGCTGAAGCGTGGCAATGATGAAGAACAAAGGGAAGACTTTTGCAGGCAGAACTTCGGTTTATTGTTTCTGGAGCTGAGGTCCCCACAAAAGTGGAGTCCTGGGTGCAGTGCAGCACCTTTTAAATGGAAGTGGGGAAGGGGGAGGGGTACAGACAGAGAGCATAGGATAGGGTGGGAGAAACTGGGAACCTGGCCAATCACCTGACATCTCCCCTGGAATGTACCAGATACCAAGCCAGGGCTGCAGAGGGACTCCAAGTGAACAAGGGACACAGCCACGCTCCAGGGAAAACCCGACAAAACCCAAAAACACACCACAACACACAGGGAGCTTGCTTTTGGATTTGGTGCCACTGTAATTAATAGACCATGGCCCCATTTCATGCAGCAGCCAGACACCTATCTCAGGGAGACAAGGGAGACTGACACAAGTGCACAAGAGCTTCCTCAAATAGGGCACAAACAGCAGAGTACTTTTTGTTAAAAGCTTTTGAACTCATAATCACCCCATCTTGTCTCAGTAAATTTCAATTATAATCACAGGAAGGGGGAAATGACAAATAGATGTATTGACATGAATGTGTGGGCCAAGAAAAGTGTGAAAGAGTTGTAATGATGTAATTGTGTGCCGTCTTCAGGACACTCATGCAATAATTCATCAGATGGAAAGGGAAGGAAGAGACAAAAAATTGTATAGAGCCAGGTTTGAAACCGTGACCTTAAGAAAATGACAGGTGGAGTGGGCTCAAGCCCACCAGTGTTAAAGGGTTAAAGCTTGTCAATAGTTCCGGCTTGCTTTGCAGCTGACTTTAATACTCTCATCTTTGCTTTCAATTCCCTGCCTGAAACGCTTCTAGTCTGTCCTCCAAATCAGATTTTGGGGTGTTACTCTGAGACTTTTGCCTGTTACTCTCTTGAAAGCAGAGTCTGCCTACCGTATTACGCATGACAGCCTGTCTGAGGACGCAAAAGGCTGCAGGGAACTAATGGATTTTTTATGATCATTTTTACGGGCATCAGAGAAAAGGGCCATTCAGTCTATCCAGTCTGTTGTACCATCCTGATAGTAACAAAAGCATTACGACATTTCCCCAGTGGCCTACCTTCTAGGGGAATACAGTGCAGCTGTAAACCAGCTGTGCTTCATTTGCACTCTGCAACAGAGCCCTTTTGTCTGTTTTAGCTGCTATTTACCATCTTCTCTTTCACCATTCCTGCCTTCTCCTTCTGCCCCTACGTTGAGCTCTTTACAGGCAAAGCAGTTGCTGAAAAACAGGTAGTCTGTTTGAATTGCAGAATTTTCTGGGCTTAGCATCCATTCTGATGATATTAAATCTAAGACAACTTTCCCTATTTGTGATATGAAGGAAGATGAAGAATGATTCCTGTTGAGTGAGTACAAAAGGATGGCACGTTGCTGCCCTGGCTCCCGTTTCATTGGAAATAATGGATTTCTCACAGAGCTTTAAGCACTTGGCAGAGGCCCTGATCTGTTGACATACTGAAGCAAGTTTGCCGCTCAGCCATGGCTGCTTTGCAGACACCACAGTTAAAATTGTTTCTATTTGTTGGTCCTTGAAAAGAGATGTTCCAGTTGTAGCGTCTCCAGTGTGTCTTCTGTGTTGCAGAGTGAAAAACAAATTTCAAAATCCACGTTTCCCATTTTATCTCTAAATTGAGGTCAAAGCTGTATCAGACAACAAGCACCTTTCCTACGGCAAAATACTGACATGAAAGTATAGCACCTCATTCTTCAAATCCAACTGAGAAGGTTTGCTGTGAGCACCTCCATCAACACCACTGGGCAGCATGCAGGCTGCTTGTCTTACTTTAGTCCAGCATAATTTCACCACATTCCAATGTCATCCTTGCTTAAAAAAAAGCTCCACATTGTTTGATTCAAGCAGAAGCAGGTAGACCATTTCTAAAGATGGATGAAAAGAAGAAAGTGACATGCTACTCTCATTTATTCCCTGCTTCCCTAACTCAGTGCAGTTGCATGTATCCAACATCTAAGCAGAATTAATCAATTTCTTAAATAACTTCTCAAGTATAGCAGTACGATCACAAAGATTTTGTGCAGCTCAAATTTCTGCTGTGCAGCTGTGGCAAACAGTGGAGTCACATATTTCGCAGTGGTTTACGTCACCTTTCCTGTGACCTGTGCGGTTTTGGCAGACAAAACCATAGTGTTGCAGGGTGCCAAGGGGTTGCTGTTTCAACTGTTTTGGTTTTTAAAAGTCAATGTCTTGTTTTTGGCAAAACAAATGGTGGGCTGGCAGTGGTATTTTGGATACTAGTGCCATCCGGTGGCCCACAAAGAATGCCATAGTACCGTTCAGGGTCCTCAAGGAACAGTAACGCATTGTGTTTTCAGCCAAAGTAGGGCCATGATGAAAATACATGATAGAAAAAGTAAAAGCCTTGAGTTTTTGGGGTCCATATTTTATTGTTATTTTACATACTGTGAGTACAGGCCCATTTGCAAAAAAGGGATGCAGTCTTCGGCTGTGTTTGGTTCAGTTCAGAGGTCTCTGAGCAAAGGTGGGTACTCAGAAACCAGCACAGCTATCTTGTATTGCAGACTGCTAGTCATTCTTCTCAGCATTTAAAGCAGATTATCAGGAATTAATACTGCTCATATGAAAAAGGGGAAAAGGAGCTGATACAACAGTATGGTATACGTGGACAGTAGTTCTGCAATTTAGCAAAAGGACTTTTGTGACATCTGCATATTGGTTTGTAAATACATATACATCCACATGAGAGTAGGACATGAGGCAAAGTTTATTGGACTTGTTCATACTGCTGGGGACAAAGCAAGCAAACAAGAAAAAATACAGGCAAGACCTTATTCAGGTGAAAGGAGAAGGAAGGAAAAGGAAGCGGTAAACTTCAGGCTACACAGGAACCATTGCCCTGAGTTGTGTTACTGAGATAAATACTGAAAAGGAATTTAGGTTAAATAAAAGAATTATAGTGTGGACCATTGGGAAAATTGACAGGTGCTGTGAAATCTGCCATGTCTTGATCAGTTCTTCATTTGCTGTTATTGCATGCTGCTCTTCAAGGGCAATGTGTCTTTGTCCATGGTAATTTTTCTTCGGTCAGTAAGCTTTATTAGGAAAAGGGGTTGTCTGAAGACTAGGAGGAGGTATAGACTGAGGGAAAATATTTTTTTGAGATGCGAGTCATAAAGCAGATGTTTATAATACAAGACTATTTGACAGTCTTTTTGGTCTATACTGAATCTTTTGTTCTTGAAATTGCTTTAATGTTCACCATCTTACCATTAATGGCCCTCAAACACAAAAAATTTAACATAAAATAGACATCTACTAAGATGAGCAGAGCAGGACTAGGATTTTTTTTGCCTAAGGAAATTTTTATTTGAGATTGCTGCTGAAAATTGCAGCTCATGAAATTACTTCCAGGAGGAATGAGAGCCACATGATCTATAGAATAACTAGCTCTGACCATAGCTAGTTACAGGAAAACAAACAGGCGTCTTCCAGTAAAGTACATATTTGAGGCATGAACCCTGGCAACAAGATTAAAGTGTGATATGCATGGCCTGAGAGTCTAGCCTGATCCCTTCATTGTCTCACACAAACAGATTAAATTTTTGGTAACAAACAGAAAACATGCATTGCAGAGACCTTTGCCTCATACTGGCTTGGATGTGGTTGTTCTTGTGACATTAATATGAATAGACTGATTCAGTATTTGTATCCCTGCCTAGGAGATGGTATCCTTATCAAAATATATTTCCAGTTCTCTGAAGAGTGCTAAAAAATAGTAGAAGTGATAAACCAACAGCAGGAAGCAGACTCTGTGGATTGTCATTTATTCCAACCTATTTAATTACATTGGTTTCTAAAAAATAATAATGTGAGGAACAGCTCAGAAGAAATTGTGCTCGGTTTTTTTTTTAATGGATGTATTATATTTGTTAACATACAACCTTATAATGCAAGGAACAGCACAGCATCATGCAGCTCCCAAGGCACACCAGAAAAGAAAGCATGACTCCAGGAATCAGAATTTCTTTTAAAAGAAATTTTTGGAGATCAAATGCAGCCAGTGATTCCCCTTCGTAACTCAAATTCTCTGTGGTGTTGATACCTCAGGATATTTCACTTCAGCCATGCTGCTTTATGATGAAGAGATTTCAGCATGGTCCTCAGCAGTTCCTCTCACTGTTTGCAGCTTCCCAATACAAGAATAACTTGTGCAAAAAAGCAGAGAATCCTGAATCTCTTAGTTTTTTGCCTTCTATGTGGTGACAACCTGGTAAAGTGTTAGCTAGAACTAAATGACCAGTTGTGCTATGGGGTACACTCCAGCTCCAGGGAAGGGACATGGGATCCAGCTGTTGCTACCAGCTGTTATGCCAGACAGATTTCCTGTAATTCATGCCTGAAAGACTGAAGCAAAGGTATGATTTATAAAAAATAATTGCTCTGGATTCTGCCTTGGCTATCTGCCATCGAAATAGAAGCTCCTGAAGAAAAGTAGTAGATTATGGGGAGCTAACTATATATTCTGTAGGTGGAAAACAAGATTCTGTTGTGTTCCAGCCTCCTGTTACTCTTCTACATAGTTGTTAGAGACAAATGGCTGACTTGTTACATGCTTTGCAGAGTTATGATGAATAAGTACCTTTCCTTTATAAGTAAGGGCCGCAACAACCATGTCTAACAAGTTCTGGAGGAAGAGGTCCTGTAAGGGAGCCCGTGTGGCTGTATAGAATTGCTTTGGCAGAGAGAAATATACAAGGAAAGGTCTTGCTTTTTTTCATGCTTACCAAAGTACAGAACAGAGCAGATCTGGGGCCTAGAGGCACCTGATGGAAAAATGTGGTTTCCTAGCCTTTGGTTGAAAATTTTTCTTCTATGACCTTTTATTCTGGCATTTGGTGGTTTTTCCCTTCTTTCCACAAATGTGTGTCATCAATGGTGGTTTTGAGTGCTTTTGCTCTCCATAAGGATGTGCAGGCCTAAGTCATAGAATCACAAGCCAGATTTTGTGTAGAGATACCTCCAAAAGGAGCTCCTTGATACTCTGATGCTTTCTATGATGTCTGGCAAAAGTAGACGCGAAGCTATTTTTCTCTTCAGACTCTTCCTTCAAGTAGTACAAGCCTAAATTACAAATTGCATTTTGCCTACACAGCATGATAATTAAGGGGAATAGGATGAATTATGTTTTGTTTTCACTAGCAAAAGCTACGTAGAAGATAGTTTGAGTTTGGATTGTTTGGAGGGTGGCAAGAGGTTGGGTGTTCTTCTTCCCACTAAACCCAGACATAGAAAATGTAGCTGCCTGCAGACAAACCACTTTATCCTTTAGTGGAATGTAGCAGTTTGCTACTTCAGACATTAGAATAATGAAAGAGCTTGTAATATTACTGATTGTTCCCAGCATATCCTTCCCCCACTCATGCTCATGGGAGTCAAAGAATCATAGAGTCATAGAATGGCTTGGGTTGGAAGGGACCTTAAAGACCATCTCATCCCAACCACCATGCCAGGGGCACTTTTCACAAGACCAGGTTGCTCAGAGCCCCATCCAGCCTGACCTTGAACATTCCCAGGGATGGCACATCCAAAAGTTCAAGACAACCTCTCATACAGTAAGGAATTTCTTCCTAACATCTAATCTAAAGCTACTCTCTTTTGGTTTGAAGCCATTCCGCCTTGTCCCTGTCTCTATATGCTCTTGTCAAAAGCTCCTCTCCGTGTTTCTTGTAGGGTCCCATCAGGTCCTGGTAGGCTGAAATTAGGTCACCCTGCAGCCTCCACTTTTCCAGGCTGAACAATCCCAATGCCCTCAGCCTTTTCTTATAGGAGAGGTGCTCCATCCCTCTGAACATCTTGGTGGCCTCTTTTGGACTCAGTCTGACAGGTCATGTCCTTCCTGTCCTGGGATCCCAGAGCTGGATGCAGGGTTCCAGGTGGAGCAGAATCCCCTCTCTCCCCTGCTGCCCACACTGCTTTGGATGTAGCCCAGGACACATTTGGCTTTCTGGGCTGTGAATGCTCATGGCTGGGTCATGTTCAGCCTCTTGTCCATTAGCACCCCCAAGTCCTTCTCACAGGGCTGCTCTCCATCTGTTCATCCCCCAGCCTGTGTTGATACTGGGAGTGTCCTGACCCACATGCAGCACTTTCAGTATGGTCTTGTTAAACCTCATGAGATTCCCATGGGCTCACTTTTTGAGCCGTCCAGGTCCCTCTGGATGGCATCCTGACCTTCAGGTGTCCATCTTGTGAGCTCTTGTAGGCTATCTGCTTCGAACAAAGGGGACACAGGTCTGCCTCTTCCATCCCTGCTTGGCAATAGGCAGTTTTGTGCATCTGCTTTTCAGGGGACTGTGGAGAGCACAGGTAGAGTGGCTTGTACTCATCAGCAGCACCTCCCCTTCAGGCTACATCTTTGCAGATGCACTTTGCAGAGCACTTGGCTGTGAATTCACTGTGATCTGTCTACAGGCTGGGGCACTTCTGTCAATTCATCCTTGCTTGACTGGAGGGATACCTAGGAAACACCCAGGATTTCAGGGACAGGAGCTTCAATAGCATCACTACTAGCTGGCTTGCTGTGATCTGATTGTAGGGGCACTGTGCATGCTATGTCAAGCAAAACTCAGCTTGCTGTAAGACCTTAGTGTTGTGCCCTCTTTTCTTCGTGGTAGGTATCCAGTCTTGCAGCTTGTCATCTTTAACATTTTAGTTGCTCTGATGGGGAAAACCTGTTATTTCTAGGGGCTCTGCAGAGCAGTGATTTTGCAGGCAAGCTGACCCTTGTCAAAAGTAGATTGCAGATGATTTCAGTGGTACAGGAGACAGATGCTTGCCAGATCAATGATGTACTCTGTAAAGTTTATTCTGATGTGCTGGAAGAGCATGCACTGGGGATATGAACATAGTGACCTCATTCTGTTCATATTAAAGATAATGGGTGAAGCCATTTGAAAATACTGGTGATAATATTCTCAAAGTTTTCTTTAACAGTTATGCTGAGAGCTTGGTAGTGTGTCAAACTTGTGTCCTTCAACAGAAAAAAAAGAAAAAAAGAAAGCTTGAATCATTTGAGTAAGTTAAAAATCCTGAGTAGCCCTTTGTGAAAAATCATTTGTCCCTGCCAAGAAACCTTATGCCTGACAGTTAGAAAGCATACTGAATTTGTGTTTTCGTCTGTAGCACTGTTGAATACAGTTAAGGCTTAATGACAAACACTATGTGCTCTTCCTTGAGCTTCCACTGTGCTTGTACTCACATAGTAAAATGTGGCAGGAGGCACAGTTGAGGTAAGCTCCATTTGTTCCTTCCTGGAGGAACATGACACTATATCTGTGCAAGATACCTGTCAGAGGATCTGAGACACAAAAATTCACAAAATGCAAGGTTTTGATGTCCAGACTCAGAATTTGGGAATCCATATAGTCTGCACAGAATTCCTGTGCACAATGGTTATGTCTGGCTGTGACACTGTTTTGGATAATGTAACAATCCCAGGCAGGAATCATCTCTTTCTATTAGATTTTGTGCAATTACAGAACACGGGGACTGTGTTTGCCACAAAGAGCTTGCAGTCTAAATAGAGTTTCCTGTCTCTGGTGGCAGACCAGTTGGAAGCCAGATCAAGATACAGTGGATTGTATTGTCTCTGCCATGGACTGAGAGATTAAGAGAAAAGTCTTGGGTATGTCTTTTCTTAGTGGACCCTGAGTGTTGGCTTTACATGCTGTTCTGCAGGTCCCTGCAAAGACAAGTGATTCAGTTGTGTGCAGCATCATACCCAAGCATTTAATTCTATCCCATTTGGGCTCTATAGTGGTCCAGCTTTTCAGTTAGCAGCATGAAAAGCTTAAAACACTAATTTTAGCTTGGTTTGAAACAAGTAAAAATAGGAAGTTTGGTTTTCACCTTTCTCTGGAAAATTCCTTTGCAAGCTAAGTGGGGAGCTTCTTTTCCCTTTATCTCTCTCCTTTTTCCTTTAAATCTAGGCAAAAAAAGAGACACTATAATCACTCTATCATTGCTATACAGAATCTCTGACCACCTTTGCCAGTAACATTTCCAGAAGTTACATGTCTCCGCTCATAAGCTAGCAGAGTTAGTTCTGCTAGGGCAAAGGCAGCATCACCTCAGAAACCATGGAGCAGTCTGGTCAGCAAGGGCAGAACCTATTAATCATAATTTATAGAACAAGACAGCTTTTTACTTCCAGATCTATTACCATGGAGAGAGTATAGAGAATGGTTGTTGATATAGTTTAGCACAAGCATGGAGCAAATACTCTGTTGAATTCTCGCAAAGTAACCTTATGCTTTGGCATGAGAGGCAGGCGCTTTGATTTAAGAGAGGCATTGCATCACTTTTGGCCAATGTACTTTACCATCTTTTGCCTTTTGAGTGCTTTTCTTAAGGTCTTTCCATATAAAAGGTCAGAGATCTCACTTGTGGATGCCTTCCAGGCAGAAGAGAGTCTACAGTCCAAGGTGGTGGTGTACACTCCTTGGAACCTGCTGCTCTGCTGCAAGCTGTCATGGCTTCTATCATGGTTTCAACAGTGCAGCCAGCTTAGAAATTGAGGCCTTTGCTTTTTCTACAAGCTCCTGCAGGAAATCAGAGTTTACAAACCATAACAACTTGCTGTATTTTTCACTTCAATCCAGTTGCTAGGTAAAGAGAAACACACATTGCACGTAGACGTGAATTAAATAAGATCCTTCAACAGGGACATCTACAGGGATGTGCACAGTAGTGCGTTGAAGACTGCAACATGTTGAAGACTATTCACTGACTTTATGTTGCTTGAATTCCTGAAG
This sequence comes from Irena cyanogastra, assembly GCA_013397155.1. Taxonomy (NCBI): domain Eukaryota; kingdom Metazoa; phylum Chordata; class Aves; order Passeriformes; family Irenidae; genus Irena; species Irena cyanogastra. The sequence continues at coordinate 69,803 of VWZV01016140.1, read as the reverse complement.
ATGATTAAGCTACCCATCTTAAAAAGATAAAGCTTTAAGGAAGAGTGCTAAGCCTTCTGAGGCAGCCTCAGAGAAGGATCTGACCTTCCTTAAGAAAGAAGGATCTGACCTTCCTTAAGGACATTAATGTGTGCAAAATTATGTGTTCTACTGTGTCTAGATGGAGTAATGGTGGAAGGAAGAAGGAGTATGACTTTTGAGAAGGGGTGTGTCTGCAGTTGCACCCTCTCCCTCCTCTAGCTTCATAGGAGGAATTACTGCAGAGATGCATTTTCAAGGGAACAGAAGAGAAAAACTGACAGAAATGCTCCATGGAAGAAGAAGAAGGAGTGGTTTCAAAATCCAATGTTATAGAATAGTAAGGCCTCCTTTGTGCAGAGGTCTGCAGAACACCCAGACAGAGGAGACAGAGGAGTTGCTAAATAGGAGTAGTTAAACAGGACTTGCATGACATCTTGTTGGCATTCAGTAGAAAAGCCACATTACTCTGACTGGAGGAGGTGGGCAGGAAGAGACAGGAATCAGCCCACATCCCTGGAGCTTCTGTTACCTGCATGCTTTGGTTCTGGGGGGTTTTTTTGTTGTTTTTTTTTTAATACACTCATTGCTGTTTAATAAGCTGTTCGAATGGTTTGCAGTTTTATAAACTTGTCAGGGGTGTGTGTCAACTAAGTATGAAATTCCTCTAAACTGTACAGGCTTTGCTGTTTCAAATCTCCACAAACCCTGAGCACCTGGGCAGACAAACTTGCGCAAACCACACAGCAGGGCATATGGGTCACTGGGACGACCTTGGAGCTGTGAATTCCCAGATACGCTTCACAGCAGGGATGCAAATCACAGGAAAATGCAGGCAGTTTTCTGAAAGAGACAAACCTGTGATGGCACAGCAAAAATTTGCCATCTCTACATGGATTTGGGTTGTAGAGCCAAGCATCAAGGAGGTGAGATCCACTCTGTGTTTTTCTCACAGATCCACGCTCTGCCCAGGGTCTCCTCCATCAGTGCAGCAGACTGACAGTATGTACTCCTCTGCATCCTCTGCAGTGGCCTGCAGCCATGAGCACCCTACCTTGAGGATCTCCAGCTAATCTATTCCTGGAGAGTCATCAGGCGCTTGTCACACGTTTTGTGTGCTTACCAGTTCCTCCTTACTTGATGTGACCAGATGGTGATGAAAAGCTGCATTGGGGGTCTTTTTGCATTGCCAGGATCAGGGTGGTCTTTGCCTTTGATGGTGAAGGGAGGAGGCCAGCAGATTAATTTGTTAGGCAATGAGTAATGTCCCAGCTGTTCCTATTCACAGAGAGAGCACTGGGATGCCTGACCTAAAGGAATGACATAGCAGTAATTCCTCCTGCATACTGCTAAGGTTCAGTGTTGAGGCATGTGATCTTACACCTGTCAGATTAAATAAGCTTTCCAGAAGTAAACTGGCTGGAGATGAAGCCAGTTCTTTTATGTGTTACAAAGGCAAGATGCCAAGGCCAAGGCTGTGTAGGATTTTTAGCATACCTTGATCACAGCATGCTTTTCTGCCAAGCACATGGATGTATCTACTCTCCCAGTCATGATCAAGTTCCTCATTTATGGTCAATGGTCTCTCTGTGTTCTCTGTTGGAGTAATGTGACTCCTCTGACTGACTGGAGAGGAGGCAGAAATGGCATGTCCAGCAGCCCCACCAGTCTCTGTGACAGCCAGGGAGTTACTCCCTAAGTGAAGAGGGGCACTCGTGCCCTCTCAGACCTGTGTGGGTCTTCACAAGGTGCAAATGTATAAGAGCTCCAGAGCTGGTCAAAAAGTAAGAGGAACCCAACCCTCTACAGTTGCTTCAGGAAGAAAGAAAATCTTCATCACACTGTGCTCACAAAGAAGGTTCTCTCTCTTTCCTTTCTCTGTAAAACCAGGCATGAATGTAGAATTACATTCTTCCTGAATGTAGAAGTTAGGACTCAAAGTATTTAGGACACCAGCAACTGCCACATATGTTAGCAGATCCCTGAGCATCAGACAATGTAAGTATCCTTAGCCAACAACCTAGATGGGACAAAAGCTTAAAGAAAGGGGTTTGAACTAATAATTTTACCTCATAAATGAGAAGTGCTTCTCAGCAGCAGAGGATCCCTGCACAGTACAACTGCCAAGCATAGCCCTGTGACATGAGGAGGTTGGGTGGGATGCCACATAGGTCAGTGCTGAAAGCTTCGGGGCTAGCAGGCAAGCTGCCACACACAAGGCAAAGGGAGGAAGCCTCAGTAAGAATATTTTGATGCGAGGCACCGAGACTCTAGAACAATTTGCTAATCTAGCCAAAATGTAAGGATTGAAACACAAAGACCAGCTCTATGTATTAATTCCTTTATTTTGGTCTTTTCTACCAGTGCTTTGAAAATTACAAGCAAAAAACTGAATATGATTCAAGTACCAGAATTAGCACTGGTTGCCTTGTGGATCCTGGACATGGCTCTGTGCTGATCAGCCAGATCAGTTTGTTCCCTTTCTACTGCAGAAAATCCAATTTCTTCTTCCCACTTCATACGCTATGTCTTGGGGAAGTTTCTTGAGGTGAACATGCCTGTCATATCCACAATTAAAATGTATAAAGAGGGAAAACAAATTCTGCTGAAATCCCAGTCTTGGTCATTCTAATCTAAGTTCTTACCAAGTGAAAAATAATGCGTGGAGATCCTCAGCAGACATTTGCTTAGGGAGAAACGGACATAAACAATCATAGCTTCAGCTTGGATGCCTTAAAATCTTTGTGATTTATTTTTCATTTCTAGGTAAACCTTTTATGGGTGTTTGCACAGTTAGCTGTGATCAGAGGTGTTTCCACCTTTACACTGAGGCTTTACAACCACCTCATTGGCAGTATAAAGAGATATTTAAGGAGTGTATGGGGCATGAGGATAAACAAGAGACTTTTATTTGAAGCTGTGGAAATGTGATTAAATTATGCCAGCAGACCAAATCCTGGCTTTCTTCTTTTCAGGAGCAGACACTGAAAGACATTGAATGGCATGGATTTAAACCAAAGCCAGTTAGTAGCAACATGAGAGTAGGGAAAGTTAATGAACTGATTTTCTACAAATAGTCTGCTCAGGCTAAAGAAACTCCCTATTGTATACTTTTGTGAATGAGAATGTAAAGTCTGCTTAACATTCCTTATCCAAAACGTATTTTTAAGAATAATACAGAGGAAAAAATACTTGATTAAAAAGTAGCTTATTTGAGAATTTTGTTGGTCGTCTATAGAAGATAGAAGTTTCAGAATTTCTTCTGTGTGATATAGTCTAGAAAATTCACCTTATTTTTTGGAAGAATGGCAATTTGCTAGATGAAGACAGATTTTTTTTTTTTTTTTTTTTTTTTTTTTTTTTTTTNTTTTTTTTTTTTTTTGTCTAGCTTAGGCTGCAGTTGAAGAAGGCCAGTGCTAGCAAGCTATATGTATCATCTTGGAGGTTAGCTGTAGTAGGCACTAGGTAATAACGTGCATTTGCCTGTCATTTATAACTGCTACTAAGGATTATCCAGAATAATGGATAAATCATTTCATGATTTATACTAACAGGCTCTATATAGTTTTTGGAGGACTTTCCAGAAATAATTGGTGTTGCAGAGAAGGTTACTTCTGTACTCAGGTGACCCTGAGCTCTTACCCATTTTCAGGGTTAGTGTAAAAACTTCCAGGTTCTGGAAGAAATGCTGATGTGGAATTAATAGAAGGTGGGAATCTGACGTTTATATGGTAACTGTTTGCTTCATTGTTGCATCTCACAGAAAAGATCCTTAGACCCCAATGACCCTGGTCACCTCTCAGCAGCCATTAAAGAGCCTGACACCCACAATCAAATTGTAAATACATAGGAAAGTGAGACTTTTTTCTGTCAGCAACCGAAGGGAAGTAGCATTTTCCCAGTAGGTATCAGCCCATGTTCACTGCAGAAATGGGAGGAAAGAAAGGAAGTTCACCAAAACTTTTCATACTTCAAGAACTCATTGTGGTGAGGGCCCAGTCAAAAATACCCATGGATTGTGTTTGACCTGAAGCTGCTGCCACTGACCCAGTAGCATTCAGTGAAAGGAATATTTGCATATAAAATCTAGAGTGCGTGAAAATGGGTGTTATTGCTCCATCAAAGTGGGGATTTCCTCAGGGGGTACCAAAGGAACCATGCTTTCTCCTCTTTTACTTCACCATCTCAATGAGACATTTTTCCATTACATCCCCTTTCAAAATTGCTAATGAGGGAATTTTTGAAAAGGAAATTCCTTCCCGTGTTCATCAGTTTTCAGTAAGGGCTGTTGTTCTGGGAGCAGTGCCATCCTTTTGTTTGTTGTTTGAGATGCATGGTGATTTTAATTAAGTGGTCATTGTCTGTGTGCGTTGTGCTGGTTGCCTTCAGTGACCAGAGAGCTATAATTACAAGCACACAGGGCAGCTGAAATTTTTGCTGCAGTGCTTTAGAGCTTTGTGGGAATTGCTGTCTTCACCAAAGATGTTCCCTTCTCCTCCTGGACAGTTTTGACTTGGACAGTCTCAGCTATGACATTGGCGGTGGGTTTCTGGCAGTCAGGAAATGTTCATAATTCAGAAGCCCTGAGCCGCAGTTGGTGTTACAGGGCTCCATGTGAACAAACTCCTCCTCTGATATCCCAGACAGACTGGTTGACTATTTCAGATCTCCTGCTCGAACGCTGTGTTGAGGGCAACATGCATGTGGAAGCAGAGCTATTCTATTTGCTTTAGCAGGTCAGCACAGGAGAACACCATCCTTTGACGCGGTGCAAGAGCAGCCTAACTCTTAGATGAAATGGACCAAATGAATTTTGCAAGAACTGTTATTCTGCATGTAGGTGACAGAAATCATCAATGAAGGGGACTGCAGACCAGAAATATTTGTTCCTTTACTGGGAGAGCATTTAGGTTGGTTGCTGGGACCCGTATCTCTTTACCTCTCTCAAACCACCCTTGCCTTGTGCATAAGCAAGTAACTTCTCTGACCCTCACTAGCAGGGAAAAGAGGTGCAAAGTTGCAGTGAAAGCCAGTATATTCCTGCCTGGCAACGTGTTATTTCTTCACCTGGAGGGTCACCTTATTGCAAGTAATTCTGCCCTATCTTTAGCAGAGGCCTGTTCAGTATATGAAAAACAAAGTATTTCCTTATTTTCCAGGCTCTTCTAGTTATTCTGTTACCCAGTTCTGACTCAGTGAATTAAGTTATTCTGTTTCCAATACAAACCTGCCAAGTAATTTCTTGCATGCTGTGGCAAGCTGTCTGTGTAATGGGAATCAACCCTTGCAACAGTAATGTCCATTTTATTCCAGTTTCACAAGAGAGGAGGTGGAGGGCATACCTGATCATGAATTGTTCACCTTGTCCCCAGTCTCAGCTTTGATTTCTGCTATGTATACAACTGTGGAAAGAGCAGGCATGAGGAAGGGAGCCAAACCCAGCCCTTACCTTTTAGGTGGATTTCACTTGCTGCCCTCAGGCATTTATCTGCTGCATCTGTGCAACTGGGAACTCCTGTTGTTTATTCCTCGATAAACCGTCTGCTTCTTGCTTGGAGTAGTGGAAATGGACACAGCTTTATCATCAAGTATGTGTGTATGTGGATAATGAAAATCAATGCAGCAGCAGGCTGTACTCCTGCTATCCCTACATCCCATCTAGAACTTTCCAACATACAACTTGCTTCACTTAGATATCAAGGAGGTGTAGTAAGGTGGGCTACCAAGGTCTTAGACACCTGGGACATTTGAAATAATGACTCTGTGTTTTCAGAAATGAGCCTTCTGCACAGGAGAACTGTGAGTGAAGAAGGGTGTCAGTCTCTTAGATGCTACATAGAAGCAGAGAGTGCAGTTCTCTTAAGTTCAGAAGCTGTATTCCAGTATACATGTCCCTCGCTCATGTTTCAAGTGAAAAAAGCTTAGTGAGGTGGCCATGGGATTTCAGGGAAAATCTGAATTTTCTAAATTTTCTGGGGCAGAGAGAATCTTGCAGAAAAATGCCTAAGGGAGTAAAGCCAATAGCTTACATGTGCCACTCTGCTCCTCAAGGTTCATATGACCCCTGCTGGATTTTCTGTTGAGTTATGGATGTTTTCTTTTATCCCAGCATGTTCTTTTGGATACTTGTACCATGAGCCTTAGCCTGACATCAATTTTAGGCATGTATTTTCACAGTGAGGTCAATCAAATAGTGCTTAGCTTCTGTGCTGCTTCATGGTGTGCTTTCTCCACAGGTCTGAGCTGGCTTTAAAGCACAGAAATCAGATGCTTCTGCCAGTGCAGGTCGATCAAATTGCTTTACCAGTTCTTTACTGCTCCAAGGATTGGTAGAGGTGCATGTTTCTCCACAGACAGTTATGGTTTGGTGGGCTGAGTAATCTCTGTATCACTTCCTACACTCTGCAGGCAGATTTCTAAACAAGAAAAAAAATTATTTTGTAATAAAAAAATGAAGTATTCTGTGACTGCAGTATCACAGGGATTAGTTTTGGTATAACTTGTTTTCTTCATATCTTATACTTGGTTTTGGTTTGAGTTTTTTGTAATTGGTGGCAGTGGTTGTTGGAGTTTTGACTGGAACAGTTTGACAAGTATGATACTAAACTGTAGGTTATTTTGATCAACATAACACACTATTCAGACAAAAAAGTCAATAGTCGTTAAGATTAACAATGAAACAAAGACAAAAGCATACACAAACTTAGCAGAAGACCTTAAAATCATATGTGGTTCAGGGGCTTCTTGAACCAGATGTACTTCAATTACTATAGTAACTGTCCTCAAAATATTCCTTCTCTTTGACTGTCCTCAGGCTCCACTGGGACATCCATCACATTCTAGAACCCACAGCATCCTAAGGCATGGATTTCCACAGCAGACCATTGAATTGGCTTCAAACCTGCCCCATCCAGTTTCACTTGATGGCTCTTTTTTTCCTTAGTGTGGAAGACAGAGTGAGCAGTAGATGTCTGCTGGCTATTTCTGTGATTTTACAGATTTCTATTTGATCCTCCCAGTGCCTTTTGTTCTCCCAAGTGCAAGGGTTCTTACTGAGTATCTGATATATTTTGTTTTCAGCAGTAGGAAGATAGCACTGACCAACTTTAGTGCTAAGAATTTAATCCTTTCCAAATCTAGTTTTTTGGAAATAAATTTATGACTTACATGTTGCACATTCACATATGAATGCCTGAATACAAATCTCATATTCCCACAACATGAGTCACCTTCCTGTTTGACCTATGTTCTTTTTCCATCCTGTAGATATGAGTGAAAAAAAAAGTATTTTAACTTTCCCATTTTCCTTGTAATTTGGTGAAGGGAGAAATGCAAAGGAAAAATCCTGTTTTGCTCATTAATATATCAAATATTCAGAGTGTCCTGAAACTACCTCCCAAATGGTACTCCTCTACCATTTTAGAAGGATAACTGTCTGTGATTACTATCTGTATTCTTACAAAAGCAGCACAGGCAGATACATCTCAGAAAGACACAAAAGTTTTTTCTTTAAACATGCCACAATCACAGTAAAACTAGTTCTGGTCTTTTCCACCTCTCTTCAATCCAGTTTCTGGAGTAAACTTTTTTGTTTGAAGCAAGCACTTTATTTTCTTGGTGCCTGGACCCTTAGAAATTTGTAATATAGCAGGAATACTTGGAAAAAAACTTATCTGTAAGTAGATGAACAAAGTAATGAGGAAGATTTATTGGCTTACTCGTAGAAAAATGCCTTAACAAATGCTCAAATTAAGCATGTTTTCAGTAAAGTACTGAATCAGAAGACTGTTTAACTGGAGGATGGCATGGTGTCTAAAATCCTTGACGTGATGCTTTTGGCAGGATTTTTGTCATCCAGTCCAGAACTTACTTTACTTTCTACTTTTCCAGAACCTGCTTATATAAACCAGGTACACATATAGTCCCAACATTCAGTGATTGGGATAAACCAAAATAGAATATGATATAGTGACCTGAAGGTGGAATGTCCTGATAGCTGATTTGCACAGTCTTTAGGAAAAGGGGAAAAAAAAAAAAGGTACTTTTCTTATCATATTCCTCAGCCATAGCTTGTACAAAATCAGAGGGTAAAGGCATAAACACTCAGGCTGTCTGAGTGCCAGTGAAATGGAAACGTGAGCAATATTCCAATTTAGCTCCACAGAAATCCACTAGTTAGTAAGTAGTTCAAGTATTTTAGTGCCTGCTGTGATGCTGCCTACAGGGAAAATACTCTAAGTGCTTTCCCTTTCTCAAAAAGAAAAGGAGTTTTCATCTATCTTTTATAAGGCTTTCTTGTCACATCCATTATACGGCATGACACAACCAGCTGGAGGATGTATTGTGGTGGTTTCCATCGCATGTTTTAGTGACAAGGTTTTTTGGATGGTAGAATACATACATATGTGTGTGTGTGTATGTATATGTGTGTGTGTGTGTGTATATGTATACAAATTTATATACAAGTATGTGTGTATATATATATAGATGCACTTATCAATCTAGTGAAAATGTACGTACCTTATGCTGGCCTATGGAGTGTCAAACATAGGGTGTTAATGCCTACATATATGAAATCCAATATTTTTTCACCTGGCCAGCTTGACATAAAAGGACAGAATTATCCTTATTTCACGAATGTTAGGTCATTAACTGGAACAGCTTTTAGAACTACTTTATTCTGGTCCATGGCTGACCAGCTATTTGAGGAAAAAACAAAAAACAACTTCTGTTTTTCAGACTCCATGTATGCTGTTACTATCACAGAATGAAAAAAAGGCAAGAGGTGTCCCTGAATAATACTGTGGTTTTAACCCCTGAACCATCTAACACCCTATTCATTTAAAAAATGTAAAGGGCTAGTGCAGATTGGAGGATAGGAGTGATGATCCACAGATCACAGTTCGATATCAGAAAGATTTTTAAAGGTGCACAAATTCTGTATGCCTGTACGTGCATAAATGCAAACTGTCTTCTGTGTGCAGAGGCCAGTGAGATGTCAAGATGGGCACAGTTTGTGACATTTTAGTTCTGAAAATGCTGCTTTTCCTACTCTAAAACAACTTCAGCAGATCTATTGGAGCAAGAGGAGAGCCAATAGGATGATTAGAGGGATGGAGTACCTCTCTTAGGAAGAGGGTGAGAGAATTGGGATTACTCAGCCTGAAAAAGAGAAGGGGTGACCTGATTGCAGCCTACCTGTACCTGAAGGGACCCTACAAGAAACACAGAGAGGAATTTTTGACAAGAGCATGTAGAGACAGGACAAGGAGGAATGGCTTCAAACTGAAAGAATTAGATTAGATTAGATGTTAGGAAGAAATTCTTTACTGTGAGAGTGGTGAAGTATTAGAACAGGTTGCCTGAAAGTATTGGATGCCCTGGGGGTGTTCAAGGTCAGAGTGGATGCAGCCCTGAGCAGTCTGGTCTGGTGAAAGGTGACCCTGCCCTTGGCTGCTTGGTTGGAGCAAGATGGTCTTTTCGATCCCTTCCTACCCAGGCCATTCCATGATTACAAGATTCTATTCTATGAGGATATATTTGTTCAGCAGTAGTCAGAAAATGGGCACTGTGTGTGTAAATGTAGATATAAGTGGATAATCAGCATGTAAGAGTGTGCAAAACATTACAGAACTGCTTGACATATGCAACATTTAGCTACTTTGCTTCTTCTGGGTTCATTACTCCAGCCTTTCCCATCACTATTCTGATGTTTAGCTCTTCAGCAGAAGTGGCCCAGGCAGTTTTCTACCTCCATGTTTTGCTTTGTTCTTTGTGAGCTTGACATTAACTAATAATTTTTTTAAAGTTTCCTGGTCTTCCTTGTAATTGTAATGTTTTGCCCCCAAAATGCCTTGTTTGATGTCCAACATAAAGATGATTAATTTCTGCATAGCCAGAATCTTATCATATACTCTTAAGGATGAGGCATGAAGGTTTGAAATACCTGGAAAGCAGAGAATTCCCAGAGCATCAGCAGGGCACCTAGAAATAATTAAGAAAAACTATTTTGTGGATTTAAGAAATCCCCAAATGTCTTCAAACCCAACCTTGCAGCTACTGAAATATTTAAATAACAAAAAAAAGTGGTTTTGCAGATAAGAAATGAAAACCATTGTTCCGGTAAAAGCAGAGGCTGATCGCCTTCATTTATGACTCAGTATTTCCGTCTTGGCTACAAAATCTAAAATAAGAAAAGACTTTCAGGAGAAGGAACCTGGTCCAGAATGGGGATGGATGGATGGATGGATGGATGGATGGATGGATGGATGGATGGATGGATGGATGGATGGATGGAGGGATGGATGGATGGATGGATGGATGGATGGATGGATGGATGGATGGATGGATGGATGGATGGATGGATGAGGAGAAATGCTCCCCAGAAAGTGCAGAAGGCTGACAAAGGCAAACAGTTTACCTTCTTAAGAGGAAGTGCTGCAGGGAAAAAGCAGTTTGTTCTCTTGAAACACCTGAGAGAGCCTACTGCCTGCTGAAGGGAGCAGCCTGGGCACAGGCAAGTGGCGATGAATGGGGCTGTAACAACTCAGCTGTGGAAAGGACTGTGCTGTCCTTGGCACCACTTGGTCACTCCACCTTCAGAGACCTGGTAAGGGCCAGGTGCTGGCATGTGCTGGTGACTTAAACATTAAACACAGACAGCTGAAAGTTACCAATCCCATTTACTTTGTATGTAAATCCCATGCAATCTGGCTCAAACATCTTCCCCCCACTGAGCCCAGGGAAAGGCTTACCTCCAACCCTGCTGGGGAAAAATGAGGTCTGCAGGCTGCTGTCTTCCTCCATGGTGCCACCCCTGTTTTTATGACACCTTGCTGTCACACAATTGCACCACACTATCCATGGTTTTGGCCCCAGCATCTCAAATGCAAAATCACATCTTTGTCCCTTTAACTTCTCTCTCAGCTGTTATGCCTGTTTTCTCCCCTCCTCTGGGACTGTGCACTCTGTTGCTGCTCCGGCTGCTGGGAGCAAGCGAGGAGAATTTCTCCTACTGGCAAGTAACCAGCCAGTCTGGGGCTGGCGTCTTCCCAGGACGCTGCTGTTTGCATACCAGCAGGCAGAGGAGCAGGTGAAATGGGACTGGTGACATCAGTACAGATGTGTTTGACTGCTTACATACTGTTACGAATCTGCTACCCTTAAAGCCTCCATTTCTCTGACGAGATCTCTCTCTCTCTCTCTCTTCCCCCAATTCTCCCTCTCTCTCTCTCTCTCTCTTTCTCTCAAAATTGTTTTTTCCAAGGAGAAAAGGAAAAGGCAGACAGAAATAGAAGGCAAGAGACAACAGCTTGAGGACCAGATACTTCAGCTGCAGCATTTCAAGGTAAGGGACTGATGCCAGAAATGATGGATTGACTAAATCTGTTCATTATTAGACATGCAGATCACACGTCTGAAAGCTGGGAAAAGCCCACTCTGACATGAAGCAGCTTTCACTGCCAGAGTCTCTCTCTTGCAGTGATCATGTCCTGCCTGCTTTTCATTCCATGTGTTTCATGCACAGGACCACGTTGTTTAAATGGTTTAGGAGTATGGAGTCGGGAGGGTGTGAGTGCAGCAGCACAACTGTGGTGTTATTATTAAATGCTGTTATTCATTATACATAATGATGAGACACCAATTGCTGTGGCTTGGGTGTGCACTGCATGGCTTCAGCCAGCACTTTCTGCCTGCAGAGCTGCGTTGGATTTCTCTGGTGCCTGTCATTAGGTTTTGTGTGTGTGTGTTGCAGAAGGAGCGTTAGTTACCATACATCTGTGTGTGTGTGTAAAGATTTAATTGTAGGATGAAGTTATTAGGTGTGCATGGCATAATAAAATGGGCATGTATGTACATGCAGGGAAGGTGCTGATGCATATGTGCGTCTACATGGAGAGGTGCCTTGATATTTAACAGGGTGCCGAGAAATCCCAGTCCCTGTTGGTCTCCATGACAGCTGCAGATAGCATCATTTGAAAGCCATCCTTGCTGTTTCTATTGCTTATCCCTCCTGTCAGTAGCATAATTGTGCATAGCAAAGATAAGAACAAAAACATACATGTGATCTTTTTGTAATCGGTGAGCATTTGTGGGTCAGATCTTGTTATATTAGTTCAGTAGGGGAGCCTGAGAGATTTCAGTGATTGAAATATTAGAAAGAATAATAGAGAGAAAGATGATTAGAACGGGGCAGTTTATTCTCACAACAAGTGAGCTGAGCTGTGTTTTTTAAATGAAGATATTTAGGTTGCTTGTGGAATAAGTGTGTGTGTGTGTTTGAACTGTGCATCTGCATCAGGAGATGATGTGCAGAATATCTCTGCACACACATGCACTTACAGACCACACTGCAAGTTGTGCTACAGGGAGAATCTTTCTCCTGCCTCTTCAAGACCCTGCAGTCATGTTCTGCAGATTATTCCTCCTTTTCTAGTAAACATAATGCAGTTAAGTCCAACTAATTGATATCAGCCTACACAAATGCCCCAATCAAGTTTACCGTCAGTCTGTGAATGTCAGACATTGGTGTTTCCAGTCAAAAATGTGATTGCATTTCTGTGGGGCAACAGGAATTGCCATTTTGTTCAGGCTTCCATTGAGCCCAGAAGAGGAGAATTTCTTCTGATAACTATAGGGTGCTGCAGCAGAGCAGTAAAGTAGTGTTCCAGTACCCTCATGATGCTTTTTTTTTTTCTTTTTGCTACCAAGCTGATGACTCCTTTTAGCATGTTAGCAGTTTCCAAGCTAACTGCATTATGATTCTTCATGAAATTCTTTAAGTAGAGCCTTTTGGACAGACAGTTCTGTCAATTTTCTGCTTCATCTGTTTTACTTTGATATAGCTGTTGCTAAAATGTCTTTTATCGTCATGCATAGGAAAAGTAAAACCCCTCAAGGTGGTGCAGTGGGATCAGCCCCTCAGCTGATGTAGACTAGCATTGACTTCAGCCCTGCTATGTTGCTTAGCACTAGAGGAGATTCAGTTTTGCTGCATGGATGTTTTCAGAGAGACACGTGAAAAATAACTGTGTCCCTTTATTTTTTAACCCACAGGCTGGAGCAAGAGTAGTAATAATACAGGAACCTAATGAGAGAGCAGGGCACAGAAATTTAATGGCAGAGACATTTAAAATGGCAGTTTTTTCAGCTAAAATAACAGCCAGACTTAAGGTCTGTAATGCTGTGTGCAAGGATGAGCATCAGGATATAATAAAACCTTCCCTACCTCTCCATTCAGTGTCATCTCTTGTCGCCAGAGGAAAATTGTGCTGCTTTTACAGGAGTGGTCATGATGTCTGCCGCTCTATGAGCTGCCTGTACCACCGAGCAGCTGTCTGCTGGGAGACCCAAATGAGGTGATAGCAGAGGTCTAACTGGCATTACAGATTGCATCCTCATGCCTGCTAGAACCTTCCTGAAATTAAAATTATAAAAATGTTCAAAAATGGAGATAGAGGCACTGGCTGGTAGTGTTTTTGTTTCTCTTTGGAGACAGACGAAGAAAGCTTCATTTTTGTTTCATACATCATTCAGTGTTCATGCTTAGTGAAGTGCTGACCAACATTTTATTTCTTCTGCCAGTTTGATTTGCTCATTTGCAAAACTGTGTATCCCCTTGCCACTTCCCCTGTGCTCTCTCTCACCTCACCCTGCTTGTCCTGAGCCTTATCAAGTCAGAGGCTCCAAGTCTGATATGACTATAGTCCCTCAGTCTGATATGGCTGCCCAGTCTGACACACCAGACCAAAATAAGTGCATCTATTTTCCCTCAGAGTGCTAAGTAGAACATGATTCATTTCCTGAATTATGTGGTTTTCATCTAATTCTGTGCAAGGCATACATCCAGGTTAAAAGACCAGGCTTTCCTAGGAAGCCCCTGTATTTATACAAAATGCTGTTAGACCGTTGATGTCTGTATAGGATGTAAGGATTTCATATCAGTGTTCATTAAAATCTGCTGTGAAGAAACCTTTGAAAATGAAATCTGGGTTAATCCTGTGTCTGCGGTATCTGGGTTGATCCCACAAGCATAACAGCTTGAATTCACACAAAGACATTCATGCCAGTATTCAATATGTTTGCTTCATTTTTGTGCAATGTCAGAGTAATTTTCTTTTTGAAATGCACTGTGTAAAATAGCAAGTTTGGTTACCTAATAAAGGTTCTGGAAGCTACAGGGTTTCTGTTAATTTCAGAAAATTTTATTCACATTGGAAAAATATCTAATAGAAATAATTTATTGCAAATGTTTATGCTGACTACCTACAGTTTTCAAGTTGCTGATGCCTATTAGACCCCTGACAAAATTAGTTTTTCTCTTGTTACATATCTGGCTGAAAATAAGGCAGCAGCAGGTGCTGTTCCACTGCTTTAGGCAGAGCAACCCAGCAAACACTAGACCTAGTGAAAGTGAGCAGTGAATGTGAACAAGGCTTTGACAACACATTTTACAAAGGTTCCTGAGAATGAGGGCAGTGCTGAGAACAAAAGTGTAGCTCAGCTATTAATGGTCTATGTGAGATTCAGAGTTAATCAAGTGAAACCCTTCAACTGTGAAAATCTGGAGTAGGAGAGGGTCTAGAGTAGTATAGTCTCTAAAAGCTGAATTCCCTTCTGCTGACAGTGAAATATCCTCTCTGCTGTGAATCACTGCAGAGTAAGGACTTTGGTGGGCACAGACTGACTGTATAGTACCTTGGGGCCATTGGTCTCTCTGTTGAAGGCAGGGGGTGTATTTGTCTACATCACAATCAGATGCCTTCATTGCAAAAGCCCTAGGTGTTGGAACAGGTATAAATATGCTTTGAAGCCCCATTTTTTGAGATTGAACATGCTCTTTTGCTCTAATAAGTGGAAATTTACAACAGCTCCCCTAACCCCACACCTACTCCAGTCCTTAATATGAAAATAATACTTTTTCTTCCATATAACAGAAGGCCAGCAGGTAGAGTTTTAATTTTTTTGTTGTTGTTTAACAATAGATAGAGTTTAAGCTTCATGCCTCAGCAGTTTTTTGGTCATATGCTGACAAAAGGGGTTTCCTTGTGCACGGGAATTGGAGGTATTACCAAGAGAAGTGTTACCAGAGAGGTGGTAAAAATTCACCTTACACCAAACATACTTTGTGCGGTATCCATCAAAATTATTTGGTTTCTGGAGAAAGACCGAAATTTGTTTTGATTGATTAGTTGAACTGGGGAATACAACCTAGAAGCAACAACTCCTTTTAAGAGCTTGTTCAGATAGGCAGCAGTTGGGTAGGCCTGTTTTAACAGAGATGTTTACTCTTTCAAATAGACTCCAGGGTAGCAGTATTTCTTCTAGAATTTGACTGCCTCTGTAGTTAGTTCAGTAAAATTTCTATAATTGTTTACTGTAGCTCTGTTTGGTGGCCAATGGTGATAAAATAAACAAAACCTCCTAATTGAATGAAAAATTACTTCTGTGCTGTTACTTTAACTATTACAATTACAATAAATCCATTTTCCACAGTTATATGAGCTCTGGAGTGGTATAAATATTAGGGACCTATTTTAACATCTGCTTCTTAAAGACTGCAGTGCACAAGTACAATCTCAAACATAATTACATCTTTACTCTCAAGAAAAGGAAAGCCTTTTCACATTGTTGTAGAGATTTTGTTAGGGTATGGTTTTAGCTGAAACTGTCTCATCTATAAATAAATTTTAATTTTATAGTTCTAGCTATATCACTGTCCCAAATTTAATCTATTCTTAAAATAATTTCTGTTAGAAAATACAAATAGATATGTTTATCTTTCTCTTGATATATGTACAACATTGTGGAAAAAAAAGAAATAACTTTTGCAAATGAAGGAACCTTGTTATTTCTTTATACCAAATCCCTTTATGATTTTCAAATAAATTAATCCTTAAACCAAATGGCAACTCCACCAAGCACACAAAAAATGTTTGATGGTGTCATACAGTTTCCATTCCCTACACAGTCAGTGCAATATTCTCCAAAACCTAGTTCAGAGATATCATGTAGAGTAGTGTTAATGCCTTGCACAAGCCCAGGAAGATGACATCTGTTGCTCTTCCCTTATCCACCAATGATTTATGACTCCATCATAGAAGGCCACCAAATCTGTCAGGCATGATTTGCCCTTAATGAAGCCATGTTAGCTGTCACCCGTGATCTCCTTGTTTATCATGTGGCTTAGCATAGCTTCCAGGAGAGTCCTGCTCCATGATCTAGCCAGGCACTGAGGTGGATGGGGCTGACTGGCCTGTCACTGCACATGTCTTCCTTTTTTCCCTTTTTAAAAGCAGAGGATATGTTCCCACTTTTCCTGTCACTGAAAACTACCAGTCTTCCATAATTCCTTTGTCCTTGCTTTCACCCTCTGTAGGCTTTTTTTATTTCTGAGTTTGTCCAGGAGATCCCTGTTCCTCCACACAGACCTCCTGGTATATTTGCCTGACTTCCTCTCTGTTGGGATAATCAGTCCTGAGCTTGGAGAAGGTGATCCTTGAATACCAACCAGCTTTTCTGGGCACCTCTTCCCTGCAGGGCTTTATTCTGTGGTGCTCTACCAAGCAGATCCCTGAGGAGCCCAAAGTCTGTTCTCCTGAAGTTCAGGGTAGTGAGCTTTCATGCACCTTCCTTGCTGTCCTAAGGATCTCAAACTCCGTTTCGTGGTCCTTGGAGTCCAGGCTGCCCTTGAGCTTCACATTCCCCACCAGCTCCTCCTTGCTGGTGAGCACAAGATCCAGCATAGCACCTCCTCTCCTTGGCTCCTCTATCACTTGAAGAAGGAAGTTATCATCAGTGTNATATTATATATAAATTATATAATATATAATTTAGTAATAAGTAAATAGAACAAAAAATAGAATCATTTATCCAGGCCAGTTACACAAATTGCTTACCACAGAAAGATGAGAGCTTTAGTCCTCTAGCTCATATTCCTTATCTGCTTGCATGCCATTGAAACACAGCTGTAATTATTCTGGTATGATCCCTCTACAAGTTGTGCTTTTATTTGGGAAAAATATTATGTGTGAGTTGTGCTTTGAAGTGGGACAGAGTTCTCCTGGGATGATCGTGTAAAGAAAACAGGCAGGACTTCCTGAAACGGACTGAAATTAGCAGTCAGGTTTCAAGCAGTAACAAGGTCCTCTGAGCACCTCAAGGCTGCTTCAGCAGATTTTGTTTCAGCCAGCCTGTGTTGATGTAGCTAAAGAAAACTTACAGCTCTCTGCAACCTTTGTCCCTCCTGATGGCCTGACACGTGTTCAAAATTGAATTCGCATCACTTGAATTCAGTTTTTTAAAATAATGAATGTAAGAAATGTTAAGACTAGAAAAGAAAGGAATTTCTGAAATATAACTTTTCTTTTTGCCTCTTTTGACTGTGTGCATGTGGGAAGGAGTGATAAAATTAAGCCAAGGAGAGACTGAATATAGAGAGAAATTATTCTTTTGGGAGATAATAATGAAAAACAACTGTGGCTCTGTAGTAATGATAATTTGCAAAGCTTATTTGTTTTGAGGGGAGAGGTTTGACAATTTTTGAAATCTCAGATTGTTAACTATTCTAAAAAGATTTATCTTTTTATTAATTTTTACTTCTCTCACAGATACACTTCCTTTGTAAACATGGAGTGAGTACTCACAGGGAAAACCAAAGCATACCTAAATTTCTGGTACCAGGAGGTAATAAAATTGTGGTCAGTCCTTTCATGTGTGTATCTTTAAGAGGGGGTCTTATTCAATCTTCAGTCCAACCACATGAAGACCAGAAACTTCAGCTAGCTTGCCACTGGTTTTTATTCAAACTCCAAAATTTCCTGGGAATCAGATATGTTCTCATGGAGTTAAAAAGTAATTTATGTGCCAACAGGAGCAGGTTTATCCCATGCATATCTTCATCCCAATACATTTGGATCCTTGACCAGGACAGAATCCCATGCCCTGCCCCCATAAGACTTGCTCCCAGGTTGGGCCATGTGGGACCTCGCTGTAGCATCCCCTTTTGCAAGCTATGTCCCTGATGGTGTCTGCCTGTCGGGGCAGCCCAGTCTCCTTATCCCTCCCCAACCTCTGCTGCAGCCACTGGCACTTGTTTATAATTTATTCTCATTATGGTGCTTAACCTTCCCATGAGTGAAATATTAAACAACTGAACAGAGCCATCATTATCATCCTGCAATAAAAAAGTCTGAAATTTTAAATAGACTTCTTAAAGAGAGACACATAAAAATAAAACCTAACTGTTCAGCATAAAACACAACTCCCCAGAAGAGGTATCTTCCTGTTACTTCAAGCAGAACTTTCTGATAGACTGGATGTTTAGAAAATGTATGTGGGAAAGAAGCTTTGCTTGACTTAACTGTCATGTTGTTGCTCATCGTGTTTCATCTCAATGTCATCTCAGGTCTTTAACGAATGTTAGAAACACCTGCCTTCTATTGGTGTGATCCCATACCTGTGATCCCTGTCTGTGAAACTAATCTGTACAGGACAGTGCTCTGTAGCTGATGAATGATCTGAATCAGAGACAAACTTTGTGTCTGCTCTTCTAGAATCTTGACAATGTCTGTTCCTATGGTGGGTTTCCTTGAAGCTAAAAGAGCTTGGGTTTTGGTTTGTCATCTTCATCTTTGACTGGAAACAACTGTCTACTTGATTTATAAAGTTAAATAAATGGGACCTGAAAAATTTAAAAACAGTGTACTCAGAATGTTTACACTGATGATTTTGCTAATGAATGGGAAGCTTTCTCTGAGAAAAAAAAAGATTGTTGCTTTTTTCCTCAAAAATCATTCCTAATTGGGCCTCTGTCTGTACAGCTGCAATTTCTGTTCCTGTGAGGTTTTCAAACAAACAAAGTATGAGACAGACCTTCATGAATAAGCCATCTATAGCTATCATCATACCCATCCTTCAGGTCATTTGCCACAGACATGCCTTCTCCTTGGATCTGCAGCTCACACTGAAGACGTATCTTGTCATGGGGGCACCCAAGTGAGATGCAGCCCTTCCCAAAGTGAGCACAAATCATGCCAGATATCTCAGGCTTCCCTCACCTGTTTCTGCAGCCATGTGGCACTGTGTTACATGTTCCTGTCTGCTCTGTTGCTGTGCTGAATGTGTGCTTTGAGAAAAAGCAGTGGCTATGTAAAAACTCAGAGGAGCTGAAGGGCAGTCAAATGGACCTGCTGCAGCAAGCAAACAAGGGGGAAAGACAATCTCTGCGAAGTCTTTTGACTGCCATTATTCCAGGTGGGGCTTGTAACAGTGTCCATTGTTTATTTTTATTTCTTTATTTACATCTTTCCTTTATTATTTATTTTCTCATCTCCTCACACGTACCCCCCCCCCTTATACCCACAACCTGATGGCTCACTGGTGCTGTAGCAAAATTCTGTTACTCCAGAAGCTGTAGGGAAAGAGGAGACATGCTTTTTGGGGACAGGCAGAGCACCAGTCCCTTTCGTGAGCCAACTGCCTTGGAGATCTGGGCCTCAGTGATCCACTGCAGTAAGGATTTTATGAAAAGGAGAAACTCAGGCAAATTACCCATACCTGTGTGGCTGAGAAGAAACTTAGGAAGAGGTTATGCCATCAGTCTCCAATGCCTGGTCACAAAAGGTTGTCAATTACAGTGGACAAGTCTAAAAATTATGTGAAAAGTTCAGTTAATGTGGTTTAATGTTCTGTGTGATGAATACACATTAACTGATTGCTGTACAACCTTTGCAACTCTTGGACTAAATGTAACCTCCTTAAAAAAATTGTAAGATATCACTTCCTTAAGATATTTTTAAGAAATGTTTGATTCATTTCCTGAACAAAGAATAACAACAACAAACTGGCAACTCTACAGGATAATGTTTAATCTTCTTTACAGACATGCTGTTTGCTCTTGAGCTGGCTAAGCTTCACCAGCTGGGATACTTTTTGGGGGTTTTTTTGTTGCGTCATACATATGAAAGCTATGACAATGTGATTCAAGTAAAGACTACAATAAAGCTGCAAGTTTTTAAGCTTGACTTAATTCCCTAATCTGGGCATTGCTTAAATCATATCCATCGATATGCAGACGTGCTCCTTGGGCTAAAACAAGTGTCTTAGATGGAAAGGCTACAAGAAGTTTTTCTAATATATAAAACCAGATCATACCAGCAAGCTGGAAAAGGCTGCTTGTCCATTCCAGGGACAGTCATACCATACAAGGCTACATCCATCTTGCAGCAGAGCAGAGTAGAAATCTCTTGTGTTTGCTGAGGACCACACCTCTCCTTTGTTCTGCAGGCAGATTCTCTCACACTGAAAACCCACATAGGAAAACTCTGCATCAGTCTGAGCAGAGGCAGATTGTTTCATTTGCTTAATGGAAAATTAAATATTACAGCATCACTCAGGAATACATTCTGGGAGACTGCTGATTTCCAGATGGACTTACGTGTCATACAGTTTGTGTCTATAGCCCGTCTCTGCATTTACATATTTATGCACAAATGGTTAAGGGCATCTAACATTAACATGCCTGCTCACACTACAGCCATGCAAATAATCTTTTTTTTTCTATTTTTTGAAAAGCAAGGGAAGGCCTGCTGGCAAAAGAGCAAGTCTTTCTAGAATCTCAGTACCTCATGTCCCAGTGACCTCTTTGCTAACACTGGCAACAGTGCTGTGCATCAGCACGCCAGACCCAGACATGCTGCCTGTACTAGCTGGGTTAGAGCCAGATGGATGGCTTAGGAAGCAGCGCAGGAGTATGACAGCAAGAAATGCAGTGTTTGGAGAGGAAAAAGGGTGGACAGGACAAAGTAGGAATCCCAGAGTGTTTTTGACAGTGGTCATTCTTGCACTTGTGTCCCTTACAAACTCAGATTTATCAATCCAGGCAGATGTTTGGGAGCATGCACAAACAGAACAGGCTTTGCTGCTCTGGGAGGCTTTCCCTCTTGTCACTGATCCACTGGGTGACAGGGGGCCTGCAGGTAGCTGCCATACAGCAGAGTCAGACTTACTGCTGCCTCCAGATCTCCAGATCTGCCTAAAACCTCACCCTTCTTGTACCAAGATAACTTTTTGAAATGCAGAGAGCAAATCTGAAATGTAGCCAGTTACGCTAGCATCCTAATGGGAGTGTTTGGGGGTAACATCTGACTCATTGATGTGACAGGCAAAAAATGTCCACTGCGCTCTTTTAGTAGCCATGGGCTGTTTATGTGTAGATTTGAGGAACCAACCTTTTGCATTCATGTTTTTACATGGCACAAATGCTGAATTGATAGAGGGAGAAAATAATTTCATATTAATAAATAGCTTCAGCTCTAAAATGTTAATGTCTCATGGTCTTCAAGCCTCAAAATGCAAAGACTTTTGGCAAAACTTCAATTTGGCAAAGATTTCAGTAAAAGTGACTTTGATTTCAGTGGAATTACACCAGGGATCATTAGTGGCTGTTTTCTAGGGCACAGAAGACCATAATTACCCGGAATATTCCACATCCAGAAATGTTTCACAAGAGCAGGCAAATTTTACTGGAGGAGGCTGTCTTGGGTCAACTTTTGACCTTTATTTCTTCTCAGGATTATCATCTTCCTTGAACTCAGGAGACAAAGGAGTGCTCCACTTCAGCAAGCACTGCTTTTAAGGAGAGATAGTACTGATTGCCCCCTAGACATTTGCAAGTACAGAAAACACACAAAGCTTGTTTAAGGGACTACCTCAAAAGGTAGCAGCACAGCAAAGACCGGGGCTTTTCTCTCGTAATAAAAAGTCATAACAAGTCTGGCAGATGCATCTGGGCCTCAGGTTAAGACATTGTCACACTGTATGTAGGACTGCAAATGTGTTATTCTTATGAAAAAAGTTTATGAAACTTGTTTCAAAATCAACAAGACTGATGGTTAGAACTAATTGACTTTCACAAAGCAGGGAATGCAGAGGTGGCATGGAATAAGCATAATGATTTATGAAAAAAATGCTAAAAGGTTTCCTTGCTGTAATAAAATGTCCTCTGATACTTAAACTTTTGACACAACATTAAAGCAAAATGCAGCACTAACAGTAAAGGTTTTCTTTGCATATACAGCATTAATTCTACTCTGTGCAGTTGAGGAGCTATGCATTATTTCCTTGCTAGCACTAAATGTAAGCGACTTAAAGCCCTCAGGCTTCACTGTCCTGAAGCATGCAACTGGAATAAATAGCATGTAAGATTGCACTGTACCACTTCTATGGCCATCACTGTGTCTGCTGCATTCAGACATTTGGCACAATTTCTTTCTGTCCTGTCCAACAGTTGTTCACTTATTTATGCCATCACATCATAACTGTGACCTGTTTGTTTTGGTTTTTGCATGGTGCAGAAGTCAGTTGGTTTTCCTATGCTTGAACAAACAAAACAAAGTGAAGCTGCAAGTTATTTCTACAATCTCAATTCTCAGTTCTGTGCAGACAAACAAAATCACCTGAGAGCAGTTGCAACCTAGAGGATCTCAAGCCCAGTGCCCTTTCCACTTCAGTAACAGAAAGCCTTTTAATGACGTGATCTAATTTCTGCTGATGGATTTAGCCCTGAAGAAATTGTTCTCTTGCAGTAAATGAAGGAATTCTTATACCAGACAGTACAAAGCATAGGTGCTTCTCTGTCAGTGAAGGGATTCCTTCTGAAAGTACAGCATATTCACTGTATTCACAATATTCACATATTCCAGTATGGCAATGAGCAGTACAAATACCTGTATTTTTACAGTAGTGTATGTGGCTGCTCTCAGAAGTCTTTATCATTTGGACAATATCTAATCATACAGCACAACTGTGGTGCATAAAGAAGCTTTAAAATGCAGAGGAGAGTTAAAGCTCATAGCAGACAGTGAAGGAGAAGCAATGCTGAAATACTAACTTGTGGCTGTTTTAATCACAGGCTGTTAAGCAAATGCACAATATTGTTGAACAGGGGTAACTCATACAGGTAGGTATTTTTGGGTTCCATCCTCATGCAAACTTTATTTTAGCACACTTGAGAAACCCCTGCTATTCTTCCTGGGATAAGATTTTGCAAGATTTTTTTTTTAAGAAACATAACCCAAATTTCATATCTATGGAGGACAGATGGCAGCAAACTCTCTTTTGTTTCCAGTCTGCATCTGGCTCTGGTTTGCATCTGTCTGGGTTGCTTTGATGTGGGCTGTCTTATATCCAGGAGCTGTGCCTGAGTACCCAGCACAGCTCTACCACCGCCTCACAACCCACCCTTGGTTTCATCATGTGTACCAAGGCCTTTCCTATGTGTTTGTGATGAAAATGCCTCTTTGGGAAATGTTTGCTCAAAGCAGGTGAGAGGTTCTTCCACCCCTGCCCACTGCTTCACTCCTACACCAGTTATCTGGTCAGGGAGAAAATGCTTCCTGCACAGCAGATGTGTGGCCAGCATCCCCTGGTGAATGCCTGCCTGTTAGCCTATTGTATCTGCAGTGAGTGCATAAATACACACAACCTCAGCAGCTTGGCAAATAGACTCTCTGCAGTTTGAGAAATTCAATTATAAATATTTCCATTTCTCAGTCCTCTTGTCTGAATTCCTCAACATAGTATTTTTAAAATGCCTTAATTTTCATCTTTAAAAGGAGAGCCAGAAACATCAAAGCTTCCAGTTTTCCTGTTTCAGATAAAATATGCTGACATTTCACCCAAGAGGGAGGATTTTTAGTAGATCATAGCATTCTTGTCTCTAAATATGTCTTTTAAAAAGCCCATTGATGCTTTCCAGTTTCAAAATCATGCTATTAATAGGTTAAAAAAAAAGGCATTAAGGAGAAAGAAACCATGTGATTTTGTAGCTTAAGTGTTCCATGTAAACAAAGACCAAACCAAAGGCCCTACAAAATACCTTACTTTTAGTGTACAGCAGTTATACTGAAAGGGTTGGCTTCTCCGTGTAGAAGATCAGCATGGAGACTCTGTAAAAGCACATTGAGAAGAGCCTCGATTTTATCTGTCCTCCTGGAGTAGGAGAGGAGTGACTGTTAATGTCTTCAGTGCCAGTGCTGTCCAAGCAGCACTTTGTCAAAGGCTTTATTTATTTATTTTTGCTGGAGCTGTATCTAAACCAGGTTTAGAGCAGAGAAGGCTGTCTTCATCTTTAGAGTTTGGTCTTTAGAACCTTGGGGTTTTTTTCCAACTGAGTGTCATTCAGGCTTTCAGATTCAAGACCACAGCTGAGTAAGATGCATGCAGCAACAAAGTTCCTCATTTGGAAGATATGGTCCACATTTGAAAGATAAGGCAGCAATTTGCTATAGAGCAGTCAGCCTTCACTAGGCTTTGCACTGGACCTAGCCCAGCAGGTACCCACTGAGCTGTGGGTAAAAGGCCAAAGCACAGGTTGTTAAGTGTTTAGCCCCTAAAGACCTGTAAATCCATCTTTGTCTCACTTTGTTCCTTCGTACATGTGATGTCTTGAGAGTCTTCTGCTGAGGAGACATTTCTATAGCATGGTGCATCTGAATGGGGTGATGAAAGTTCTGGGTGGTAATCAGCTTGGCTGAACACAAAAAATTTCACTACCAGCATATGAAATGTGGCAGGAAGCACTAATAATGGTAGTGCCAGGACAATGAGTAGCAAACTGCAGAAATTGTGGCTGGAGATAGCCATTCATACTGTTTTGGCAACTAACAACTTGGAGGCCATGAGCAAAGCTGAGTTCATCTAGGTAAAGTATATTACCAGCCTCGGCAGGTCTAACTATTGAACGTGGCTGCATGGAACGAGAGCAGGAGACCTTTTCTGTTATGTAGCAGTCCTAATTCACATAGAAATCACTTTAAATCCACCTAGATATCATCTCATGCACAGCACAGTTAAAACCAGTGAAGGCTTGAGTAATTTATAAAGTATAATTTGTGTGTGTGTGTTTTGTGTTGATTTATGTCTGCTGCCTTACTAAAATCTAATTGTCTGACATCAAATAGGTCATGGAGTGACAAAAATAGTTTGTGCATAGATACTATGTCTATATATATACACACCCTCAAAAACTAGCAAGAAAGCCTTGTCTGTCATGTCAAAAATGTTTCTATTTTGGGCAAGGTTTGAAGCTTGCTGTTGGTGGTAAATGTTTTCCCCTTATACGTAGTTTGCACAAGTAAGGCTCTATTCCAGCAACAAGCATGGCATTCAAAAGACACATACGGCGTGTTTGGGCTGCGTCTGAAATCCAATTTCCTTGGACTGATGATTTCCTGATTAATTCCTCTTTACAGAAAAGAAGCTGGTTCCTTGAATCAGCATTGCCAATCACTTCACAAATTCAAAGCCAGGGCTCCCCTTTACTGATCACTACAAGAGAAAGTTTGGTTGGTTCCCTGGGTAGCACTTTTTCCACCAGCTCAATTTTCTTCTTGCCAAGGGGCAAAGTCCTGTTTAGCTTTGGGCTCCTGCTCTTCCTCATCCTATATGCTGCATTCCTCTGTCAGATTTGGACCAGACAAGGTATGTATGCTGTGTAAAGCATGGCTTTCAACCAGGCCACCTCCACTGGTGAACTACCTGGATAAGCTGTGGCTGTATTGAACAGGAACCAGGTGAGGTTGTAGCCACATTTTCAGTGTAGAAAGCACAATAAAACTCCCAGGAATAATTCTGTTGGGTGAAGGATATTGATGCTTTTTGCAACAATGTTGCTGTGTCTTGGCAACCCTTCCACGAATTCTGGAAGACTTTTGTTCATTTGTTCTAATTTGTGTATGCCCAAGAGATGATGTGTGTGCTCATGTTTATGTATACATCCGTCTGTCTGTCTGCCTGTAAATATATGGAAACACATCTGTTGTATAAATAAAAAACATTTTTGATTGATTTAATAGGAGACTAATTTTATACTCCATGAAACACATTACATTTAGAGCACACTGGTCTTTTGTTTTGGAAACTTTAAAAAGTTTATGACTTTAGTTCTTCCAGCACATGCTGTAGCAGTCACATGAAATCCACACTTCAGTACAAAAATTTCAGTTCTTGCAGGACTGGCTAATTTGCTAATTTTAAACTCTTGGTTTTATTAGGAACTAAAAATAACTTTATATTAAGGCATTGATGGTAAATAAACTGTATACTGTGAAACTGACACTCCTCAATGTGAAAGACCCAACATCTGAACAAACAGCTGATCATTTGCTTGTTATCAACTGTCTGAAGTAGTAAGCAGAAATTCAGTGGGGACAAGCTAATATTCAGAAGCAAAACCAGCTTCTTCTCAATCTTCAGATAGTTTTTGTTCAGTCTATACCTAAGATTTGGGATTTTTTTACATTACAGTCAAAAGCTCTTCGGGAAAAATGGCTGCTACAGGGAATTCCTGCTGGCTCTGCAGAAGAGGAAGAAGCCAGAAGGAAGCAGTCAGAAGAGGATGAGCTGAAGGTGAAAAAGCTGGAAGAAAGCATACACAGGTAGGGACAGCTTCCTTTAGCTTTGCCTAAGAACAGTAACTCCCATGAAGGCTGAAGAATTTCCTTGTCCAGGTCCCCAATTCTGGCAGCAGCTGATGGCAGCCGCCCAGGCAAGACTGTAAAAGGCAGTCACACAAACAGCCAAATAAGCCCAACATTTGTCTCCTAGATGTCCATGTTGTTCAAGATAGAGTCATTGTGTTATCTTTGTGTTTAATGGACTTTTATGGATTTCTTTCATGAGGTAGCTAAAAAGAGGACCAAGTTCCTGCCTCAGATGCATGTGTATGACTTGATCAACACCCAAGAGATTCTCCATTCCTTTACACCTCCTACAGCCAAAATGAGTTCAGAGAGGGAGAGCATCCTTTTGCACTCACTTCAGTGGTGCAAATGACTTTCTGAAATGCAACAGCAGATGCCACTGGCAGATCAAATACTTACTGCTTTCAGAAGCAATGTTTGGGTGTTAGAGTGATATCCTTTTATCAGTTTCCTGTTGCAGTCTGAGTTGACATTTGTCCTCTTTTTTGTGTTTTGCCTTGTTTTGTTACAAACTGAGGGCTCTAAAGCTCATAAGAAAAGCACTTTTAATCCTCACAGGGCAAATTCCAGAGCTGCTTCCACCATTTAGGTTATGTAAATTTAGTTTCTCTAAATTTATTTTCATCTGGCAAAAGCTGGTAAAACTTGGCAACACAAATTTTACAAATACATCAGCTGAGGCTACAACAGAGAAAAGGGCATAGGACCAGTAGTCCAAGAGCTGAGGTATTAACTTAGCATCTGGTGAACTCAATTTGCCTCATGGCAGGTTTCTTGTGAAATTTCTTGGAGAAGTCAATGAAAATGTTTCTTTGGGGATATAGGCAAGCAGACCTACCCTAAGCCTGGACAATGCTAAATGACTACTCTGTGGAAGATACAGATCAGCATGAATGTAGAAGTTACCTCATGCTACTGGTCTTTGTCCTGTGATTCATGTTAGTTGAAACAGATCTGAGAATGTGTATTGTTCTTTTACATTTGTGGTAACATAAGGCAAGAAAACTTTTTTATATCTCATATGATATCTGATGTTTTGCTTCATAAATTAATGCTGTATGTGGAAAGAATACTGGAAGCATATGGACTGTGCTTCAGAAATATGTACTGTAATACGTATTTCATCTAGTGCTGAATGCTGCAGGATGCTAAGAGCCCTGATCCCATCCAGCAAAACATGTCAGAGAGAGGGTAATTTCACCTATTGGACTACCACCACTGAAGGCAGTGGAACCTCTTTGTTTAATTAGTTCAAAGCGTAGCGTGAAGGACTGTGTAAAACCTTTGCTCCTATGGTTTGCTTTTTTGCTTCCTTAACTGCAGCCATGAAATCAAATATTTGAATATTTGAAAGTAACGGAGCTCTTTTTTTCTGTGACCACTTATCTGTCAAATGACAGGTTAGCTGCTTTCTCCTGAGTTGAGGTGACATTTGTGTGACAGCCTCACTAACACGCTTAACTTCCCTGTTGTCTTTCTAAGGGAATTCCAAAAACAGTAAAAAAGTAATTTAATTTAAATGAGAAAATATTACATGTGAACTGTAGAGATTAAACAGCAGAGGTTGAGGTCATTAGTCTAATTAGTATTTACATCCATGACAACTTGGCATATCCAGAGCCCATCAAAATATGCTAAGAAGGTAAATGGCTGTAGAAGGGGGAAGAAGAGAGAAGATGTCAAGCACATTATCCTGAGGAGTGAAGTAGAATGGGCTCATCCTGAAAGTATTTTTCTTGCTGCCTGTGCACTACATTTTCCCTCCACATTCCCAGGAAAGGATCAAGGGGGAGGATTACAGGGGGATTGTTCATCTGTTCATGTTTGTAGGGGATCAGTGGCCCTTTGGAAGCTCACTATGCACTATCCAGGGGAACCCTGTGAAAAAGCCCAAACCCCCTCAACAAGGGTGACAGAGGACAGACTAAGCTGGGTCACAAGGAGGATAAAAAATTACTTCAAGACCAGCCCTAAGGCTTGATTCCACAGGACTGTAAAACCACTGTGCCATGGATCTTGCATATTCATTAGTGTCACACTGCGTCATGTGTACAAGCACAGAGCAGCTGCAGTATCAATATGTCTGCGAGAAAGTATTGGGACACACATACTGGAAAAAATATATAGAAATACGTAATATATTATTAAATATATGCATTTCCTCTCGGATCAGGGTGAGAAGCTTACTTGTGAGGATCAATGTCCAGCACCTGCAGGCAGCCAGAACCCATGACCCTGCTTTAAGAAGAGGGAATGGGAAGTCATCCCTTTTCTTGCAGCAGAGCATCCTGTCATCATGACAGAGAGCATCATTTCTTCTATATACACTGAGGCACGCAAAAAGGTTCCTTCCTCGTACCCCTGCTTTTACTACATGAACACCTTTGGTACAAGAGAAGTATCCATCCTTATTTGCAGACCAGATGTAACCAGTAGGTCTGACAAGCTCAGTGAACTGTGGCCCTTGGAACAGAAAACTGAGACTGTTTGAGGCCTGACTAGCATTCCTAAATGAGGATGTGGCCTCATGTAGATGGGCTGGTGTAGCTGATGGGCTCACAAGGATGTGTGTCATCCAGAAAAGAGCTGGAGAAACCATAAGGCTAGCACTGGGTTTGTGGATGGTCTTTAAGGCCTTTCACATCACACAAATTCTTTGGTTGGGTATTGCTCACTGTAGTTCAGTTTTAAGTGACTTTACCACTAAAATCATACATTTTTCAAGATGTAAACATGCTTTAATGCTTATTCTTAAGCTAGTATAATCAGTTCACCTTTGTGTGGAAAGTGTTTAATTTCAACTGAGGCAGTAAAAACGCATAAGAGTACAGACTGCTTCTTATTTATTAGACTTCTGTGTTATTTTATCATGATACAGGAAATCATATAGTTCAGTTTGTAGCTTGCATACAAACTGTGTGCATGACTCAGCTTAGACATGAGTAAGTGTAATGATTTAATGAGCTTCCTCATATGCAAAAAAGCCTCGTTTTGAAGAAGAATGCCTACATTACTCAGCATTTTTGTGCACTTTATGTCAAGCAGTTGAAAATATCAGTGTCAAAAAAAGAGGAATAAAGCAGAATAAATAATGTAATGCAAATAATTTAATGCCATTATAATACTGCTAGTTAACATCAGGAGGGCATGGAAGTATGTGATGTACATATAAGTTAAAAAACAAGGAGTCCACAATTAGGACAAGATGCAGGTGTATGAATGGTGTAACTGTGGATTACAAGCAGGACAGTGATTTGACAACTGGGGTTAGTTTAATATGTTCAGAACCCTTGTAACCAAGAATCCAAAATGAAAATCAGGGAGTCAAAAGAGCTGAATTATTTTGGTCCTGGATTTCCAGCACTCCTGCTTGCCTGACTTCAATCTTCAGAATAAGACATGGTGCCCCATGTAAAAATCCTTTGTCTCTTGCATTTCTTTCTAAAAAGTGGCTGGTCCAATGGACTTTACAAGAAGACTGAACCCCTTATTCAACATTCACGGAGTCTTTAGTGGGTTGGATGTCTGCCAGTAGTGGAATAACGTTGTTCAATGTTTGAAACCTGGCTGGAAGACTGGTGGTAGCACTATGTCAATGTCAAAGTGAAGCCAGATGTGGATATCTCTTCACACAAAGTGCTCTTAGACATAAAAGAAACTTCAGAGTTATTTAGTTTTTTTATGTTTCTATAAAGATCCTGATTCTGTGGTAGAGGAAAGCAGACATTTCTTAGTTTCTTTTCCATTGTTACAAAGTACAAAAGTGATCTCCTGTTTTTTGCAGCTACCTTAGATTTCGAGTAAATTATAGTAAAGGAGTCAAAAATGAATGAAAAGTATTTCCCTTCTCTTAAACTTATTCTCCAAATTACAGGCCAGAAAAATATTATTTGGGATAACATTGATAGAGATTCCCAGTCAACTTCCACAGACATATTTGTGGTACTGTGTTGTAGGTGAAACAAATGCTGCAATGTGTTGCATGCCTCCCGTGGTTTGTTTTTTTTACCTCATGATGGTTTGGGTGTTTTGCAGCACTGAATGGGAAGTTGACATTTGACATCTGGCTAGTAATATTCATACAACAGAGCACCCCACCGAAAGCCTGCTATTCCTTCACAGCATTTCAAATGCTCCCCAAATTATTTTAATAGATTAAATTATAGTTCATAGCTGGTGGCCTGTGTTTACTACAGAAGATGAAGAGGTTTTCTTGCTCTGAAGCTTTTGGATAGCATGGAAACAAGAAATACTCTATATCACCCCGCTTGATGATGGACACTTGCACGAAGTACCAGGATTGGATTTATTGTGGTTCCTGGAATAAAGAATAAATAATGAAATAAATGTTCAGCAAAGTGGCATATCCCTCCAGTAACCAACAGTGCGTTTGTTCACCTTGGATGAGGAGGTCCCAGACAACTCCAAGGAGTGACAAATTGTTATTTTAGCCATTTTGGAGGTGTGGACCAGGCAGACAGTTTAAACCCGTGGATTCTGGATCCTCAAAATGTACACAAGAGCCCCTTGTGGCACTTCGGTGCTGTGACAGCTCTTGCAGGTGAAGCAGTGCAAGGCAGAGGCCAAGGAGTAAGCGGATCCCTTGTTCTTTGCTGAGGACTATTCAGCTGTCAGCACAGCCAAGGTCCTAATGCTTGCAAAAGCCCTTTGAGGTTGTGAAATGCCTCACCTTTCTGCATGCTGGTGATAAGCCACCTTTAGGAGAAAACTTATCCATGGTTGTCCAGCACGAGGGAGAGTTCCAGTGTTAATGATGGGAGGGTCTGTGCTTTGGCCCATAGGGCATGAGCTCTTTCCTGGGGCAAGAACACCCTTGATGGTTGTTGCTATCTTGCTGATACAGGCAGGTAGTAAATGCATGCAAAAAATCCCTCCCTCCCAGTAACTCCCATCTCAGAGTGCTGAACTGAAAGATGCCTAATGAAAGGAAGTGCAGGAGAACACAGCTTCCAAGAAAAATACTTAACCTGAGACCAAAATAGATGCTGGCTGTAGGCTTACATAAGCAAAATAGATGCTGAATGTAAGCTGAATATAAGCTTGCCACCTCTCCCAAGCAAAAGGTGCCTTGGTTGTGCACTCTGTTGTTCTTCTGTGCTTGATCTCTGTCAGCTTACCAGTATTAGACATAAGTCTGAATCTAAATGGAAGCAGATTCAAAATATAGTAGAATTTCTTCAAATTTGGCAAAAACATCATCTTCGCCCATTACTGCCATTGAATCTTACAGGTAAATGCTTAGATTTGAGTTTTGTCAGAGAAGCTGGGCTAGGCCATGAGAAGAAAACCCTTCTCAAGCTGATTTGACAGGCAGAAAACAAAATCTTCTAAATACATCTTATTAATAGACCATGAGTGCCTCTCGGATCTGTGATGCTAGATGGGGGTCTATGCTAAAATCTCTTCTCATTGAAGAGTCCAGCAAGTACAGATTCATGGTTCAGCTGAGGTTGTTGCAGCAGCTGCACCTTTAGCATTTTCTCTCCTTCAGGCGTCTTCTGTTTCATTTCTTTCTGATGCCAATATTTGTTTCCTGCATCTCCATTCCATGATAAAAACCTAATATGTTTCAGACTGGGAACTCTCAATATAATTTAGTCTATCTTGCACTGTCACTTGTAGTCTTTGCATGACAGAGAGAGAGAAAGAGAGAAAATTTAAGATAGATGTAACTGCACTCATTCAAGAGAAGGATCATCTGATGTCAAAATCAGCTACCCAGACCTCCCCTGTAGCAGACAGTGTAAGTGGGGACCAGAGATGCCATAAAACTCTGCTTAGCCAGGTCTCATCATTTCCCTTCAGTCTCAACCTCCAGAGAGATACGAGCTGTTCCTGAAATTATTGTGGTGCAGGGAACAGTGTGTCTTATTTTGCAGCTTCACACTGATGGCAGATGGAGAAAATTATCAGGAGCATTTTTTATTCAGCATTTTTGGCTTTTTACCTAGAATGCCAGATGCAGCTGTAGGCAAGCCTTCAGTCTACCTCCGTATGCTTCCCATCTGACCATTTCTGTTGGGTGAGCTCTGTGAGACTGAACTTGGAAGAATGTCTCCTCATGGCCATGCAGTGTCTTCAGATTCTGCTCGCCTTGTGAGGGAATATCAAGCTTTCTGCACACGAGTAGCTGTTCATCCCCAAGCCTTCTGTCTAGTTCTCCACTAAGATTGATCAACATCAGTTGTCATACACTGCAGGTCTGCAGATTCCAATTTCAGCAGAACAGTGGTTTCCTAAAGAGCACAATCTTCACCTCCCATTGTGCTCTTGATGGGATTTATTTGCATATGTGATACATTTCTTAGAGAAACAGAGACCAAAACAAGACCAGGCAAAAAGTCTAAAAACCAGGAAATTACAGGTTTTCAAAGGAATCTGCTCTGCAGTGTGATTAGAGAATTTCTCAGAACTTGCATGATGATGTAAGAAAAGCAGTGAGCTAGGAGTTGCTGGGTGACAAATGAATTTGAAGTTTTTTCATATGGTGTAATATATTCAGATGTAACACTTAAAAAAAAAAGAAACAACAATCTGACACTAAAAATAATAACACAGCTTACTACTTTAGATGTGAAACTCAACTCAAAATAGTGCCTTAACAGTTGCTTAAATGCTGGTATTCTGGGTTTAATAGCAGCAATCTCTGGATCTTCTAAAACTCCTAGGCATTGCTAGCTTGTAATAACTTAATTATTTCTATGCATCTTACAGAATAGAGGAAAGGATAGACTTTTCCTTTGGAGCACAGACACCCTCCACATCACCTATGTCTGCTCTCCTTAAGTATGTGTGCCATATATGGACCTTGATAAAGACAATCATTTGCCTAATTTGAGAGCCAGGTATAAAAGAAATCCCAAAAGTCTGCCTCACATAGCAAAGGATTTTCCACCTCTAGTGCTTCTGACACTTCACCCGTGTCAGTATGCTACAGATTTAGAGACAAGTTCCTTGAGAACAGAAGCAGGTTGTCAAGGTGTCCTGGCTTCAGTTAGGGTAGAGTTAATTTCTTCTCATGGTGTTTCATCTCCAGCTGGTCTTAAAACCGCCACATAAGGATGCACCTTTTAGGCAAGATAACACTTGTAAAGTGCCATTATTTTCTATATGAGTTAACACTAGCACACATGCTTCATCCTCTTGTGAAGGGGGCAATTTCTCTAGGTCAGGTTCAGCAAGAAAAATGCAATTTTGATAACTGCAGACTTTCAATAAAATGAACATTTTGTGCAAGGCTGGGTTCCTGCTGCCATACTAGATGAGATGTGGTGAAATATTATCGAATGAAAAACTCCTGAGCCTCCTTGGTTTTAACACTTCAAGGTTAAGAAGTGCACATCCCTTAATGTGATGGTATTAGCCAGATGGGGAAATCTCTTCCTTACGCATGTATTATCTTGTGTATTGAATCACCACAGATGCAAAGCCATCTAAGATCCTCACAGCTCTTTCAAGCCTAGTAGAACTGACAGGAGTTTCCTGAAGCAGTGAACTGTATTATAGCATGAAGTGTGGGGAACTGTTGAACTTCATTACGTCCAAATTAAATATTAATCACAATCCAAATGGAATAGTTGCCTGGAGTAAAACAAAACTGACTAGAGTCCATTCCTTTCCTTGTTATGCTTACTTTTGTTGGGGTTGACTGGTTGGTTTTCTTTCCTTGTATGCCAGCCCTAACACAGGGTAGTACAGATGAAACAGCTCCCTACATATAGTTGGTTCATAAAGCACTTGGTAGATGGAAAAAGATAAACTTGTGGAAATTCTATAAGTTTGTGTGAAGGTAACTTACATGTATAGAATCTCAAGAGACATGACAAACCAGCAGTTTATTAGAAAGAGAAGGCAGAGAGTTAGCATGAATTTGTTTTATTGCTTTACAGGATTAGTCTCTCTCCAAATTAAATCAGAGGACTTCTCTCTTCCCTGCCAAACCACTCTTCGTGTGCTGGACATAAATAGGCCAGAACATGCAGTGTACACATGTGTGTGTGTGTGTGTGTGTGTGTGTAGATAAAATTGTGAGGTCAGGACATGCAGTGTACATGCGCACATGCTTACACATGGTCACATGGTCAGAGGCAGGGAAGACATAGCTGCAGGTCTGGTCCTCAGTATTCCTTCTCCCAAAGGGCCGGGTTCATCCTGTTGAGTTCCAGGAGCTTAAATAAACCACCTACATTGAATCATCATCTCACTTGCCGCCGCCCATGCAGTCGGTAAGGGAACAGCATCACCTCTGTGGCCTGTGTAAGCCTCTCTCTCTCTTGACTTCAGGCATCTCCAGTTAAGTGCCTCAAGGGCAATGTGTGGAATTTAAGCCTTGATGTTTCTTCCTGTACAGGCACCCTCTACTGGGCCTCTGGGCACGACTGTGATGCAAAGATTCACCAATAACCATTACTTATGTGTCTGGTGCATCATCTGTTCATGACCCCAGGCTCTGCCCTGTTACTCTTGCTGATCTCCAGCACTGGCAGGTACTTCTGCAGAGCTGGGCTAGCACTGAGTGGGTGGAGGTGGGGCAAGGTGCAGTGTCTGGAGCCACCCAGTGGGCATTGGCAGTCTGAGCCTCGATTTTAAAAAATCCACAGCCTGAAAAGCATGTCACCTTCCCTGTAGGGTATTTTAACTTCTGCAGTATGTGAATCCTAAGGCAAAAAGTAAAGCGAATCCCCATTGATGGTCCACTGAAGGCTAAGAAAGACTGGATGTGCAGTGAGGAATCCTGATTGATAAAGAAGGGACACATGTAATGAATTTAATTGAGAATTTGCAGTTAAAGAAGAAAGTCCCAAGGAGGCATGTTCAGGACCAGACAGTAATCTGCTTGCCCATTTAAAAATGCAAACAAGCTTTACCAGAGAAGCTCAGTGGATTTGGAAAAAACTGTAGACATCCAAGAATACAACGCATGACTTATGTGGTCAAAGTAACAACATTCAGAGCACTTGGACCAGCATGTTACAAAGGTAAAACATGCTCATTGCCATGTACAAACAGAGGATTGTAGGCTGAAATGGTGTATGGCTATATAGTGTAAGATACTGAGGAATCAGGCCCCTGCACCAACTTGCTATAAGAAGTCGAAGTACAGAACTGACTTGGTATGACTTGTGCACAGGGGCAGAAAAACCTGTGGGGGAGAGATAGAGACTAATAAGTGGAAGCAGCAAGAGACTTTATACAACATATGCACATGGATTAAAACCATTTCAAAGTAAGACTTGCATGGCATCTGCTGTGACCTGTTGTGGACACCGTGGAAAAAGGACTTAACAAAGATGTCAGGAAAAGATGTTCCAAGCAACAGAGGAGGGGCAGAGAGGGACGAAAGAAGGAAAAGTCAACAATTTTCCAAAACCAACAACAAAAAAATTAGTTCAAGGTCAGATGAAGCAGAGCTTTACCATGGATTTCCATATAATCAATACCCAGAGCTGCAGTCAGGACTCTTGAACAAAGCATGTTGTGTGTTCCAAAGCTTGGTCAGCAAGGTCAAGCAAATAGAGTATTGGATTATGACTTCAGAACGTCATTAATGTCTTAGAAAGAATATTTGTAGTGAAAGGTAGACTTGGACAATGTCCATGCTTCTTTTTAGAAGTCCTTCAGCCAGTGAAGACTACCTGATATGCAAGGAGCAATAGCTATGAGACAGTGGAAGAGAGGCATATATTGAAATTGGTCCTCCTGGGTGCTACCCATGTAAAAGATTCTGTGGACAAAGGTCTAATATGTTCTAGGTGCCCGTAACATGGATCTTCTGGAGCTTGAATGGGGTCTGTTCTCCCTTCTCTGTAGCCGTCAGCCTATCTCAGGACAAATTCACCTAAATACAGTACCAGAGTCCTAAGAAGGCAAGTAAATTCAAAAACAAAGCACCTGCCAAAGAAAAGACTATCTGAAGCAGATGAAGCTGATTCTGGATAACTGGATCACTGGTGAAACTTCAAAAAGCTGTAAAAACATTTTTTAGATTGTAAATGGTCTAAAAGACCTGGCAGAGCAATACCATGTTCATGCTGTCCCATTCCCAGGAAAATGCATTTAGTCCTCCCTATGAAATTTTGTTAAATTATGCCAGCTCTATACTAGAACATATTTACTAATTCAGCTACACAAACAAAGCTTCCCTTTGTGGCCTGATGTTTTTACCAGCAAAAAGTATGGACACTTAAATGGAGTGGCTTCTATAGGCAGAGGTTATTGTAGCCATGTATTTACCTCTCTACTAGAATACATACTGAAATAAAATGTTTTTAATAATAACCTACCCTCTAGGCAAAAGCAGCACATCAGTGGGAAAGTTTGCAGTCATTGCTAGTGGAAAGAGTCATGGGGACCAAATCTTTGCATCCTGCATTTGTTTAGACAATGCAGGCGGTGCAGAGTGTTTCTCTGGGAATTGCCTCAAAGAAAGAAATCAGCCATGAGAGGGTGAAGTGCAGAATTACCCTGGGTTAAACTCTTACCTTTACCAAAGACTTATTGCATTATTTGAAGTAAGGTACTTCAGCAGTTCTTCCACATCTCGTACTCTAGTGTTCACTTGTGCAATTATTTTTCTCATGCATTTCGTATTATGTGAGCTGAGCTCTTTGGTACAGGAATTGCTTCTCATTGTATGAAGAGAACTTCATTAGTGCCCCTTAGAATACTGAGTGAAATTTTGCTCTTCAGAATTCTTCACATTTTTCTCTTATTTTGCAGTGGCAGCTGAGATATAGTGCTTCTGAAGACAGAGGTGCCTCAGGCCCATGGTGTGACATACTTGCGTAAATTAAATCACTTTTGTTGGTAATTCCTAAAGGAGTTTTATTTTTTAATTCAGCTGTCAAAATCCAGTTCCCAAACAATTGATGGATCTCTTTAACATGATGGTGGTTTTCTTATCTTTTCCCATTAACCACTGGTCTTGTTTTATTTCTTCTTTTTCTCCTGCCGTTGCTCTCTATATGCAGAGTTAGGAATCCAGGATTCTTGCTGGATCTCCAGGGGGTTGCATCACGTCACCCCATGCTGTACACAGTAGTATATACTCTTTGCTACAGAGACTTTATATGCATGTCATCAAGCCAAGTAATGACTAGAAAAGGAAGTGGGGACCAGAAGCGTGGACTAGAGCTTAGGTTTTCCAAGCTTGAGTGATCTGTCATGTAGATAAGTTAAGTCTATAATCAGCTGGTGGACTCAAGTTGTATCATAGATCTTTAACAACAGAAGAAATGTTTGTTGTCTGCAAACAGATATCAGAGAGAGAAAGCAATTCCAGCTCAGACCCTGACATCTTTGATTGTAGCTCAGGGAAAAAGTCCCAAATGGTGAAGTTATTGCTTGGTTGTTTAAAAAACTTTTTGTTTGTAGGAAACCCATTTGGAAAACATGAATTTGCCTACAGAACCTTAACTGCACAAAATATGAATAGACAGATATTCCCAGTAATCATGGATTACTGGTAATACATAAGCATATGGTAAGGGAGCATGTAGCACTCATGTCAAATAAGACACCAGAGAAAACAACTTAAAACTAAATATTGGAGACATAGGCTTATATTATAAGTTTTCCATTCAGTTTTAAGCTTGTGCATTTTTAAAAGCTTACTTACAAAACTGTAAGTACTGTTTCCTGGTATGAGTCCATCTTTTGTCTCATTTCTGCTCTGTATGTAAGGGTACTAATTAATCAGGACAGTGAATTTCACACAAGTGATCCTCCCAGGAATCCACATTGCAATCAGGATGGCTTGGAAGGAAGTCTGGTTTGCAGCAAGATGTTTTTCTGCAGATCCTTTAGATAAAAGAGCAGTCTTAGTAACCCACATAAGTTTTGTTGAGACTTTCAGTTGAAGACGAAACTCTTAGTTCCGAAAGACTAGGAGGGCAATATGAAATACTACTTTATTACAGCAAAAAGCTAAGGGTTTTCTGACTTGTCTGGTGACCTCTGAGCTTTGTGACTTGACACACCTGGAATAAGCCCAGACAGGCAGAAGGTTCCTAAATTTAGAAATGCATTCCAGGCATCAGCTGCTGCAGAGCAACAATGTGTCACCAGTAGAGCAGGGCATGTAAATCTCCTCTTGCTTGCAGCATCCAGGTGGGGAAAACAGAGTAGTCCTCCAAACGTCACTCCAGAGGGGTTGCATGGGGCTAGCATTTGGTCCTGCAAGGACAGTCCAGCTCACTGTCAGAAGTTACATCCAACCATGTCATCACTTCTGATGCGGGGGAGTGGTTCATATTTATTAAACTGGCAGTCCAGTTTTGATGCCATAGGATTTTCAGCTGAGAAAATAAATAAAAGACAAAATAATATCATTCTGACTTCAGAAAATGTTGCAGCAGGAGAATACAGAGAAGTTACCACAGGATTTACGTGTGTACTCTGTTTGTGCCCCAAAACATGCAAAGGAAATGCCTTATGCCTTTGAGCCCTTACCACATTGGTATCACCTTTTGGGAAGAGCTGTGGAGAACTGCAGGGTGTCACCATGCCAAGGACATGATGATCTTGAGGTCTGTTTTCTTCTTGTGAAATTACTGTACTTTCACTTAGGCACCACCTAAAATTTTCTGCTTGCCAAACGCTGGCAGTAACCACCACATCAGATGTAACTTGTTATGCCACACATATGGTCATTGAAAGCCCAGTTTTAAGGCTATGGGCAATATTTTGCAGTCTTGCAGGCAGGCAGCAGTGGTCAACTCTCCTTTTATCATCTTTTAGTTGAGTAATTTCAGGAGCAAGCACCCTACATTCAAAACTCCCGTGTCATTCTCTGCTCTTTGCTACTTAAAAACAGCTTTCCAAATGTGAATAATTAATCACATTGAAGCTAGGTCACAGAAAAATCATCCTATTTTCCTAGCCTTGTTAGAGCTGTTGGGGAGATTCTTTCATGCACGTTGCCATGGTTTGACAGGAGAGGAGTTTGGGAAGTGAAGGAAGAAGTTTGTGTGTAGCATCAAAGGTCAGGTAAAGAGTCCAGCTTGGTCTGGACAGCAGTCGCTAAAAATGGGGTAGGTTCCCTGGAAGAAAGAGTCGAAAACAGGTTCCGGTAATTGAAGTCTACTTCGCACAAACAAGTTTCAATAACTTGTTTTCTTTTTATCAGCTATTTTTATCCTAAATGTTTGTAATACACTGTTTCTACCCAGAGATCTTTAATTATCAGGGACTGGTATAGTCAAAGTGATACCACCTAAGGCAATACAAAACCTCAGGTATAGCAGAGAGACACCGTGTTACACTGGCTTGTTAAATGCTTTTATTTAAAATTTACAGTGCATGAACAGAAAATATGACCAAATCAGACCAACGTCCACCATGTAAATATCCATGCTTCAACTTTTTCCTCTCTACATAATGGGAATGTAATAGCTGACAAACACTTTGATACCTGCAAACAATTAGCAGAACACATGAGAGCCACATCCTGATGTCCAGGCTGACAGTGTCCAAGGCTGCTGTGGATCCCAGCACCAAACAGATTTCTTGCCCACAGTATAAGTTGCTACACATTACTTTTTGCAAGGCCACTATTGCACTGTGTTTTGTAGGCACTTGCTCCACTCTTCAGGCATTTCAAAGAAGAAAGGAGAATGGAACATCCACACCTGCTCCCTCTTGAATGCAAATGGAGGCCAGGAGAATGCACTGTGGTTCTTGGGAAGTGAAAACTCCTGCTTAAATGAGGTGTGTGACAAATGAAGACATATAATGAACAGGGTGACTCTTACAGGTGGCTCCTTGGTGGAGCTGAGCTTTGTCAGGCCCTTCACCAAACACCACCAGAACTCCCTTGGACACCAGGTTGGCTTTATGTGGCAGTGGAGTGCTGTTGGGTTTACACAGTTAAATCACAAATTTGCTTACTTTAGTGGAGCTTTCTTGACTTGCCTCAGTTGCAAACAAGATAATACAGCTTTTCTTTTGGAAGATTACCAGATCAACAACAGCTGTGAAACATGGCTCAAGCAAAGTAGGGTGCCTGATATTTCTTCCTTATTTCCAGTGCTTATTTTGTCATATGAAATATCTGTAGAGCAAAGATGCAAAGCTACCTATCCTGAAAATGTCTTTTTTCTTGTTAATAATGCTGGTATTTAATAATTTCCCAGCTTCATTAGGTGGCTTGTCTTACCACTTACTGTATCAGTACAGACTGCAATGTACTGGCATCTTGAGTAAGATGAGTAATACATTGATATTTTTCCATCTTAGCAACCCCCGCTGAGCCACCTCATCTCCCAAAAGAGAAGACATTTGAAAAATCTGATGCAATGACCCAGCATTTTTGAAAGGTGATTCCTTCTCATTAGTCTTTGCCATACCTGCTGCTGGGTGGAAAAGGATTCAATGCAATAAGGGAAAGAAATACTGATAGCTTGTGTTTGGTTAGAGAAGAGGTAGATTGTGTTTACAAGATCAGTGATCTCTGACGGTACAGCTTGTTGCTTTGTAAAATATATAGATATCTGAAAGTACTGTGCATGAACAAGGCTGAAAATGGGTTGCAAGTGGGCTTTCAAATTCCTTTCTCTAAATATGAGTAACCTTTCTTCAAAAAACAATCATTATAGAAGCGACATATACTATGGATATCTGAAACTTTTCATTCAAAAATTAAATGTGTGACCTTTTTTGTGGGCACAAAAATTATATAGAGAGATTCCCAGAAGCTGTAATACACTGATTTTGCCCCTAGATATTTGGGACAAGTTTACCATAATACAAATCTATGTTGGATTAATCTGATTTTTTTTCTTTTTCTAATTGAAGCTTTTCTGGATAGTAACTAGACACTAAAACAGGACATGTAACATCTTGGTTTTACCTAATTTTCTTGGTTTGTGCTTTTGCTGGTGAGAAGTTCATGCTATTCGATGTACTGAGAACAATTTGTAGTGCTGAGTATTTATGAAGGAATTATTTTTTTCATCTGAACCACATGTATTTTGAAAATGGTCCAATATTATGTTATTCTTTGAAGGATTTTCTTTCCTTCATAAGAAAGTGTCTTCAAAACAAATAGTAGTGTTTTGTGTCTACCATGAAAGGAATGCTATCTGGGAAATAGCCCAGAGTGTACAAAATGTGTTAATGTGTCTGTTTGCCCCAGGGATGCTGAATCATGTGTTTGTGAGAGTATTCTGAGAGGGTTTGCATAATGAGGGGTTTGAAAAATACATTTTCTCCAGCTTTTCCTGAAGAACAAGAGTCTAGTTTTTGCTAGATGAAAACTTTATTAAAGAACTGGGAAACCTTGGCAGGCAGAGAAGATAGCTTCCCAAGGAGAATCAAGTTGAAGTGATAAAGCATCACCTTCAAAATCACCAGAAGTATTCCAGCAGCTCTCATTGCTGTTCTGTTAAAATCTTTTTCTTTCCTTAAATAATTTTTTTTCTTTAAATAAAGTAGCTCCTCTCTAATTGTTAGCTGAACTCCGCATTTCATACAGTGTATATTGTTTGTGAGAAATATTAGCCTAAAGATCATGAATCAGTTATCATTTGGTGATAAAATGTTAATTGTGCCTCCTCTTCCCCATCAGCTAGAACAAATGAAAGGAAGGGAAACCAACAGAGAGCCATTCCTTTTCTGCTGCAGTTAGATGGACTTTGTTGGTAGGATGACTTGTAAGGATTTAAAGCTGTCATGGCTATTAAAGTTGCTGGAGTTTAACAGCTCCTACAGCTTTCTCTCTCTTAAATGTTATTCATATCTATCTTTTCCTCCTGCCAAGCCTCTAGTTTTATTTAATAGTTTAATTTTTAAGAGTTTGATAACTTCTTCAATATGGGAAAGAGTTTCCAGGAAAGAACAATTTTTTGCAGATTCCTCTCCTGTCACATCTCCGTAAAGTGACCTGCCTTACAGACAGTCTTCAAGGCAAGCAGCCAGGTCCATAGTGAACATTCGGGTTCCTGCTCTCCTCTTTTGTCACCAAATTTCCTTTTAACTCTTAACAGCAACTTGACATGTCTCCATGATGAAACTCTCCTTCTCCTCTGCACTCACCAGTGGTGTGGTCCTCACTACCTGCTCCTCTCTAGGGCTGTGAGAGGAGTACTCTTGCCACTCCAGCACAGAGGGAGCTGGGAAGTACTAGAAACTTTTCCAAGCTTTAGCCCTAGTTTCTTTGCCTCCTTTGATCCCCGGGGTTGCAAATAGGAGGATTTGCAAACCCACACACAGGAGTTTTGCTCAGTGGTATCACGGACATCTGTCAGCTGAGCCATCCATGCTCACTGAGCAGCAGCCTTGATGGTCCTCAAACATTGCTCAGCCTGTGTGACCACAGCTGGAGAGGGTTGGACAACACAGGTCAGTCCTATTAATCCAGAAAATATAGGTCACAGCATGATGGTGTGACTATTTAATTCCAGAAGGGATCAGGAAATGTCAAAATTATACCTTCTGTTTCTGCACAGGTTCTCCTCTGATTCTCACTAGTTCTGCTCCCTGCTTGTCTCTTTTTCCTCATTATCCTCCTAGGAAGACTTATTTTTTTCATTAAGTGGGAGGGTAGACTTGCAGAAGAGAGGAAAAATCTTTGTTCTTTGTGTCCCACATTGATTAGCATTCTTGTAGCTTCGCTGTTTGCTTATCTAAAAAGAAGCTGTGATTTGACTGAGGGAAGAATAGCTTTTGCATATTAATTTTCTCCTAACCAAAAACATCTAGGTTACCCTAATGATACTGGAAAAATTCTAAGACTCAGTCACTACTCTCAGATTCATTTAACTAGCAGCATCCCTGACAAGTTCAGCAGAAGAAACACTTACAAGAGGAACAAGTCATTAAAAAACTATAATTATTTTAAAAAGAATATTAATCACGCTAACCTCACCCTGCACAGGGAAGCAAATCTTTGGAGCATGAATACCTCTTCCAGCTAACAGTTCAGAATGAGGAATTTCTGCAGAGTGGTTAGTCTGTGGTGAGACCCCCACAAAATACAAAGGTTAGGGAACTAGGATGACCATGAAATTACAAAGTCTGTGACTTACAAATGGAAAAGTAGATTAAAAATAAAGGATTTGGGGTAGGCAGATTTCAATAAACTCTAGATTTCATAACTGAAAGCTTTGATGGTTAGAAGAATTACACAGGGTGAATGACCATAAAAGCACAAACTGGCTAGGGAAAAGATAGGAGGCATAGGACCAGACTTACTGCGCTAAATCACTGGCTTTTCCCTGGCATTAAGCAAAGACAAAAGGTCACAGAAAATGGAAATAGTTGAGATTGCTAAGCATAACTTGAAATTTCGAGTTGAAAAAGCAGGTGAGGGCAAAAGCCAAAAAAGGCAGAGGCGTAATGTGATCTGTACCATAATAAGAAATTATTCTGTGTTGATGTTACTGGTAGACAGAAAGCAAAGGAAAATGCTTATCTTCTGTTTCACAGAGAGGTAAGATGGTAGATGACACCAAGAGTCTTGTTTTGTTCCTCAGTCTTCACTGAAAAGGTGAAGAAGTGCAAGAAATGCAGTTGCACCAGGTACAAATCTGGACCAGAATCAGGAATAACAAGTTGAAGGATACTGAGGCAAGTCAGACTGGTTTCAGATCATCTGAGCATGGTGAGATCCATCCCCAAACTGGACATCTGGCTGAAACCATCTCAGAGTCTTGTCCCTTTGACATCTTGAAAGGAGACATTCATAGGAAAAGCAAATGCTATCCTTAACTTTACCAAGGCGGCAGAGAAAAGAGGAGTTAAGGAATACCAACCTAATTGCATTCCTTAGAGGAGTACATGTGGTTGTCTAGGAGAATACACAGTGATTAATAAACAACTTGAATTTAT
The DNA here is from genome assembly GCA_013397155.1 of Irena cyanogastra. Classification (NCBI taxonomy): domain Eukaryota; kingdom Metazoa; phylum Chordata; class Aves; order Passeriformes; family Irenidae; genus Irena; species Irena cyanogastra. The sequence goes on along the minus strand of VWZV01016140.1, from coordinate 25,455 downwards.
CAAATAAGGCATGCCAAGGTACCCAGCTTCCTTGACAGGCAGCTAGCAGACCATGTCAGTTGAAGATGTCATTTACCTTAACAGTAAGGAGTCTTTGATACTTTTATAATCCAGCAGGTAGAAATATGATTTGGACAAAACTTGTCTAAGACAGAAACAATACTGCTAAGAAACTGTTCGGTCAAAATTGAAGGGAAAAGTTTTCATGGACTCTGTGCTGGTTTTTAGATGATTTTATTTCTCATAATACTGTAAGTGATGAGAAGGTTTATGAGTAGGTGCTCTATTTATTAAACTTGAAGACAACATCAAATGTGGGGGCACTTGGTGAAGAACAGTATAGTAATTGCAAATCAGAGATGATCCTAAAAATGCAATAGAAGGAAATTGCAAAATTTTACCTTTGGGCAGGCGTAGCCAGCTGTGACAGCCTACTGTGGCTATCAGCCCAGTTCTCTCAAAAACATGTGGGAACTAGGATGAATAAGAAGCTGGACATTAGTCAAGGATTTTGGGCTGTAAAGACATTTTGGGATGTAGGTAATGAAACAAAAAAGTATACTCTGCTGATCGTTAGCAAAGCCTCACTTGGATTAATGTGCAGTTGAAAGTACAATTGCACTGAAAGTATGGTTCAGACTACCAGGAAAGCAGGAGGAGAGGATGAAAGTAGTTGGGGTATATGGTCTGCAAGGAAAGAGTGCTCAGTCTAAGAGTAGGTCTTCAAAAACTTCATCAGCTACTGCAATGGAAAGGAATAATGGGTTCTTTGTGTTCACAGCAGAGGGGACAACAACTACCAAAATTAAGTACTGGCAAGGGAAATTCATTACGGAAATTCTTCCAGCAGTCAGGACACTGAAGCACTGGAGTGGCCATGGAGGGCTCATCATTTCAGGTCTGTGAGATGAGGTCAGAAATGATCAGCAGGAGCAGTGTTAGCTCAGCCAACATCGTCTGCAATCAAGGACCTGCCTGGACCCCTTGCCCTGGGCCGCTGGGGTTCAGCACTTGCTTCCAGCCAGTCAGAAACTTATCTCCCTCTTTCTGATAACAAAGATCCACAACTTGCAGAAGTAAACTATTTTGGGAAAAGAAAGCTGAACAGGGACATGATAGTGTCTTCAACTAACTTGAAAATAGCTATAAAGATGAGGGAAATAAATTTGAAACACAAGAGAAATGGGATTAAAATTCCAGAAGGCCAGATCTTTAAGAAAATAACCAAGTATTTCTCCTGCACATGTTTTTCAAGAGTGAGCATGTTGAAGCACTGGAGTAGATTGTCAATTGATACAAGGGATCTCTGCTCCTGGACAATTTTAGGATGAAGCTTGACCAGTTTGTTGAGATCCTTGATGTAAGAGAGAAGGCTGTGCTATTTTCTGTTTCTGTAATTCTCTTGGAGAAGGGAAGTACTAAGTATATATGGAAATGAAACAGAGAAGTGAGATCAGAAACTGCTTTTCACTAGAGCAAATGACAGATTGTGAAACCCAAACCAAGAAATTAAAAATGTGGGTATGGGGGAACCCCAAATTTTTTGCATTATGAAAAGTCATCTTGTTGCACTTGTAAACTCATAGAGTGGTGTATTTTGGAAAATACCATGTAGAGTCCCCAGGGATTCATAGACTAAGTTAGTGCTTGGGACAGGCTGTTGGCTCTCTCAGTGTATAACAAAGCCAGCTTCTTGCATTTTAGGTAAGGAAGAAACTTTCCCATATGCAAGTCAACATTGAATTTTTGGTCTGTTTCCATGAAATATCTAGAAACAGCTAATGCCAGGCACAGAACTGGATGGACTACCTGTGCAAAGCAGCCAGCCAGCTCCCAGTACAAGCGCTGGAAATCATGATGGAGTTTTCTTTCCACTCCCCCTCTTCTCACTAGCTGGCAAAATATTTCTGTGTTGGAGTCACTTGTTTCAGAGTTCTTTTTTTAAGGCATAAATAGATCTTCTGGTTTGAATTCAGAGTTTCGGTTTTGCTCTCCAAATAATTTAACATTGTTTCACTACTCTGAAATAGACTCTGGATTTTCATGCTTTATCGTTAGAGTAGGAATAGACATCTGTGAAGAGGAACAGAAGGCATAAATTTTAGACTCTGTGCACCCTAGAGAACAAGATTATGAGAAACTGAAGCTATAAAAGAAGCTGTAGCATAAAGTGATGACTTGAATGGCGCATAACTAGAAATTTCTATCATAGACAAAATTCTGAGACTTTGAAATTTCAACACTGCCTCAAAGACAGAGCAAAAAGTTTATCAAAAATATTATGAAAGAGAGGGATTAATATTATTTGTCTGACCTCCTGGAAACATTTATTTTGATAGGACTAAAACATTCTCAACACTGACACTGGAACACTTTTATCTGTTTTTATCTGTTAAATGGTAATGTAGAAAGCAAATGTTTCTGCTTCATGGAAACAAAATATTGAGATAATTTCCTGTCAGATTTTCAGGAAATAGATATATTCTTGTAAATATTTTACATTTAATTAAGTCAGTGTAGTAAAGGAGTAATACTTCTCAGGGAAATCATCAACCATATGCCATAATTTTCGAGTGTCCTTTAACCCCCACAAATGTAAAAATGGTGTATACTTCTAAGCAAAGACTGAAAAATAATCTATGGTCAGAGAAATAAAAAGTCATTCCTGAGGGCAAGCAAAACAACTGCTCAATACTGCATATAAATGCTTCATAATTGTTTAACAGTTATTTACCACATTGAGTCTACAAGGGGAATCAAACTGATACATATTTTTCTGTCGCAACAATTGCTCGATACTGGAGCCAGCAGGGGAGTCCTGCCCACTCCTGCTGTTGCTGGTGGTTGTCATGGCCAGGGACCATGGTGCTTCTTAGCTGGTCTGTTCCCTCTCCTTTTAGCAGTAGTGTAGCTGTGATTGAGCCCATCAAGCATCAGTTGCACCATGGAGATGTGAAAATCCCTTCTCTGCTCCTGTTCCTTCTTGCCCTTATTCATCCTCTCACTAGGCTGCCTCCCAGTTCCCAAACACATTTGGCATTCCCAACTTTGTGTCGTGGCAGCATTGTGATCTCCAGAAGCACACAGGATCACCCAGCAGCCACTCAAGCATAGCAGGGCTTCGTTCAACAAGAGAAGTCATCTTCATCAGATTGATCTTCAGCAGTGACTTCTGCTTCCTGTTCTGCCCTATCTCAAAAGCAGAACATAGAATAGCTCTCCTGCCATGTTCCGTGTTAAGCGTAAGGAGAAGCAGTGTGAGAATGCATAGTGTCCCTGACAGGAATAGAGGAAGTGCTGATTTACAAGGTTGTGTCCCACAGTTTGCAAGACAACAGGCAAAAGAAGAATGGCGTTGGGCATTTACTGTGGCATTTACTGATGGTGTGGGCCTTCTCCAGAGGCTCCTGTCCTAAGTGCTGTCAGGTCACCTTTCCTATGAGTACCACTGCCTGACTCCCTCTTACATGTCTTTGTTTATTTCTGCGTAGTGGTTTTCTATATAAATGCATCACCCTCCATCCCTATTCATTTTAAGTTGAGAATAACAAAATCCTAGAGCATTTCTTGTATGGAACACCAGGTTTCTCACTGCAGCCCCTTCTGAGGACATGTGGAAAGGGCCAGCATTAGCCTATCTGCTTCCCAATGGAAATGTAATCATAAGGTGAAAGTATATGTTTTTTGCATTATTTTTTAAGGTTTTTTTTTAATACGAGACACTGAAGTGTCCAAAATAGAAATAGTTAACTAAAATATGGAGGTTTATATGACCGAGTTTTCATTAAATAATGTCAAGATCCCATCCCAGAGAGTGGACAGCTGTTTTCAGCCATTAGGAATTATCCCTGGGAAGGTTCAATTTTACCACAGTAAATTGCTTTTACATCCCTCTCTTCCTCAGCCAGAACTGGAAACAGGCTGTATATTGCATCTATTTTTGGATGTGGGACACACAGGTCAGCTGATGGTCAGTGTGGCGTGGGAAAGGCTGCAGTGATGTTCTGAGCATCCAGAGTCAACAAAAACCACTTCTGTTCCCTCCCTGAGGGAGCGTGCAATCCCTGCTGACACACCACACTGCCTGGCAGCTGGCAGAGACCAAACCAGCGTGGAGTGCTGCACGTGGCCCCAGGTCAAGAGGCAACATCAGCACAGGTTTCTGCCAGGCTTAAACATATTTTAAATGTGTTTCTCAATTAAAAATGTTCTTAATGAGCCAAGACAACATGAGTAGTCCACAACTAAAATTGACTGTATTAAGGTACTTCCTTAAACTATCCAGAATCACATCCGCCTTTAAAAATAGTATAACTATACTCTACTGTACTACTATTTAACTACTGTAAAAATAATGTTACTATAAGATAAAAGTCTGGTGGAAATCAGGGACCAGAATATCAACAAACATTGCACTGAAGTGTGTACAGCAGAGCTTTTTTTGGCAGACCACTAGAAATGTGTTGTATTTGGTGTATCCCTTTAAAGTTCTTATTAATAAACATTTCCATCCATCCTCTGGGTAATCACCGTGACCCACAATGTCTCAACCCTGCAGCAGGCTTTGATGGGAGCTATTATAGCTTCTTTCTTGCCATAGGATAACTATGTAGGATCTGCCTAGTTGTCTTTTAACAAGGAGATGTAGGTGAGAACTGGAAGTACAACATGCAAAAATTGCCATTTTCATTGTATTTTCCATGGCTTCATGTGAGAAGTCATCTCAGGTGATGTTGTCATGATGCCACACTTGGTGGAAATATTTTAGTTTTGTAACTTGCAGAAGTCATGAGGATGATCTGCTAGCTGGATAGTAAAAAAAGCTCTACTGACCTTGTCATGCATATTCACCTGCATGAGTGAGGGTTTAGTGTCTTCTCTTCAGTTTGGTGAAACACAAAGGCAGCTGGCATCTCACTAAGATTACAGAAGATGACATTAGTTCATCAAGTAATTTATATTTTCATATTTCCAAAGTATCCACAAAGAGGTGCTCCAAGGGAGGAAGCTCAGGGGATGTAACCAATGGAAAGTGAAACCATGGACTTTCTCTTTTTGTCATATTTTAAGGGAAAATGTCTTCTTTGCCAGGCAAAAGCTGATGTATGCATGGACTGCAGGAGAAAACTTTGAATGGATTAATGTTAAAGGTTATTTGTTGTAGTGCAAATATATATGGCCCCAAAGACCACATTTTATGCATTCTTTGTTTCTGGTGTGATAGCATTGATTTATCTTAAAATAAATAATAGCAAGAGAAGTATTAAGAAGATATATTTATCTGAAATAAAAAATAATTTTCTTAAAATTAAGTAGCAATGCCAGAGAGGTCTGTATTCCTAAAATCTTCCATCAAGTTTTTATGTCCATGTGTGTCCATTTATTGGGAGTTAGTGTCATATGTATATGATAACAGTATCCCAGACTGTTACATTCAGGAATTGTGGGCATTCAGACTCCTAATGAAGCAGAAAACTTTTTTTAGCTTAAGGAACTGACAGACTGCCTGGAAGATTTTAAGCAATTAAACCTTCTGAGTGAAAAAGAAATAAAAAAAGTGAAAGAAAAAGAAGAATATAATTTTGAGAAAAAAATCTGGATTTTATTTACATGCAAATATTACTACTGTTATATCATAGTTTCCAGTCTTTAATCTTGAAACAAAATATATCCATTGTTCAGTGAAATAATCAAAAGGCTGGCAATGTTACAAAAGATATATTATTTTGTATATTAGAAATGTTTGAATACAACATGCAGTTGCTTTCATGTAAGTTGCTTTCATGTAACAAGTGCTACCATAAGAACAAGGATATAACCATGAGGATAACCGTGATATATCTCATGAGGACAATACCTGAGGAAAACCTCCATAAGAAATTTTTGATGCCTCCATATGTTGCCTTAGGTTTTTGAAATATCAGCCTGATGTTATTTTAAAGAGTGACATAGCCTTTTTATATGAGTTGGCATACCTGAAAGTCTCACATCTGTATTACATGCTCCCTCGACTGAGGACGCTGTAAGAAGCAGGAAATGAGAATTGTAATTCAAGCCAATTTATTGTTTTCCATAATATGATAAACAGTACAGCAAAATCATCTGCTGAATTCAATGGACAGAAAAATATGGACTTTTCTCAGACTCTGAGGTGTTGTATTTTAACACTTAACCTTGCAGTTTCAAAATACCTTGTTTTTCTAAAAAATTATGGTCATTTTGGAAGTGAAAGTGCAGGGAACCATTATTTTAAAATAATAAAATCTGTTAGCTAAAGCAAGTGTTTTTAAGTGAACTATAGTTAAAAATCTGTATTTTGCCTCTCTCCTGAAAAGCTTTCTATTTTTTTATGAAATACCCACTAGTTTCCTCCTCCCCTACTCAGTGGCACTTGCCTTCACCTATTCCCTAGTACTCTGGTTTAGACCTAGACACAGCAACCCAGTGTTCAGAGTGATGTGGTCTTTCTCCTGTAGGCTGAAATAATGCGTGCTGCCACATTCAGTAACATTAAACTTACACATGCTGTTGTATTGTTACAGTGTTTGGGAATTTTTTAAAAATCTGGAGCCTAGAAAATTATTTCTTTCCTTAAAGTATCTGTGGAGAAATTAGCCCTTGAAAATAAATTCTTCTATGCTACCCAATATGAATGTGCTACCCAAAGTCCATCTGATCCAAAGAAAAAGGAAAACCCAAAGAAAAGGAAAACAAAACCAAACCAAAACAAAACAGAACAAAACAAAACAAGACCACAGGAAAGACAGTGTAGTGCAGAAAGCACTGAGCTGGGACATAGCTAGGGAAATAGCTAGGCATCCATCTCCCATCTACAATGTGATGAAGTTGAACTCAATTAATTGTCAGGATGAAAAATAAGCAGATTTTTTATGCAAAGCCAAAACTTTGTTGTTAAGGTAAACAAAATTTTACCAATCTACTTACTGACTTGCTTTTAATATCAGTCAAAATATTGTAGGAGAAAGAGGAACAGTATTACATAAAAAGTCTGCAGAGTAATAGTTACAACTGTTATGTCTTCTAGCACCTGCCCCTTTTCTGTTCTTAAAGTTACTCTTCCACAACCTCTCTGGATCCATCTCAGACGCAGTTAAAATATATATCAAGTCATCAGCATCTAAAAACTCTTCATCAAAGTAAATATTATGCTGATTGTGAGGGTTTCTTCCCTTTTCTGGGGGAATGTGATGTAGACATTGTTGGTTTACTTCTCCTTGATTTGGAGAACACTTGAAGCAATTACTATTTTTTTCTAACAGTCTTTATACTTTGGTCTTTCTTCATGGGTCTGTAATTCCATGTCAAATCTGCTATATATGTATTGCCTATGTTAGAATCATGGAAGCACAGAATAATTTGGCTTGAAAGAGACCTTTGAAATTCAGCCACTCCAAATCCCCCTGCAATATGCTTAGTGACATCATTAACTTAGGTCAGGTTGCTCAGAGCTCCATCCAGCCTGGCTTTGAACACTTAGAATCATGAGGCATCCACAGATTCTCTTGGAAATCTATTCCAGTTTCTCTCTATCCACACCGTAATAAAAAATTCTTCCTTATATCTATATTAAATCTACCCTCTTCTAGTTTGGCCCCTGTCCTATAGATATGAGCCCAACTTTAAAAAAGGTCGGTCCCCATCTTTCTGACAAACCTCCTTTAGGAACTAGAAGTCAAGGTCTACCAAGAGCCTTCTCTTTTCCAGGTTGAATAACCACAGCTCTGTCAGCTTTTCCTTATAGGGTTGATGTTCCATCCCACTGATAATTTCCGTGGCCCTCCACTGGACTTGCTCCAGCAGGTACACATCCTTCTGAAGCTGCAGCCCACAGAGCTGGATGCAGCACTCAACTGCATAGGAGCAGTCACCTGCCTTGACCTGCTAGCTGTACTTCTCTTGGTACTTGTTCTTTGCTCTCCTTGCTGCTCCTAGAGCTATTTTATCCTGCTCTAGGTCTTTATCTGACCATTGTGAGCTTGCTCATGGCCTGTGTCATCATCTCACTCCATCCTCCTGCTCACAGTACGCTGCATCTCTCTTTCCAGGCTTCAGCTGTGGCATCAAGCCCATCTTCCTCTGCATGGAATGACTACAGTGGGTTCATATGCATTTCCTTCCACGGAACAAACTGCTTGGCACTGCTGTCTGTAGATCATAGCTACACCATACAGTTATTAAGATGTGCAGAAGACAAAGGGGACATGTACAGAGGGACTGTGACACGTCCTAAAGTTCTTGCAAGGCTTGGGATCTGTTACTAGCAGTGGTGCTACTGTATTTACTGAGCAGCCCTGCTACAAAGCTAATTATATTTTGTTTCTCCTGTCTATAGCCTATGTAGACACATACAAACTTATTGAAATAGTAAAGGTTTCCAGCTGCACACACTTATTTGCACTGCGACCAATAATTTCACACTTAAAATTAATTTGGTGTCCTAAAATTTGCATATCAAGACTTCAGTGACAATTCAGGAGAATGTAGAACAGTTTGTCATTATTACAATTACCAAACTCCAGATTTATAGCTCTTCCAGAGACAGACTGGTGAACATGAAGAGTTCTCCATTGAGAAAGGTCCAAGCAGGTCAAACAATTTTTCAAGAGATGAGAAAGTGAATGTATTCAGTCAGCTGAAGACAAAAAAATGGTGGACCATATGCTCACCTGGCTCGCAGTATTTCAAGAGATTAATTTTATTAGGTGAGGATTTTCCAATCTTTTCCTTCCAGTTTTCTGAGGTAACTTCTAATGTAACAGGACAAACTTGCTATAAACACTTGTGCCTATGCTAAAAGTGGAAAACGTCACTGCAGAGGCAGGAATCACATGCTGGGACCTGAAATGTTGAAATACCATCCTGTTGCTCACATTGTCCAGCATTGTACCCCGGGTTGAGCAATCATGGTTTGTACCAGGACAGTGTGACAATGGTTGTGGGTTTTGGAGCCAGATGTGGATTCAGGTATGTTCAAGGGCTCTCTGAGCAGCCACAAAAAGCTATCAAAAATCCCAGATATTTACTGTTGCTCTCATAACCTGGCAGCCTCCTGTGGAATGCAGAGGAGTGGATGGGCAGTGTAGCTGGTCATGTGTTCATCTCCAGGCAACCAGTCTGGTCTGCTCAGAGGCAAAGCCTCAGGACAGGACTTGGTAGGCATGATGCTTTGCATTGCAGCAGTTTCCCTTCCAAGACTGCCAGTACAGTATCATATAAAATACAAGTATCAGTTCTCTAAGAACTTGAAATTATTTTAGCACATAACTTGCCCCTTTCCTTGCCTCTCAGCAGTTTTTTGTCAGGGAGGACACCCCATAATGTTGAGCAGCCTATATCTCACGGCTCCTGACAAGGTTTTCTCCCCACTCCAGTTGCTGCGGTGCCCTCTGGCTGAGCGGTTCCCCTTGTCATCCCCAACTGTGCAGCTGAGGACAGGATTCAGTAAAAAGCTGCGCACCTCGTTGCCCTTCTACTGCCAGTGTAACTGGATTTCTAACTTCCCATAAAAACCCAGCATGCCAAGCTCCCTGACGCCCGCCATTTCCTTTCTATTGTCACTCTCTCCCCTCCTGCAGAGGTTTTTTCTCCTTTCACCTCGCAGTGAAGAATATTGTTGAAGTATCTGTGTGCATACCTGACTGACAGCTGACATGTGAAGTGTTCTGTTGGGGACAAGCAGGAAAAAATGCCATGGAAAAAGCTGAGCTGTTACAATGCCTGAGCTCGCTAGGTGGCCTCATACACTGCAGAGAAGCTCTTCCTCAAGCAGTTCACTCTTGGAAATTCTGTTTATGCATGCAGCGGTAGGGACTTTTTAATTATTGTTTTCCCTTCTTTTTCTTTTGCTATCTGGACCTGGATTCCTCTTTTTGATTCTTTGCTGCTGTGGTAGACCTTTTTCTGTCTCTTAGGCCATGGCAGTCAGTTTGTGGAGCAATTTCCAATTATCAAACAAGCCACACAGCATGCAGCAAGAATGGGAAGCAGAAAAAAAAAGCTAGTATGTGACCTTCATAATAATAATATACCATAATAGTACAAGGTGGTGCAGGAGCACAAGCATTAAGTTTAGCATTTGGTGCCTTTCTGCAGTGCTCCCTGGGTCCATGGATGTATATTTAGCATGTCTGTCTGAAGGTTTGTTGTACTATACATATCAGGGGAAAAAACTCTGCTAAACAAGCATTTCCTACATGGTGATGTGTGACTCCACAGAATCTTGTTGTGAGAAGAGCCTGAGGGAGGTCTAAATAGAAATGAAAAAAGGTAAATAGCTGTGCAAAAGGCACTGGATATTTAGCAACCTGTAAGAAAAAGTTGCATTTGTCTGCAGTGTTCTCTTGGTCTCCCTGGCCACAGTTTTTGAGAACACTACTGTCAAGCAAGTATTTACTACAGTAGTGATTTCAGCAGTGGGAGCTGGAAACAGAAAGAAAAGAAGGGCTCAAACTCACAGTCAGATCAGCAGAGTGCATCATCTTACTATGCTTTAGATGAGCCATGATAATGGACTATGGCCCACCAGCAGCCCTCTGCAAATGCAGGGTAAAGCACAGCTTCAGCCACTTTCACTGGAGTATTTAGTGACCATATTCATCTGCTGGTTCTTGGCTGAGAGGTTGGCTGGTGAAGATCCAACAGGTAGACTTATTTTTTGGGCAAAAATTACCTATCCACAGTTACCTACATCATGTGCACAGATATGATAAACTGAACATAGCTCTTCCCACATTTTGCTGGTGTGCTGTTGGTGAAAACCATTCTCATCCTTTGTCCTGCATCTTTTTTCTACTTAATGTTGGACATGTTGACGTTTGCAATTTTATTGACCTGTCCAAAAGCAGTAGGACCCCTCTGCTTTCTTTCCCAGCAGACTGTAATACCAAGAAAACAGTGGCGATGCAGTCTGCCTGGTACCTTTGAAAACACTTTCTGTTTTCTGTCTCAGTGACACCCACCTAAGACAGTCATAGAATGATCCTGAGAGCTGTGCTTGTGCTTCAGGGCCAGGCAGGAGCCATCCTCTGCAACACCACTGAGCTCTTTGGAACAACCACCTACATACCGGCAGGTACATTCTTCTGTCACTTCAGGTTTAAATGTCAAGCTATCCAAAAGTAGCCTGAATCAGGCAGCTCCAGTTTCACCTTCTAAACTGGGGTTTGTGTCTTTTACAAAACAGTCCATGCAGAACTTTTTGAACTCACCGTAGTCATTCATTTGTTTCCGAGCAGTTTTCTTGAAGACTTCTTGGCCTCGAGACTTTGGTGCTTCCCAAAGACAACATGTCAGTAAGGAAGGCAGAAGCAAGTAAATGCAGGGGGACTTTCTATTAAGAAGATTTCCTGATCTTGATGCTCTAATTCCCAAACACATAGCAGGAGGCACACAGTTGGGTTGATGAGCAAAGACCAGAACAGTTTTGTAGCCAGAAGGCCACAAGACCACTCAGTGTGGATTTGGATCACAAGGGGGAAGCCAGAGATGCTTAAAGGCACAGCTGCTTTGGGCACACAGTGGCATCTTTACATGGTCCTACTTGCCAGTCTTAAAATAGCATAAGGTGGAAAATATCAGCATTCCTGTACCAATATCAGAAAATGTCTCTTTGTAACTGATCACAACAGCTGGCATAAAAATGAGAAGCGGATAAAAAAAAGTAAAAGAGCGTGGAATGAAATGGTGACATGGGTGTTCCACACCACAAATGAGGCAAAATTTGTTAGAGGAGAGCATGACCAGAAAACCCACAGCTCCTTCAGGGACTGTTGGGCTGACAGGAGTTTGCACGCTGCCTGCAGGCTGTATACCAAGGTATATGTATGCCAACAGGAGACCTGAGAACTGCAGGCAGAGCCAGGGAGCTCAGCCACAACTGAGGCCAATTACAGATGAGGGAGAAATCATTTAGACAATTGATGGTGTCCATCTGGCACTTAGTGACTAAACAGCCAGCCCTTTGGCCAGTCATCTTGACAGCCTGCACTTCCAACTACCCTTGTCTGGTGGTAGTCATAAGGCAGTTGATGGCATTCCAGCACCCAGAATATTGTTGTTGTTCTCAATTTTTATGCCATATTTCAAATAAGGCCTTTTTAGTTTGATTTTATTTTCAATCTATCCATTCCAAAGCACTGGGGCAATTTTCCTAATTTTGAACTGTCACATTAATGTGATTACCCTTGAAGTTTTGAGTTAGAGATACTCTTCAACATTTGCTTACATCCAAGCATTCATCTATTCAAAGCACTGGAACTACACACACACACACTTACAGTTTGATATCTGTTTATCTCTCTTGTTTAAATTCAAGGCTTTGAGTACTACTCTTTCATCTACTGCTCGATCACTTCAACTATAAACGTTCATAGATGAAGAACCTTCAAACAATAAAGATGGAAAAGTGTTCGTAACTATACACCAATTGGCATGGATACCACAGGAGACAAGCTTTCAAAAGTACCTGCATCCCATTTTCAAGAGCACCTTTACCACTTTTAATCTGTTTTTGTACATCTCAGATGGCACCTACAGACATCCTCTGCAACCTGCAACTGGCCAGTAATTTCTTAACTTCCCATGTCCTGAGTGTGTGCATACTTGGCTCTATGAAGTAAACAGGGAAATGGGCCCCAGCCTTCCCAATACTATGGACATCTGTGAAGTCTTTGCCCTTGATCTCATGTTTTGGACAAAGCAAATTTAAATGATCTATCAGTGCTGTAAAGCAGATTTTTGCAATGGTCTCACATTTATTATTACCTGTTCTTACAAGAACTTACTTTATTTGAGTGTCCTGTTCAAGTACCAACATAAAAAGCATAGTAGCCACAGAAAAGAGACAAGGGGGTCAATTGTACACATAAGTCATGGTCTTTCCAAAACTCAGCAGAGGTTTTATCCAGTCCAGGATCCCTGAGCATTAGGAAGACTAAAAGACTCAAAACCAAACAGAATTAACCAGTTAGACATTAGGAAATCCCTGCAAAACTTTCGCCTCTCTTCTCAAGTTACATAGCAGAAATTTGGACCATCTCTCCTTACTAGCCTATCCCTCAATACCGTCATTCCAGGCATAGAGATGGTTTCCACAGTCAAGGAGACCTGTGTGAGGGGAGTTCATCATAGTCCTGGGGTGCACTGAAACCACAGGAAGTGAACTAGCTCTCATGACCAGCTAGCCCTGGGATCACAGCCAGGAGCCCCATCAGGCTATATTTGGCTTTCTTCAGCTCACTGCAGAAAGGGTAATGAACCAACTGCAAAGTAATTTGTTAGGAAGTAGTGGGTTACCACAGTGCTAGGAGCTTTGAGGTTCTCCTCTTTGATGTTTACCCTTGGAAAGGCAGTCCTGTGCCACCTCTCTGCTATGATCAGCTTGAGGTCAGCCATCAAAAGACAGACCCTGGCATGGTTTTAGAAGTCCTCTTAAAAAGAAATATTTATAACTCTTTTAAAACCCATCCCATTCTACAGATACTCTACTGGATGATTTTTGTGCCACTGAACCAAATCAGCCCAGATGTCTTTATTATCCTGATTCTGAAGGTCTGCAGCTCTTGTGAAGTCTGGGGTCAAGAATTTCACCCCTCTGAGATCCATGCAGGCAGGAAGTCATCAGCTGACTCCTACCACAAACATGCAGCATGAAGTCAAGGCACACTTTTCAGCATTCCACTGTTAAAACTGTACTTCATTCCAAGTTTTTTCATGAGCCAGTAAGGGGGACTAGAAAGGCACTGTCACATTATTAAACGTGCTCTCCTTTTTTTTTTTTAATTTGAGCTCCAGTACTGCGAAGGTTCAGATAGCAATGACTCAGGTCTGGCTGGTGTTAGGTAATGTGGAGAAAAGGGCTGGAAAAGGGATCCTCAGGTAATATCAAAGCAATTATTCCCACCCATTTCTTCATTCACACAGCTCTGTAGCTGGCTTTATTCATGACTACAGTTCAGCAATAACATCACACTTCCAGAGATCTCTCTGCAGAATTATAGATGCTGTCCAAGGACAAACTCAATCTTACAGTTTGTCCACAGCACAGAAAGTTGTCTTACACTGTACATGAAATCCAAAGATGTGCTCATGATTACCTGAGCAGTTGGGGTGGTCTAGGAACTGGTATGTGGTTTCCAGTTAAGATTGAAACAGCACCCAAAGGAGTGTAGCATCCAGGTCTTTTGTCCTTCATGCCACAGGTAGGTACTTGTGAGAGCTGTCTGAAATAAAAAAATTAATAATGAAATTCAGAAAGTTAAAAAATTAGATACAGGCATTATGTGTGGAAGGCCTGGATAGTTATAGCTCTTCTGGTCCTCTAGTGGTGTTGTGGAGTTAGATCATTGCAGATGAAATCCTGTACCCTTGGCAAGTGAAAGTCAGACTCTGCATGGCAGAGATAAAACTAGACCCATTAATGCTTAGTATATAATCAGTGTTTCCACAGCTCTCTATATAGATCCCAGAATGCTGTGGAGTTGCTGCTTCCACCTACTCACCCACCTTATCCTTCTCCAGGGGTGATAAGCCATGTCTTGAGCTGGAATTCATTCATCATTTTATGGTGCAATTTCATTCTTGTCCAGCTGAGAACAGCCAATGGGAAAACGAACTGTGCTTTGCACACTGAGACTGTTACTGCCACAGGTCCACCTTCCCTGAACTTGTATGCCAGAAATTAGTGCTGGGAGGCACTGTGAAAGGAATGGCACAGAGCTCTCCATGTGCCCAAGAGGCCCGGAGGCCTCCCCTGCCAGTAGTAGCAGCACCACCCACCAGCCCAGTGAACACTCAAAGAAAATGAAAGAACAATAGCAGGAAATGTCTAAGGGTGGAAACAACAAACCAAACACAGCCCAAGTTTCTGGGGGCTTCCTGATTGGCTTGATTTGTCTCAGCAGGAGCACTTTGGATAACCTTGGAGCTACCTCACCAGGGCAAAACCTCTCCCCAGTGAAAGCGTGTTTGTTCCAGTGGCTTTCTGGGACATGGGGATGTCTGCTGGCCAGCACTAATTAATAAACAAGCACAACATAAAAGCACTAAGGTATATCAGATGGAGGAAGCAGAATCAAGACGCTGCAGTCATAATGCTCAGGGTGGCAGCAGCTTGGTGCATCTCTCATTGCTCCCAGTGTAAAGTCTGCCCGTTCCCATGGGGCATGTTCCTTGCCTTGCATCAACCTTCACCCTGGAAAAATGAACTGTGAGTTCCTGTAAGTGAATGACAGCAGAGGACAGATTTGCAAAGCTCAGATCCAAGAAATTGTTTGTATCAAGAAACAAACAAAACAAGTTACGGCTCCTACTGGGTGTTCCCCTTCCTGCCCTTTTTCTGTCTCTATTGGCAAGCAGTGCAGGGGAATGGATCTGTGTATTTTTGAGGGTCATGCAATATGGGGAATTTTTAAAGGGACCTAATAAAGTTCAGTGCCTGATGCGTACAGACTGTCAGCTGCACATACCGTCTAGTTCCTTTGTCAAGGACTGCCGAGGGCATTTACAGGTTCAGGCAGTCGTGACTAAATCACAACACAAAAGGCAAGGAAAGTATGTTCAAAGGTGTCAAAGGGAGGCAGATGGGATCCCTGTCAGTTGCAGCTTTTTATGGTAGTTGTGCTTTAATAGCCATAGGACAGCAGAATAATCCCACTATTATAAAACTCTGATTCGGTTTTCATGTGTTCAGCCTGAATTTTCTGGGGTTCGTTTTCATTTTTAGTACTATTCTCAGACTAAAATCAGTCAATCACATGGTGTACCTCAGGTAAGAATGCTGGATGCTGAGCAATGCTCAGCATTTTTGCACCAACAAGTAGGCTTGTAAGCACCATTTTCCTTGAAACAGCCCTTTTAAGCCACCAGAACAGGATAATCCCTTGTTTGCACCAGAACTATTACAAAGTCCATGCAGTCCTTAGCAGCAAATATGAACAAAGTCAAACCAAAATAATGGAAATCTCAGATGTACAGTGAGTATAATTAATAATACCAGCCAAGGCATCTACTAGAGATAAGCGTTGGACTGAAGTACAATTGGGCTCTATAGGATTGGCAAAATGTATTGGATCAAGATGGGGGAAGAGAGGCAAAATTATTTGCTGGAGGCTACAGCTAGGATGTGAATAGATAGCTACAGCCCATGATTGCTGTTTTTGTCCACCCTGCTTTTCTAGTTAATGACTGCAATATCTTTTTATTGCCATGTGAAAGACTTGCATGTGCTTCTGTACTGCTAAATATTAAACAGGGTGGGGGCAGGGATGGATTCCAAATAGCCCAAATGGGAATTCTGCTAGGAGTGAAGTCCAGGTTCCCAGCAATAGAGAACATGCTGCCACTGACTTTGGATGGAGCCAGTGCTCTGTCTAAACAGAAAAAAAGACTCAGCAGAAGTCTGAGTGGAAATAATCTCTGCAGGAATTTAAGGAAGAGGGAAGGCAAGGCAAGGCAAGGCAAGGCAAGGCAAAGCAAACAGGGAAGGAGCTTGTACCAGGAAAAAGTTTGTCTTTCACTCTAGGTGTGCTCTTGAGTTCTGCCAGGCACAACTGTTGTGGTGTTCCCTTTGCCCCTGGCCTTCACTGCAGCAGCTCATGGGTGGCTGAGAAGCACAGCCCTCTGCAAGAGCTGCTGTGCACGACCCTGGTCAGCTCCCTGCAAAGAGCAGATGGGAGCACAGAGAGCAGCTCCCCACGTCTCACAGGCAGATGAAATAGATAGTTGAGGAAAAAGCTACAGAGAACTGTGGTCCAGACAGAAGACAGCATACCTTTTCCAGCCCTTGCTAACAATCTTACCTTTAAAACCAGTCTCCCACGTGGTTTGCTTTTCAGTGCAGCACTGTCTGCACTCTGAGCTTGCAGAATTTTATGGCATTTCTGCTGTATCCCCTTCAGGATGTCCCTACACACCACATCCACATGTCTTTTGAACTCTTCCAGGAGCACTGCTTGCACTACTTCTCTGGTCTGCCTGTTCCAATGCTTGGCAGCCTTTCCAGTGAAGAATATTTTCCCTAATATCTAATCATCCTCTGGCACAATATGAGGACACTTCCTCTTGCCTTGTCATTTGTTACCTGGGAGAAGAGACTGATTTCCACTCTTAACAGGTAGTGGTACAGAGCAGTGAGATCTCCCCTGAGCCTCCTTCTAGAGTCTTCTCCAGCTTTATTGTCCTTCTCTGGACACTCTGCAGCAACTCAATGCCTTTTTTAGAGTGAGAGGCTCAAAATTCAACATAAGACTAGAGGTGTGGCCTCACCAGTGCCAAGGACAGGGAGACAGTCACTGCCTTGGGCCTGCTAGCCATGCTATTCTTGATACAGGTCAGGATGCCATTAGCCGTCTTGGCTATCTGGGCTCCCTGTTTGCTTATGTGCAGAAGGCTGTTGACCAGCACCCCTGGTCTTTTTCTGCAGGGCGTCTTTGCCTTGCTCATGTTCTCTCCTGAGCACCCCATGAGCCTTAACAGCTCATTTCTCATATGACACTGTAAATCAGAGAAAAAAGGCATATTCCCAGTTTGTACATGGAAGGGTGAAATCTCTTCAGAGAAAATACTTTAAGGCTTGTTTTTTTTGTATAATTTCCCTTCACTTAAAAAGGTAATGGAGATTTTCCAGGCCTCCTACCATTCCTGTAAATCCTTCCAGGTAACTCAATGTGCATCTCCAGCACATCAGTATGTACAGGAATTGCAGAAGAATATCCTCCTTCCTTGGCAGCTTGCAGTGTGGGTACTGCATAAGGTCATGCATTCATTTTGGTCATACATCCTTGGGGTAACTGCAGCAGCTAGCACTGCTGCATCATGGAAGAATGAGCACTCAGCCGTCATCCCCCCATTGCTCTCCCTTTATTTCTTGGATCTCTCCCGAGATATAAATAACACAATCCACTGTACAGCTGAACTGCTGGCATCTGTTGCTAAACCGTAACGAATTTTGTGTGCATAGCTGCGACAAGCCAACAAGCTGTTTTTCACAGGGCTGGCCACACCTGTGTTGCTTTTTAAGTCTCTGAGTATGTGCTGCTGTGTACAGAGATTTTGTGCTGGTGAAAATCGCGCTTGCAACCCTCCTTCACCCGACCATTCTTGCAACACAAGAAGATTTTATGACCAAAAGCCACACTGATATGTTTGTCCCTTGCACTCTTGTATGTCCTCAGACATCCCAGGACATCTGTTCTGGTACTTGTCCTGCCAATTTTACTTAAAGCCATGGGAGAGCAAGCAGGTTTCTGCAGGATTCAGTGTCTTTCTTGAGTTGTTGTACCTTCACCTTTCAATTGCAAAGTACAGTACGTATCCTCTCTCAGCTGGCTGTTTTATCTTCCTTGCCTTTCTCCTGCCATCCCAGTGAGTACCAAACAGTGAACCACAGATGATGCACCTCTGTAGTTGCAGTGTAAGTCCTGTCTGTTCTCTGATGTGACAACCCATGTGTCCAGACACAAAGATCTGCATATCTAGTTCTGTGCAGGACAAGCATTTTATATCAGTTGTGGCTCTTACTTCATTTGCCTTAATATTTTGGACGCTGACCTGTGAAGCTCCAGAGATTGGAGGCCTGGATCTGGGAGGGAAGACGAAAATGAGAGTAATGGTGAGGAGGAGAGAGAAAATCCAGCTTCACCAGGAAGAGCCTAGATAACCATTTTCATCTTGCCTGGCTGGGCCAACATACCAGAACATTTGTGCCATTTCTTTTAAACACAAGTGGTCCAGAGGCTGGATGATTCAGGAGCCAGATGCTACCAGGGCAGGTTAAGGTATCAGGGTGTTTACTTGACTGATCAGGGACTTGGTCAGATCTGTCAGGTTCTGTCTGGGGTCTAGTCAGGAGCACAAACAGGAGCTTTCTGATCCAAACACTCTGTTATAAGCACACAGAGACTCTGCTCTTTCACCTCTTTGATCACTGGCCACTGGACTGGGTTCAGAACAGGTCTTTTTTTAAACTTTTTTTCCGCTCCATTCCGAAAGGAGGGTCAAGCCATGTACTCCTCTGCTCCAAGGGCAAGCATCCAAGGCATAGTGATTCACTGATTTCCAGTCAGTGATCTGCCATCTCCTGAGTCAGTGGGAAGATTTTAAGGTTACAATCTCACCCAGGCTGGAGACATCTCCTATTTGAAGAGTACTGAAAGAGCTGGGCTTAGAAAGGTTTACACTGGTAAAAGTTCAAAAACAAGTGTGGGCTGTAAGCACCATGAAGGCAAAAAGTTTTTTGTTACAGTGATATGAGGAAATCGTACAAGGCTGAGGTAACATCTTGAGAAAAAGCAGCTCATGAAAAAGCGGTTTCACTTAGACTAAGAGTCACACCAGAGTGCTGAAAGTTCCCATATTTGGGAGATTTAATGCTGTATCAGGCAAACCTGATAGGAAAAAGTTAATGCACAAACATCGTTGATTTGGCAAGGAAAGGGACTCAATTGTATAACTTCTTCAATTCCAGGTCAAAGAATTTGTATTACATCAAGTCTTCTAAATCCAGAGCAGGCAACATTATAGTAGTTAAATCAAAGTAATGGTTGTTGTGTTTTTCACCTCATCATGCTTAGCTCAAGAAGTCCCGTGGCCAATGCTTCACTTGGTCATCTTGGTTTGTCTAGCATGGATTAACTTCATCCTACATCAGGCAGATGCAGTATATAATTATATTGCTCTCTCTGTGTATATGTGTATGCACATTTACTTCAGATAGCAAAGTGAATTGTGGAATTTTACTTCTCAAGTTCCTCAGGTGCTACTGGGATGCAACTTTTTCCAGGTAGAGAGAATTGTTTCTCTTCTCATGTGTTCAGCAAAATTGATATGGACTACCAGAGCAACTCATTCAGCATCCAGGCACTGGTTGGCAATGAGAGATTCCCAGTTTTTCAAGTCATGGAGGTTTTGCCTTTTCAAAGATGTTAATTAAGTTTGCTGCTCTTGAATTTCAACTGCACTCTGTAAATAACAACCTGTCCAAAATCTTAAGATGTGCCCTGCCAGCCTTCCTCTTTGAAAGTGAACCATACAAAAAAGGATGAGCGCTGCAAAAAGACTAAACTAAGAGGCGTTTAATTACTCAACTCTGAAATCCCATTTCAGCCTGCAACAGACCTGAAATCAAGCAGGTCTTTTGCCATTAGCACTGGCTGTGTGTTGATACAGAGTGACATCCACAAATGGTCCTACTGGCTCCAGCAACAACTGCTGCTAAGAAAACAAAGCCTATGTGGAACATAAACCAAAGATTATTCAGTGATTTTCCCCTCCCCTACAGCAGACAAAGGGTACTGATTACAGCTGTGGCATGTAGATTTCGGGTCCAGTTTCATAGGCTTGCTGGCTTACAGACAAGTTGCTGGTGCCTGGCAGTTGATCCAGGTAGTCGGAAGTTTGTCAAGGGCTGAGGTGCTGGACTAGGATCCAGTTATGTTGGTTTAAAAGACTTGCATGTCTTTCAGGGGCACCCTTAGCCCTTGCAAGCTCATTTTCCAAGGTTAGAACTTGGGTGAGCTAACAGGTACTTTGCTGCCCCTAAAAGGAATGGGAATGACAGGCTGATGGAGTGGAGCATTTTTGCCCATGCACTTTTGCAGAAGGCACTGTACTTCCAGGAGGGTGAACCTTACATGGAAAGTTTCAGTTTCTGGTTTTGCTGTGTGGTCAAAAGCTACCTGAGGCCAAAATCCTTGAGAAAGGTACAGAGAGCATGTAGAGATCAGTTTAATCCCTTCAGGTGAGCACAGTTATCCTTAAACTTGGTGTTTAATTCTCTGTTCAGTAAATACCAGGGGTTTGTTGCAGTGTTCTGCTTGTGATTCTGACCTTTTAATACCAGCTGTAACACCTCAGGATGTTCAGCTCTGAGAGACCTGATACTAATTACTGTCTTATTTGTGGCTTCTATATCAATTTGATTTATGGTATCAGTCAAGCAGTAGCAAAATAATCAGTTAAAGTTGAACCATCCCCCACTCTACGTATGCATCCGTCACCTTTTCCCTTCAAGTGTTTACTGTGATTAGGTCTTTCCTGTTTTTCTCTTAAGTTCTGAATACTTGTATACTTTCCTTATTAGTCCTGATGAATGTTCTTTTTTCCACTGACATGCCGGTGTGTATGCTGCAGACATAATTTTTATTACATTTCTGTTTCATTGCAGAAATTGCATGAGTATTTCCCAGGTACAACCCAGAATGCATAGTTAGCACAGGCTAAAGAAACTGGTCCATAAACTTGCAGCTGTTCTCCCTGTTTATAATGCTGTTACCCTCCTACCCTGAAAAACAAAACACTGCTAAGCCAAATGTAGATACCTCTAGAAATCTGTGTCTGCTAGAGTCAATTAGCTGGATAGAGAAGGCTGTTTTCTTCAGGCATAGTTCTGCTGACTTAGGATATGTGTGTTCAAACCAGTGTGACTCTGCATCAGCATGTGCATTCACTCTGTGAATGCCTCGCAGGACCATGCTCAGGTTGTCTCCTGGGGTTGAGGAAAGGCATCTCAGGCCAGAACAGCCTCTGCTTTTAAGCAGAGAGGAAAATGACAGGCCAGGTTTGTGGGTTTCAACATCTCAGCGTAGGAAACAGAAGAAACAGTGGAAATCCTTCACCTGAGAAGGTGCATTCAACACCCTCAGGCTGAAGCACAAAGCAGGGTCCTGTATCCAAGTACAATGTTTGCTGGATACTGAGTGCTAAATGTAAAAGCACATGTACACATATCAAATTCCAAACCTCTCCTTCTGCCTCTTCACCTCTTAGATCTCCTTGCTTAACTCTCCTTATTGTCACCTAAAATACAATATTCTGTCCTAACAGCTCCTGTGGTCCATATCACTGCATCTCTTCAGGAGAATTCATGTGCTATTTCTGCCTCTGGTCTTCTCAGAAGCTGCACTGGCTGCCTTGTCCACACTCATGTAGTGCCCAGTTAGCTCTAAATCCCATCAAACACACAGACCAGGCTTCCTTTATCAGTCTGGTACATCTCCTTCCCCTGCAGTACTGGGGAAGGTTCTGGTCTGAATTTTGTAGGACTTGATAGCTACAGAGTCTAAAAAAGAAGGCCTGTAAGTAGCCTTAAAATATATTATTCCTCCTATCATTCAGGAGTTTCAAGACCCAACTGGAGGAAGCTGTGATCATCCTGGCCTGATCATAGCTGACCTTGCTTTGAGCAGGAGGTTGGGCTAGAGACCTCCCAAAGTCGTTTCCAGCCTTTATTATCCTAGAAGCCTGTAGTCTTGCTTACCAAGGAATCTGGGTCACCCAAATGACAGTAAGATGCTGTCCAAAATACAGCATCCTTTCAGCTATTTGTGGTTCCTTCCTCTTCATAGCAGGGCAGCACTGTTAATGTGAGAAGGAAAGTCACTTAGCTTCCTAGTTTATACAAACAGCTCCCCCTGAAAATCCTCTTACACTCTTGGATGCTTATGGCAGCCATCCATTAGAGAAAGCTGCAAGGCAGGTTTGGCTTTCTGAGTGACAAAATTTCCCATTTGTTTCTGTGGCATTTGAGAAAACAGAACTCTAATACAATCACTGAAACAAAACGCTTGCCCATGTCACAGCAATCCCAGACCCTCTGCCCCAATTTTCTTCTTATAGAAACAGTTTAGCAAATCTCAGTCATCAGGTAGCTGCCTGGGCCAATGAACCAGAAATACTAACAGTCTGGTTTACCTTTTGCCTTATCTAAATCTGCATTTTCTTTCTTAATTTTCTTCCCTACAACACTTCAGATATTCTAGTTGTTTATGTAACTGGCTTTATTGTTGTGGCCTTCTTTCAAAGGCCAGCCCAAACTCTGCTAAGAAGTCTACTAAGGAACAAGGGAATTACAGGATTTCCTTCCCAGGTGTCAAATGACAATTAAGGCATATCCTTTTTAAACTGAGCTGGAAGAAAGAGACATTCTTTGATATTTAACAGGTTTACACAGGAAGAATGTAAGGTCTTTGTATATATATGTATGTGTACATGTGCACTCTGAATGAATTTATTACTGCTTAAGCCATTATACAACATGTTGCTCAAAACAGATGTAATATTAGTGCATTTATTTTTCAGACCAGATTTACATGACTCTTGTGTGTTGTTTTCAAAAAATCAGGCACTTCTCCTTCCATTGAGTAATTCTGGTTATATGAAACTCACTAAAAGAATAAACCATGCAAACCAACCTTCAGTTCGCATTATTTAAATTTTTGCATTGCTGGACCATATGTAAAAAGACGGCCCAAATAAGTGGTGAGGACTCTACATCCAGATTTTTCAGAGAGGTCTGTGGTACCCAAGTGGTTTATTAAAGAATATATACACCAGTTCACATAAAAACTCTAACCCTGGGTACTTATGTTACCTCAGAGGAGGTGCCTCAACCCTTAGGTCTAGAGAGCACAAATTAAAGTGATATAAATTTAGCAACAATGTAAAAAACAACCTCCTGTGGATACCAATGTCTGGTATACAACCCCTGTGCTATGTAACAGGTGTATTCTGATGAATTATCTGTATTTTTCCTGCAATTTTTCTCCGTTCTATATAGAGCCTGGGTGACTCTCCATCTACCTGCATCGATTTCAGTGAGGAAAAGGCAGTTTGCCTTGATACGATGAGTTTTATGCATTCTTTAGTGTCACACAGAAGTTCTCTGTTTCTAACATCTTCACCATGTTTCTAAATCCTGGTAGCTCCATCTCCATCTTTTTCCTCTTCAGCAAGTTGTTGTCAGTATCACTTCTAAAAGAAAGTAAAGAAAGGATTCAGGAAAAAAAAAGCAACAAGAGCAAAAATCAGAACAACTAGATGTCTTATCGAAATAGAGTAACATAATGTCTCATCTGCCCATCTCATTTTACTGGTGAGGGTAGGCTGGCACAAAGGAAGCAGAAACTGAGGAAGTGAATCAGAAGGGGTAAAACCAAAAGATCAAGCGGTCAGAAAGTAAGAAGAAAATAGAGGTCAAGTCAGTTGCTGTCTGTGCATGTGCAAGTGCATATGTGTATGTGTTAAAAGCAAACTTTCTCTGCAAGGCCAAACAATTAATGACAAACTTTCTCCAATGTGAGCTGCTGTACAAAAAAATTGGTGACTTGTGATGACCCCAAATTACAATGAGTTTACTTGCTTATAACCATGCATCAAATGAGTTGCCTTGTATATTCAGAGTTTTCATTGTCATAAAATACTAACTAATGTCCAGTTCATTTGAAAGAAAAAGGGCTTCTTTCCTCTCCCTTTATTTTATTGTTGCTGACTTCTACACACTCCCATTTTTTGGTTTCTTTCCATGTAATATAGCAAGCAAAATGTACTAGTTTACAGAATATGCATCCTAGTGAAAATGGTGCCTAGCGACTCACTGGGAAGAAGTGAAATATACCAGTAAACTCTGACTTACCCAGCTCCACAATTTATTTTCACCAGGTAGCACAGCAGAATATTTCACATGTCTTTATCAGCAAAGTACAAATATATGTAAATCTACAAATTGTTCCAAGGAATAGAGAAGGAAAAGAAGGCATGGGGGACTTCTAAGTTCTTTAATTTAGCAAGAAAGTGACAAATGAATTTTTCACTTCACCAGGTATTTTTAAAAATCAAGATAAAAAAGTCAATATAGAAGATAATTTCTCCCTGAATTAGAACATGAGGGGAAATGTTCATCCTGGATCAAACTGTTCCATTGCAGCAGAACAAAATACTTAGTTACAATTTTTTTGGATCTTTTGTGTTGTAAATTATTTTGGAGGAAAGATTAAATGGATTGAAGCAGTACTTTCCAACAGTTCATTTTAAAGATATTGCAATTAAGCCATTTCAACTTAGTGATTGAGGGTGTTAGCTTTAATGGCAGTTCAACAAAAAACCATGAATCTGAGATTATTAAGTATTCACACACTTTAGGAGAGTAAAATTTGCCTTTTTCCATCTGCAACAACTTGAACTTCTAATACTTTGTCCTCTCTCTAATGAAAAGCATTATCAGTAAGTGCCACAAATCTTCCATTATCATACAATTAAAAAGTGAGGAAAAATTTCCCAGGTGGGTGCCTAAAGTTAGACCCCTGCATCTATATTAAACACAATAATTTTGGTAGAAATTCAACCAATCAGATCTGTCAAAGAAGCAATTCCACCTTCTCTCCTCCCTGCATCATCTTCTCCATGCTCTCTGCCTTGTGATTGAACAAGCATTAGTGGAGTCCTGAGCTGACCAAGCTGTAAGAGAGCAAAAATGTGTCCTTTAGCATGGATCAGTGTCCTGATCCTTCGTTTGAAAAGTGGTGACAGAAAGGCAGGAGTAAGCAGCCTTAGATAAGGAGAGTACTGGGTGATGCTTATATGTCACATTCAAGGAAATATGTTTCAACAAGCTATGAGCAGCTACAGATCTTTTGGTAGACAAAGGAAGTTTTAGGTAACTAT
>VWZV01016138.1:0-84355 GCA_013397155.1 Irena cyanogastra | reverse complement strand
GATGCAGCTAATCCTTAAAAATATAACAGAAAAGTTGTTGGCCCATACATCTCACAGCAAATTGTTCCAGAAACTTAGTCATCTGAATTTCAAAAACTTAATCACTGGCAGACTGAACTTACTCACAATCATTTTATAAGCCCTGTTTATTAATTTTTTTCTTGTGATAATATGATAATCTAGACCCATGATACAGCCACAAAATATTTACTGAAGTCAACTGTATTATCTTTGGTTTTTGCCTGTGTATTATTAAGCTAAATGAGTCACTTTCTTTTAATTTTCTTGAAACCTCTAGATAACATTTTTCTGCACTTTTGAGTTTTATACATTATATTTTATTTAATATCAGCAACTAGCACTCAGCTTGCCAGTGCACAGTAACATGATATTGGTTTCCTGCATGGAAACATTTTGTGCAACGCATCCTCAATTTTTATTAGCTTGCTTATGATTACAATATATTGTACCACAAAGTACTCCTGTGGTAACTTCTACCTCCTCTCTCTTCCAAATTGTGAGCACATAATTACAGTAAAACTTATTTTCTTAACATTATAGTACTCAATTTCACTCTTCTTCTTCCAGTCCTAAGCGGAAATGAACTTCTCCTTCATGCTATTTTAATATAATACTGAATAGAGAACATAGTTTGGGTCTGCACATCAGAAAATAACACTATGTTCAAGTCTTTTTGGTTCAAGAAGGCTACTGAAATTATTAATCAGCTTCAGACTGATACATCAAATACTCCATAAGTCATCCTCCAAAGCAAGTGTACCCCTTACATACAACATTTAACAATCTGCTCTGCCCTGCTCACCTTTTTTTAAATGAATGCCCATGTTTTCCCCATTACACCACTCAAGCAATTTTATGTAAAATTATTGCCTGCATACATAAAAATTAGATCTATAACACATAAAGAAATCTGCAGTTTTACCCCAGGTGTATTATTATTGAAATATTATGCCATTATTTCTTTCAAAATATTTTTTTTAATATACTAACATGAGATTTTTTAATTACCTCATTATTTTGCATGGACAAACAATTCCTGTTGGGAGCTTCTAACACCTTTTATATTTAAAAACCTACCTGGAAAAATGGTGACAAAACTTATGGGAGGTTTGTTGGTATCAATAGTTAGCTTGTGGTTTGCTGCTTTTGAAGGTTGAGCTGGAAAGCAAACTAACTTCAAAGGCAGACTGAAGTTACACTGTGAAACTCTTGGTATTCCTAAAATGAAAGAACACAGATTAATTTTTCATTTCCACATTCTGAATACAGAATTCTCCATACCACTGTCCTCAAAGAGGTCTAACAAGATATTTAATGCTATTAAGGAATGCATTAAAACCAAAACTATATAAAATTCTCTTTTTTTTTAAATTTTCCACCTAAAATATCTTTAAATTTGAACACTTCTAATTACCTTCTTAAGTGAACTTTTTATATGGATGGGAGAGTTATCAATAATACTACTGCATACTATACTTATATTAATTAACATGCAATGAAGATTAGTTTTATTTAATGCTCTAGACTAACAATAACACTTTAACATAAACAACAGCTGAGATAACTCCCGATGCTTCAAATACAGAATTGAAGCATCAACATTTTCATCAGGAATATCACAAAGTAAATGCTTTTTATGAGTGTATTTGCTCTTGTTCTATATACTCTTAAATAACGTCTATGCAACCTCCATATTATCTGTCAGAGGTTTGTGGCTTAGAAGAAGAATGTATCCAATGGAGATTATTACTCAAATGTATATTAAATTCTGTCTTTCAACTTATTGCATCATAATAAAACAGAGCTGTAGAACAAACTGGCTACTGCCCTGAGTATTGGGATCTACCATCACAAGCAATTTAATCAGAATGGTGCAGAAGAAAAGAAGAAGTTTTAACACTAACGTTTAGAAACCACGTTCAAATGTGTCAAAACTTTTCTCAGATATAAATATTGTTTCAAATTGCTGGCATGTCAGTGGTTGCCTGGTATGTTCTGTGCAAAAGAGCAAAGTGGTCCTTGCTATGAAATATGGAGTACTTGCTCTGTTGAGAAGACAGATTGTGGCATTTTTAAGGACAGTTTTTTGATGAAGCACCTACAGGAAAACCTTTTTTAACAAAATAGATTTTTAGAGACAATAAAGTAAGCTACTATCAGAAAAGTCATGAAACTGATCGTTACACAGAGGTATATAGAGAGAGTATAAAAATTGAGCTTAAACATTCAATAGCCATCCAAGCAACCCATTTTGCTGGTAATTTTGTTTGTTTGCCGCTTCTCAGATCTCTTCCAGTGAAAAAATTACTTCTAGGACTCATCTCAGGGATAAAATGCAACCACAAGGCTCAGATTATTCCCTGTGGTTGTCAATTCACAAGCTGTTTTGGCTGGATCATAATGCCTCCAAGTAACTATTCTGCAGCAGCTTAAAAACATAAAATCATAGAAAATTGCGCAAAAACTCATTCAAATTGAAGACAGGTCTTCAAAACAAGAGTATCTCCAGGTTCCAAGGAAAATTCCTAAAGGAATACTTGAAAACAAACTGAATAATACTTGAATAAATGATTCCTTCAACTATATCTTTATCATCTGATGGGAAAAGAAAAATTTTTCTTGATGACAGCATAAAACGAACATCTTAGTGTTGAACTAAGATAAGGAGACTTATCAACAGGAAAAAATTAGTAGCAAAAATAAGCAAAAAAAATTTGATATATTTTTATATTTAAAACATGACATTTTTCTTGTTTTTTCAGACAGTTTTTTCTTGTTTTTCCACATAGTCTGCTGTCAGCCTGCCTCATCATAAACTTAACTTTTCAATATTTCAGACAAAGGTCCAATCAAAACTAAATCAAGTATTATCTAGCTTTTGGAGGAGGCTGGGGAGATTTCTAGTCAATTAATCCAAAACAGCTACATATAAGAAAAACAAACCAAAAAGCTGCAACAAAATTTATCACTACAGTGAAAACTTGCTGGGAAATGTTTCAGAGTATTTCAGAATTTTAACTGGTAGTAAGGAAACACAAAGTGGTAGCCTCATCTGGGAGTCAGAATTTCCTCAACCCATTGATGTTCTGTCTAGCAACACATCTCACTTCATTTAGAGTTGTGATACTTTGCGTGATACACAGTTTTAGTACTATAATAAAGAAAAAAGAATGGAAATAAAAATTCAGGTTCTCCTCTAATCTGAAACAAAACAGATGTCTAATGTTATCTTATAAGGTACTGGTATTTAAAGGCATATTATGTACTTAAGTAATAAAATAGTTACACATTCTGCAGATACTATTTCATTTACAAATTCCTCATGTATTCATTTAGTTATATTTGAAACATAGCATTAATGTGCATGATAAAAAGTATTACAACTCAGATGTCCCAATTGAGGATGTTAAATATTCAGAGAATTAATATTTGCTCTGGTATTGGTGACCCTCAGTTCATGTAGTCCAGTGTACCTCACAGTAACCCAAAAAAGATTTTGTCACAGATAATTCTACAAAGTTTACTGTGCTTTGCAATATTCTCTTCAGGATAAGGTTTTCATGTTTTGATGTTTCTTAAAACAAAAATCCTATCTTCATTTTTAGAATACTAGTCTTTCAAACTATGTACACTTGATTTTATACAGTTTATTGATCATTAACTTTTAATTACTTTGTCTAGCAGAGACATGCCACAGGGTAAGTTATTCTTGTAAAGAGCAGTATCTTAACAAGATGTTCTGAGCATCTATTTCCTGTACAACACCTCAAGGTCTGCTGAAATATCCAGAAAGCAGAAAAGGAGGAGAAGCGTAACAGTCACCCTGCTTCTTTTTACTGCACTTAGTAAGCTTGAAAGAGCGCAATATTGAAAAATAAGACTCAAATATACATATATCTATAAATTTTATTTAGGAAAACTGCAAAACTGAAAACTCCCTTTCAGTTGATCTCTATATTATGACAATCTCTATATATCTCTAGATATGATCTCTATATGACAATGAACTTTTTTACCTTCCCAAAACATGAAGGAATGTGTATTTCATATATTTATTTTTAAAGTTCATAAAATATCTTCTACAAGCACTGAAACTTTTTAACGTATCTACTACACTGCAAAACCACCCTTCTCTCTTTTTAGTCTGCATATACATAAGCTAATTTTTTTTGTCCCTTAATTGTACCTTTTCCAAGAATTGTATCTACCACAATCACAGCTAAGTTTTGTACTGCTGGTAGTCTCAGACAGAAAGCAGCCTTGCAGCCTCGAATAAGATGTTTCCAATAGGAATTGGAATGGAGACATGTTGTGACATCATTCTCAGAGCTACTCAGCCCAAACAGCATAAATGCTTAATAGCTGTTTCAGTTGCACCAAAGATATAATTTAGCTGCCTAACTGCTAAACCTGGGAAAAAAAACAGATATAAGAAAGTATAATTGCTTCCAATTTCCAATCTCAATGTACAAATAACTTAATACGTATGCCAAATTCCCATGTTACAAATGAGAAAGTGCAATATGTTTCACCAAGAAATGTCCTTATGACCTTCTACTCTCTATATCCACAGCTTCATAGCATCAAACCAAGAACAATAAGAAGTTATAGAAATAATAGGCAAAATAACAGCTCCTTTCCAAATCTGTTTAACTCAGCATACACTGCCACTCATAAAACTTTGCATTTTTTGTATTCACTCACCTTCAGGATTGAGCTCTGCCATATGATCAGCAATAGGAAAAAAGTGAAAAAAACAATGCATGAGATATTACTCAAAAAAAAAAGGAAAAGGAAATATAACAGATTTGAGAACTTAAGCTACATTTGTTAAGTAGACAATACATAAAGTCGCAATACTAGCCAAAAAACAGACATGAGACCATATTCATCAATAGTGCAACCCCATCCAAGTGACTGACTCATCAAGCTTCAGCTGTATGAATCCCACAGAGATGGACTGAAGAGTGACTTGGCCACAAATATGGCTATATTAAAAAAACTAAAGAGGAAACAGTCTCTTCAGATAAAATGAGGTCACAAAAGCATTTAAAGTTTGTTTACTAGTATATTACACTTAAGGATTTGACTGCCAAGTAACACTGTTATTTGTATGCAATTCCACAGAATTATCTCAGATTAATAATTTAAATAAATATAAAAAAATTAGCAGATCCTAGCCCTGACCCTAATTCTGTTCCTTTACTTACAAGTCTTTGAAATTCAACCACCAAAGATAAGCTTTTAAAATTTTTTCTTCAGTTTCTATAATTCTGTTAGATGTCATGTCTGCTCATTCTTTTTTTTAATAGCACATAAACATCAAACACATTCAAGATGCAAGATTTTCTTACTTCCCTAAACAAAAGGGTTACAAAACACAACCTAATATCTAAAATACAAATGTAAGTTTTATTAACATTACCTGAAAGAAATAATACATTTACTTTCCGGTCTTAGAAGCAAAATTACAGAAACAAGACCAGCAAAACAAAAAGCAAGCTTTCAAAACCAGAGGATCCAAGACACTCACTAGTGCACTACCTATTCAGTCATTCCAGAAACCTGTCTAAGGCCACATCACTAATTTGGACAGTTACGAATGCACAGCATCTCATTCACAAGGAATATGCAGTCAGAATCACAGGACAGAGGGACTGAAGTTGTACAAGCTGTTCATACAGCTTCTCTAAAAAGAGGGCTTCCTTTCCTTTAGAAACACACATTTCATTATTTTTCTAGAAATAAACATTTCTGTCTCTGCACAGCCAAGACTTCCACATAAACACAATGTTTCAAGTGTGAAGTGATACAAAGAAAATATTTACATAAAGGCGTCGATATAGGATAAGGTACTCAAGACCACCACCCTTCACAGAAGCCCTCAGTACACATGCACTTCTTTCAAGCCAATCTAGTCCATTTGTGCTGGCACAGCTCTGTCTTTGCACAGTGAACCAAATCAGCAAATCTGGCTGAGAAACAACTGGTGACTGCATGACCACAACAGGGGAGGAGGTGCAGGAGCAAAGCCAAGCAGCAAGAAGTGAAGAACTGACAGCTTAAACTGGTTTATGCAGCATTTAACATGGAAACCCTGCCTAAATACAGCTTCTCAGTAGCCTGACACATTCACAAGGCTATGTGTAGAACACTAAGCTAATAAATCTTCAGTTACGGATAGCAGAATAAATTTACATATTCTATTGCTGGGACACTGTAACATCATAAAATAACGAGTTGGTTTCTATTTCTTTGGGTTAGTTGATTATTTGGAATGAGTATGCTCATCTGTTAAAAAGGAAGTGAGGAATAATCACTCCCAAAGCTTATTCAGATCTCATTCTCTGGGGGGAGGCATTATTGCCACATTTGTTGGCAGACCAGAAGGGTGAATAATTATAAAGATGTAATCAACTTCTCACTCCAAAAGGTGGAGCAGAACAGAGAAAAAAAAATGATAGGACAGGGTGAGAAAGCTGGTACAGCTGTTTTCCAAGCAATAAGCTTCTGATTTTACCTCTGTAAGACCAATTACACAAATTGATGCAACATAGAATATTAACTAAAACTGAAGACTAGATAAACATTATTTCTTTAATTGCTACTGCCTTTAGTATATTTCAAAATAACATTCATAAGAAATACACAGAGAAAAAGGCCTCAAAAAAAGAACAACACTTTCAAGTCTCCAGTGGCTTACCTGTTGGTACATTGTATGAAACCATACAAGTTCCTTCTAGTTCTGGTGGAGAACAATTCTCCTTCAAAAAGACAGACAGGACTACAGTTTCAGATGAATCGGGTTCTAAAAACAACACAAAATTAAATCAAGTAATAGGAGCATCCAAATGAAAGCAGCATATTTTCTAGCACTTTGAGAATTATTCTAATAATTCTAATTATGATAGTTTCCATATTAGTTCACCTTTATCAATCACTGTACTGCCTTTTTTTTTATCCTTAATTTGTAAAAGGCAAACTAGGGCCTCCAAGTATCTTGAAGCATAACCTATAAAACAATTCAGCACACTGAACACGGAGAATATAAAAAGAAAGGAGATTTACATCATAATTTTAGTATTTTACAAAGCCATTTGCTCCTATCGCATGTTGAGAAAATATTAAAAAATTCCCTTCAAATGAGAGTAGCAGTCAGTAAAGCCCTGTTTCAACAGGGACTATTAATTTCCATTTCAGAGCAGAAATGGCCTGCAGTTCCAACTGAAGCAGCAGGCACACTTGTCTGATCTTCAGCTCCACGGAGTCTTAAAGGCAATCCAACCTGCAGTCTTACCAGTAGAGTTGGAAAAAGCTAGGATCCCCAAATAGTTGATGCGATGTTGGGAACAGACAGTAGACTGTCCCCCAGTTGACAAACTTACTGTCCCCGTTTGTAGATCAAGACTGGCATTTCTACATAGACAGAAATGTCAGCAAAACAAAATAACCCAGCAGAAGTGCTACAGAATAATTGGGGGTTTTTTGCCTCCATCACAAAGCTGCCACCCTGTCACACATCATATCACAACCAAGGAAACAACTCCACTCTTTTCTACTTCATCTTCCTCCACCAAGCAGTGTCTAGAACCCGTGGAGTGCAGGCAAGGCAAACTTGTAATTGCTTTAACCGCTGTATATCTGCAACAATGCACTCACTGGAGGCTGGGCTATACCTTTTCAAAGCTCAGAAAAGGTAACAGAATAATACAACACTGTGATGGTACCGCCATAATTTACCTAAATCATCAAAGACAAACTGGTCACAGGTCACTGCTAACGGAGCTTGCACACACACGGCCAGGCTTGGCTTCTGCGCAGACACTCTGCTCTGGATCGTTATCTGGACCAAGGGATATACAGAAGTATTTAAAGGAAGCAACTAATTAATCTCTACAGCAGAAAAAAAAAATCCATAACCAACAGAAATATACGAAAATCTGCAAAGACCAACTCAGCAACAACATTCAAGGACTTAAAATTTCAACTTCAAAACAAGTATTTTCATTTTACAATTCTTATTTACTCACAACCAATAACAATACACAGTAACTTTCAAGATTACAAAAACCTGAGGGGATTTCTCTTGTTCTTTGTAATTTTAATCCAAGACAAACTAAAGCTAAAGTATTATTTGAGGGCTTAATACCCTGCAAGTGTCATGAGCATTCATTCTAATGCAAACAAATATAAACCGTCACATTTTTTAGGTGATTATAGTAAAAGAAACCTAAGAAGAATAAAATCAAAGAAAACCAAAGAAATTAATTCCTTTAACTGCAAACAGTTATGCATAGTTTTCTGAATAACTTCAGGTTTTATTTGGGGTTTTTTTACTGCAAACAAAATAAGAAAATCAATATACAGAATACTCAGCACAACAACTCCAGATAATGAAAGCTCAGCTAAACATAGAGTGGCCCTCATTGTTTCTCTTGTGCACAGAAATTCCACTGCAAAATCAATGGATATCAAAACAATGTCCCTAGCTCATATCTAAAATGAAAGTATAGTGGTGACTGAGGCCTGAATGTGGTCTGCATAGACAGAGACCATATTTCTAATATTACCTGTTTCACACTGCTGGTCTACCAAGGAGCTCACTACAGCCAGGTTAAATCAGTTTAGAATATTATTACTTATAAAATCACTCAAGTGTTAAGAAACTACTTTGGCTAATTTAACATAATTAACATCAACATTGATTTAAGTTTAACAACACACCAGTTATTGCAGTAAAAAGATTCTAGAAAAAAGTGAATTCATGGTCACTCCCACATTTGCTATTTTTGTTTCACTAAAAGGTACAAGATGCATAAACAAGAAAAGAGAATGGGGAATTATCTATGTTTTCCCATTAAAAAGCTTATGAAATATATAAGTCCATAATTCATTTAAACTTCTTTGAGCAGACTTATCACAGAATTTATCAGAATACTGGTTTTATCCTGTATCATTTTTAGCACTTAAAGATGCAGAGAAAGATGTTGGACCAAGTACAAGTAAACCACACTAGTCTGAAGGGATCTGGTTCAAACAGTTCAGTTACCCTCTGAATTTTTTTCACTCTAGAGAGAAAGAGAACTTGCAAGGTTCTCAAAAATGAAAATCTATTGATATTCTTAGATGATCATCCTAAAGTCAGAAATAAAAATCATGATCCCTTTTTAGGCAATACTGAGGAAAAACTACACTAGTATGCACGTGCATAAATACACACGCTTTCTTTACAATCAGTTACAGGCACCATCTTTCATGAAGGAGTGTAATTTTCTAATTAGATTTTCCTACATTTTTTTTAATTGCTAAAGCTATGCAAGTCTTTTTACAAAAGTAAATCTATTTTATTGTAAGTCTTTTAAAAGTAAGTCTTTGTTTATTGACAACTAAAAAGGCAGCTGAAGATTATAAACTTCCCATTTGAGTAACTAAACATTAATTGCTGTTGGAAAAAATATTCTCATGACTTCCAAAACTACTTCATTCCATCCTAATGTTTCTGTGATGGCTCATTGATAATTCTATCAAAAATAAAACTCCAATCTCTTTCTGACTGTAGCAGAAGGCTTGCTAGAATGAGACCTTGTTATTCTAAGGAGAAAAAAAATTAACTATGTATTGTATTTCCAACTTCTCATTTCCATGTTCTAAGTGAAATACACAGAAAGTGACAGGCTTGTTACTATTTGCCACCAATATTCAAATGCTACTCTTTGAGTTAGGCACAGTACCTTTACTGTGATTGATGGTGCTGCTCCTGCTTTTACCTCACTGTCAATGGCTTGCTGCGAAGAAAAAGATGAAAACAGAGTAAATTCAATGTTCCACATGAACAAGAAAACACAATAAAAGCAATATTACTTTTCTACCATCAACTTGGTAAACACAGAATTAACATTAAAGGACTTATCATTCCTATGACAGATTAAAATACACAAAACACATTTCTGAGTTTCTTCTGAAAATGCGAAGTCTCTGTTTGAAATTCCCTGCAAAAAGGATAGTAAAAGGTCATGAATGTAGTATATATAAGAAACTAATACACTCTGATGTATATATGAATATTTGAAACTGTTTTGATTGGCACACTACTTTTCACTGTATATTTATTCAAATTCTGGAAATACCTTCTACTATACAGTAGGGGAAGGTGACTTCCAATCTGCCAATATATTATATACATGACATAGCATCTACTATAAAATCTTCACACACTATTTTATAATCAGAAATATACCTGAAACTTCAAAAGAAAATTCTAGCAGACACTTCAATACTCCTGTTAATTTCTATTTCAATAGGCAATTCCATCTACTTCAAAATTTATCTTCACCTTGTGATCTATTTTAATTTTATTTTATGCTTATATTTTTTTTAAACAGATCAGCCACCACAATTAAAGAAAATGTTCCTATTTAAATGATCATAAAAAACCACTTCTCTCACTTCTGCTATGACACCGAATTACTGATTTGAACTTATACCTTCTCATTATAAAAGAGTAAATTAAAAACAGTATAAGGACCACATCTGCAAACTTCATAAGAAGTCAGGAAGCTGGTAGGCTCTCCAGGTCATAGAAGTAGGACTTTCATTTGTACATTGTGCACCTTTCTCAGCTAAAAACCAGACAGACACCTTCATACCGGTTTGTCACACTCTCTGGTGACCAGTGGTTGATTCTGCAACAATAGCAGGGGTATAAAGAAATGGAATCTTAACATATTCAGCTTTGAGAAATTACCTGGATTTCCTGGATCAGAGGCCACACACACAGGAGGTGGTATTAAATAACAGAATGATCCTCCACTTGCTTATCTACACAATTTTAATACTCTATATCCTCTTTGCTTTTATCACACACACTGCAATTTCAATCTTTTCACAAGTGCAGAAGTAGCATTGGAAGTCCTGTAGTTCCCAAGGTAACTGCAGAAGCCCTAAAATCATTCCTACACTTCCTTATTGATCCTTCCCCACAAAGTATCTTATCAGATTTTTCCTTCCTAGACAGCTACTGAAAGAACCCACAGAAAAGCCGACCACACAGGAAACTAAGATATATGGGCAGATAAAGATTCAAGGCTGTGGTCTGATTGATAGACTGAGTTATTCACACATGAAACAGACCCGTTACATCTGGAAGGTTGAGCAAATGAGCACAGCAGCATCAAACCATTCTGTGCACCTAACAGTTCCAAGCATTGTGAGCAGATTATTGCAGCTAGCCAAGACCATATCACACTGGGTTTTTTTCCACAGACAAGTGCTAGGACACTAGCACACTTTATAAAGAGGTCCATTTATCAAAGAATAATATTCTTATGTATTTTTTAAACAGTAAGTAGCTGTGAAAAATCAATTTTGTCAAAACGAGTGGCCAGAAATGGATAATTAAAGATGTTACAGTGCAATAAGTATGTTCTGAAATGTTTCAAGTGAAGAGTTTTAAGAGACAATATAAACTCTCCCAAATCCTAATTTGAGTAATTTCTGTAAACTACGTATGTACACAACATGAATAAACTAATTAGGCTGCAACACCAAAGAATACTGAATGACAGCTTGTTGGAGAAAGATAATTTCTTACAATGCAGCTTGAGTGGTTTGAGTATTCTGTCTTTGAAAGATCTAAGGGTGACACTTCAATTGTTTCCCCCAATGTTTACAACTGCTCACCACTACAAAGTTACTCCAGACCCTAAGCTCTTGTTCACTTATGTTTGCTTAGACAAGAATCTAAAGGTCCCAGACAGAAGATAAATAAATAATTTTAAAAATTCTAGTTAAAAATTTTAATAAAAGTGGGTGCTAATTGATGGAAAACTGTGGGCCATGAAGCTCAGTCACACAAATGTAATTAGTAATCACTATGCATGATCAGTCATTATTTATTCATCTGAAATCTGTGGGTTTTTTCAGAGTAATTTCCTTTTTATACAGGTACGTACAGATTCTTCATCCAAATCAGGTGAAACTTCTGCCATGACAGTTACATCTCTCTGTTTTCCAGATTCAGGCAAAATATCTGAAAGAAAAAGAAAAAAGCATAAGCAAATGAGTTCTCCTTTAAGAAACATTCCACTACATTCCTAAAAACAATACTATTTCAACAGCATCAAGTCTCAAAGTTAGATCTCTACACCTACTACTGTAAGGAAAAAAACAGCAATGTGTGTGATTTTGGAAACTTCCGAAAAAGCTTCACAATTTCATTAGATTTCTACAGACAACCTAAACCTGGATCTCATTCTTG
Source organism: Irena cyanogastra (assembly GCA_013397155.1). NCBI lineage: Eukaryota > Metazoa > Chordata > Aves > Passeriformes > Irenidae > Irena > Irena cyanogastra. Next base: position 72,078 of record VWZV01016138.1, on the reverse strand, counting down.
GTTTCTGATTTATGTATGAAAAAGGATTTTGATGCATTCTATAACAAGATTTTACACCTAATATCCATGATCTTCAGAGATTGTAAGGTATTTTTAAACTTTGTCCTCACATGTATATGCCAATATACAATGGATAACTGCCTCCAAAGATCTCATGGAACTTTGATCTAAATAATTTGATACCAAATATGTTATACAAAGAAAGATTCTGTGCCTAACAGTCTAATCTTCAGCAAATTTCTCTGCATTAGGAGGTATATCAAAGTTTTATGTATAGACCATTACACGTGACTTGATTAAAATACGTCGCCATATGATTTCCAGGACTGTCAACACACCAGGCAAAAGAATAATACAAACTCACTTATATATTCATAATACAAAACCTTATGCCAATCCACACATGCAAAAAAAAGTTACACAAATTAAAGCCTTAAAAACCTTGAGGAATTACATAGCCTTCTCTTAAGAGTCCAGAAGTACAGCTCTAGGGTATTTGCATTTTTCTGAAAAGCACTTCTATTTTTTGACATACTAAATGTATTGGAAAATGAAAAATCTGAACAGGAAATACATAGTTCCTAAAGTAACGAGTAAAGAGTTGATGTAAAGAGGCAATTAACATATTAATTTAATAACTGAGAGCATGAGCACATTCAGAAAGCTGCAAGAATTTTACTACACAGGGTCCTGAAAATGACCTAGAACAAGTAGACAGCACATTATCTCTTTCTAACAAGAGGGTCAAGGGAAAAGATTTGGATGAAGACAGAAAATAAGCATTCATTTTCTTGTGCTCAGAGGGAAACGCCTCTTTTTACTACAAGAGAGAAAAGCAAAACCTAAACATATTTCTTCAATATCACCTAGAAAAGAAGTTTAGGCCTGTTTCATACTGCCACAATTGCAAAGAGCTGATCCTGCCATTTACATATAGCTCAGCACAGCCCATTCTTTTTCTATCCCTTCTTAACCATTTCTCTTCTGGTTGCCTCTTCAAGCTAAGTATGTTGCAACCTCTGTCATACGGTAATTTTTCTATCAGAAAATAGAAATTTTTCTATTTTAAAGGAAGCAACTAATTAATCTCTACAGCAGAAAAAAAAAATCCATAACCAACAGAAATATACGAAAATCTGCAAAGACCAACTCAGCAACAACATTCAAGGACTTAAAATTTCAACTTCAAAACAAGTTGAACAGACATCACAATCAAAGTTTACATATAAGTATCAGCTTTTTGTTACCTTTAAACTGAGCCAAAACATGTATGTTTAATCACTTACATCATCCAGACTGATGCAAGTAACATTAGATTAAAGTTAGTATAACAGTTAAGATTTTAAAATATTTCATCAGTTTATACTGTAAATCCTTATTCTTCGAAATGTATAAAACAGCTTAAGTTCAACAGTTTAATGGTCAGCACTGGACAGAAATACAAGACATTTATGGAAATAACTCCTCTAAGGTTTTTTTAATACGATGACCTAATTCTAAATACCTTCCATGTTTGAAAGTCAAAATGAAACAAAGAAAAATTATTTCCATATAAGGGTAGATATTTTCAAAACAACAGACACTCTGATTGCACAAGAATGAATTCAAAAGACAAGGAAGTGAACAGGTCATTTTAAAGATTGTGCTTAGGAGTAACTCAACGGCAACCAAGGTTCAAGCTAAAGTTCTAAGGAAAAAAAGCCAAGATGAAACAAAGCCAAAACATCCAAAATTGACAGTAAAACATTTTGTTGAATAAAAAGGTTCTTGTACAAGTTTTACATCCAGTTAAAGAAAGCCAAACAGAACATCACTAGGACATCTCTCCACAACAAAAAGGGCATCCATAAAAACTCATTTGAAAACACCACTTATATTAGTCAAATTGAGGAAGAAAAGGAAATTAAAAAAAAAGAAAGGTGAAAAAATCAAAAATATTCATAGTAAATTTCTCATTCATGACAGTTACTACAAAATTTTAAAAGGACAGCTACAGTTCTTTTCTCTTTCCTTAGATTTTCCAGACAACGTGTTGAAACTAACAAGCTGAAGTTGATTCCCTTCAAATGGATTTGTTCTTTCCATTGTGATTTCTTTCCTTCGGTTATGACAGAAAAAAATTGTCAAATACTCATAAGGATAAACTGTGGCAAAAATCAGTGGAATTTATCCACATCAACATGCTTAAATAACATATTACTGGATTCAGAAAATTAAAATCCTGATATAAGTCTACCATAAGGGATGATGTTACATGTAATTACAAAACAAAGAAATCTTTGTGCTGTAGAATCAAACTCATGCCTGCAGATAAATAATTTTTATTTCCTAAAAATTTCAGCTGCAAGGTTTTTCTTCTTTTTTTTTCACCTAGAAAACCATGACTATTTATTTAATTCATTTTAAGAACATGCTATCTATCATCAAGGAAAAAAATTTAATTTGTTCTTTCTATTTGATTTTTCCATAGCTTCCTGTAAAATCACATGCTTCCAAGTCCCTGCACAAGCCAGGGTGCTTAAAAACACAGTTATGAAAACATAAACTTTGAGGGATCTCTGTAGAAATTATGTGCCCTTACTTGAATAAAATCAATGCAAGTTATTAGTAATGTATATAAATTCCAGAATTTATCATCATCAGATATGTCACTCTGTTCTACAAATATGCTTTTGAATAGTCAAATTAACAGAAAAGGTGCTTTTTTAACAGTCATTTTTTGTTAATTTCATAACTTAAAAAGTCACTTGTATTAATAAACAGAATTTGGCAACACTTTTATTCTCTCTGAAGCCTAACTACATCCGATTGTTGAAATTCTTCAAGTTTTCTTGTCTTTGGGTAGTCCATGCACTGCCAGTTTTTATTTTGAACCCTTTCACTAATGAGAATTATCTGCAATCTGATGTGAATAACTTTAACCTTCCCACAGCATTATGAAAATACAAAGAAAAAACCCTTTCTCCAAGGGCTTTACCATCTAGGATTTATTTATTTATTTTTCTTGAATACTAATTTTTCTACAGAAATGTAACTACAGGTAAAGTCTGAAAATAAAATATTTTAAAGTGCTAAAAGGAAAGTCAGGTGGATAAAAGGTACGTAAAAACATAGAACAAGAAAGAAGTATACCTTGTGTTTTTGTGGCCTCCCTGATGATTTTCTGAAGCTCTTTCATTTCAGCATTCATTTCTTCATAGTTTATTTCTCTAGAATCAACCTTAGGAGCCTGGAAGAGTGAAGGGTCAGTTCCAAGGTATGAACATTGAAGATGCCCATCATCGCTCAGAGTGACTATAACACCCTTCAAGTCTCTGCACAAAAAAAAAAATAAAGCTTACTAAGAAATTGGGAAGAATCACAGAAGCAATAACATTAACAATAAAATTTATTCCTTAATTAAGACATCTTCATTAACATTACTCTCACTTAGTTCAATCATACCTAAGAATGGATTTGTCTTAGATGACTAAAGGGCCCTCAGATTCCGTGAATCTGTACAGTCAGGAGAGGTAATGGAAAGGATCAGAACAAACAAGCTGAATAGATCAGACAGTTGCAACCTATTTATTCATCTAAGTGTTCTGAAGTTGCAATATTTAGATCACTATGCAGGAAAAGGAATCTGGGGCAGGGGAAGGGAAAGGGAAAAGAGGGGTTAGAAGAAATCATGAACAGATGGAAGATGCTCACAAAGAAGACAGCTTTAGGGCTTTGATGGTATTAATAGCTCCCCTAACCAATTCTTTGGCTGCTACTGCAGCTACTGTGCTGGCTTCAAATGCAGGCTGGCTTTTCCCTGCAGTATCCATCCGAAATGAAACCACACAGATCCATCCAGAGCATTCCCCTTACATTCCTCTGAATCAATACAAGTGAATGTTTTATTAGCTACAACATAGTGTCTTTTCTCTCAAGGGAAAAGTACCTCACTCAAAATCTCATTCATTTTGTTTATCTGACCTGTACAATGCAAATGCAAGATTTAGGAAAGTATTTAACAAACTATGAGACAATAGGGACTACTGCCAGCATTTTGTTTAATTTGAAGCTTATTCCTAATAGAAGAGAAACTGAACAGTAAAGACCAGCATGGAAGTTAACAGCAAATGATAGGAGCATAAACTTTCACTTCATTTCTTTAAAATGCTTACTTTTAATTAAATTAAAAGCCTGTATTCAGTCTCATAATAACAACGTTACACATTCATGCCAGTAATTTGCTCTTACTCCATCCTTAGAACACCTTATAGCAGATACTGCCTTTGCATCAACACCACTGCCATAAAAAGCAAAGACAAATTTAATTCTTAGATATAAAAAGTGATTTGGGCAAGAAGGCCTAATTCACTATCACATTAATTAAACCCTTGTAAGATACTGAATTTATGTAAATGTTCAAGCTGTAATTCATACAGAATTAACAAAAATTCTTTTAATTTACACACACTGATATCTTTCAAATGCCTCCTCTAGTACAATAAAAAGGCAAGTAGCTATGTAAAAGAAATAGAATTCTCTCTGGTTTTCTACACGGTCTTGTAGCATGGCTCTAGAACACACATACGGGAAACCTCAATCCAAAATTTTCCATGGTAATAATAATTACAAAAGCCAACAGATGTCACAGATTAATTTTGATCATTGATGGTCCAATTGTACTGTTCAGAATGTCTTTTTATAGCACACTAAGGCTACAATCCCAGTGGTGGTTCTACAGCTGCAATCAAATAATCTGGAAAAACTATGCTGTGACTGAGATCATCTGAACTGTGTATAGTTATAATCGCACACAGGAGTGAAGACCCTACTGGGCACTATAGAAATAAGTAATTGCTGTAGGTAAGTCTAAGCTTTCTCTTTCTACACAAAGCAATTGTTACTCAGTGAAAGAAATAAATCTCCTTGTTGAATTATGAATGTATGGAAACTGCTTGCGAGGTTTTTTTGGAGAATGGGTACCTCCAGCCAGCCCTTCACTGAAGCTGGAACATCTGAACTGCCTTCTGGAACAGAATACACATAAAAGGGCTCAAACACAATGTTCCCCTTATCTACCATTTAAGCTCATCTTAATCAGAAACAGTTTTCTTTTTTATGACTACTGCTTACTGCCACAGAAAAGCTTCCACCTACCACTGCAATTTTTAACATGCAATTTTTCAGCACTCCCTACCAAGAAGGTAAAAGGAAGCTGTCTTTGTGAGCGCTATAAGGCTGGAGATGCCAAGACTCCCCCAACAAATACTTGAAGGAAAAAAAAATGGAAGACTTAATACTGATTTTCAACTTACATATCCAGTACCTGTGCTAGCAGCCATCCTGTGAACATCATGACCTTTTTGTGACCTGTAAGCTTGGGGCTTGCATCCTAAAGGGACTTTCTGACAAACTGTAAACTATCAGCAGGAACTGGAACTTAGCATTAGTCCTGGTTTCTCTCACTACTTGAATATTTGTTGTTTACTACAGTCGGTTTCCTTGCTCAGGATGGAGTCTGTTATTTTAATTACATGAAGAACTGCCCATCCTAATTTTCTTATGTCCAAAAAACTTTGTACAAGACAAACCTGAGCTACATTTACAGAATTCTGGATGGCACATGAAACAAATACATTGACATAAACCTGATGTAATGCTAGAAGACAGACAATTATGAATGCTTGCACCACAACACAGTCTTAGTAAGGCATGCAAATAACACCTAATGCACAGGATTTTGTCAACACCTGCCAAATGTTTGCAAGGAGATTTGCCGTATTGTTATGGGGTGCAGCAAAGTCTTTAAAAAATGGAGCATTGTTGAGGCAGATGCTAGCATGCTACCAAATATACAACCCAACTCTTTGCTATCAAATTATAGCAATTTTTTTTTTAAGAGGTGGGGATCACAACAAGAGAAACAGCATCAGGAGCTTTTTCTATAAATGGATAAAGAAAACTTCTGAAAACAAGACAATTTCTAGAATCATCCAGCAATGGCTTTGGATGATCTTAATTTTTTTTCCCAAAGGTATGCGTCTGTTAATCTAATAAGGAAAGATCCATGAGGACATCTGAATGTAAATCAGAAGGGCATGAAGAAATATAGCTACAAAGTTAGCAGTAAATCTTTGATGATATACTACTAAGGTATAATACATTCAAAAGTGGTTTGTGAATACAGCCCTTCCTATACACAATTAAGCTGGCAGTTATCTGCAGCTAATCAGTCTATCAAATGAGATCCATTTAAATTAATGAAGTGATTTACCTATGTAAATTATGCTTGGCTTAACTCCTGAGTCAGCATTACAGAATGCACATTCAGAAACTGCACTTTAAAATGAACTCATTTCAACCAGTTTTCCTGATAGCCATGACACGCTTGAAGTCTACGCTCAGAGACAAAAGCATTAGTTTAAGAAAGCAGCATTACAAATTATACTTTTCCTTTGCTTCAGTTAGTGTTCTGCTGGGTCCCAAGAAGCTTGTTCAACATGAAACATAGCTAAGTATAAAAAAAAGCCTTTCTCAGTAATCTTTCCTTGTTAAAAGTGGTCCATGAATTTGCAGATCAATAGAAACTAAGAAAAATATGGGTAAGCAGTTCTAATATAATTTTTATAATACATTCATTTCTCTGTTGGAATGTTTGTCAGCCAGTCAAAACTGCATTATTTTCTCAATTTTTTTTAACAGTGGTTAAGGACAGCAGGGGGAGGGGAAGCCTATTTAAAAGTTTTATAGTACTTTCCCCACATCTACTGCTCTCACACAATATCCTTGCAAATACCATTACTTACTTTGGCACATTTTGCATACAATCTGGAATTTCGAGTACTTGTTAAATTTCTTTTATTGTAAGCTATTTTTTTTTACTATGTATCACACAATAGAGTAATAGTAAATCTAAGGGGACATTTTAACAGTGAGGAACTCAAAATATAAAACAAATTATTCTGATATCTAAAATAACTTTACAGTACAAAGCAGCTCCTACACACATATGGTAATAATTTGAAAAACTATCTTTTATTGGATTCTGGGTAATAATAATGGCACACGCTTTTTGTAGGTCTTCTCTTACTAAACAAATTGCTCACAACATGGCTCTTGAAGAAATTAAAATGCTTTGCATATTTCCAGTTATATAATACCAAACTGATCACTCAAACAATTGATTTAGAAGTTTCATCTGTAGTTCTGAGTTTTACTTGAATGACACATGCTAAGCTTTGGGCAACTCTTAGAACAAGGTCTAGTTATTGACACCATTTGCAGTTTTAATTATTTATAATACGTCATAAAATTTCTACTTCAATTTCAGAAGTAGTCTTAATTGCTATTACTCAAACGAATCATTTTAGAAAACAAGATTCTCTGCAATACTACTTTCTGTTCCTTATCAATAATGTAGTCTTTAAAAACTACTAAATTAGGAAACTAATTCCTGGAACTGTGCTCAAGCATTTTGAATCCATTTCTCTCCTCATTTTATAGGTAATTATAGGCAAGAGCATACCTCAATAGCACTTTTTAGTTTAATGCTTTTGAAAATCTAAATTATTCTTAAGTTCACTACAGTGTCATTTTAAGGTGTAACTACATGAAGTTTTTGATAAAACACTGAAGGAAGATCAGACTAGGAGTAACTAACTCTAAGAATTTTCTAACATGAACTAATGCAAATAAAAGTAAAAAGCCCATGTTACTCTTATTAAACACACACTTCAAAATCTCAAGTACCCCCACAGCTGAATATTCAAAGTACATCCAGTGTGACTCAATGCAAGCTACTACTGATACCTAACTGTCCTGCATATCTGTGGAGCACTCTCAGGCTTCTTCGAAGTGCTTTCCTCAGTAAAAACAGTCTTGGTTCAACTTACATTAGAAGTAATGCTCACACGTGTAAGCCTTCCCCATTCTGCTATTACACATAAGAAGAGACAATCTAATTACTCTCAAAAATTAAAATTCTTTTTTAGCTACTTATATATTTAACATGTTTTGCACGGTCTGCAGAGGGCACACAAACAAATAACATAAATACAGTGCACAAATATAATTATTTAGCAACATGTAATTATATTAAATAGAATAAAGTGTCTGCTTTACAGAAAAGCATTCTTCATCTTTCCCATTTATATGGGAATACCATATAAGGTATTAGATGGCTGAACTTAACAGAATACCAGACACCAATCTAGTTTAAAAAATTATTAAATACATGCAAGAAGAAGAGGGAAATGAAACATGATTTCATCTTGATTACCAATGGAAAAGCAGTTTAAAAAACAGAAGTTATGACTAAAACAACAGGTTAACATTTACCCCCTCTTATAAACACTGAAACGCAGAGAGCCAGGACTGAGTAAAACCTGAATGTGGTCATTTTAAATGGCTGAAGAATTCTCCACCTTTCAGGTCCCATATGGGTACTCTTGCTCCTTACTTGTGAGTGAAGACATCTCCACAAGCAACTTTACATGGTGACACTGCACAGCAAAACAACAAAGTAGCCAGCACCAGGACAAACTCTCATCAGGCTTTAGCTTTTGTAGCTCTCCTTGTGTAGTTGTCTCTTTGAAAGAGACTCTTTGCCTAAAATACCATTCAGCAACCAAATAAAAAGGAGTAATTTCCATCAAACAAAACAAAAAAGAATAAAAGAAAAAAGAAATTTAAAAAAAAAAAAAAAAAAAAAGGAAATTGCCTGTTTTTACTTTTAGTGCCAAGTTAAAACTAAGCACTACTCCCAGGAGCTTGGATTGGGGTCCTTTCTGCCAGAGCACTACTGCCACCTGCGGGGCAGCAGAGCTTTCATACAGGTGAGCACTGAGAGCTACCACATGACATTATAAGAGGCAGGTGGGGGGTTTTTTCACCAGGGTTAGTATACCAGCTTAACAGTCATTTCCTTGGCACGAGGGAATCTTACCAGGCTAATATTTAACAGTGCATGTCCTGGGACAGACATCCCTGCACGAGACAACCTTCTAGTCCCTCCAGGCAGGGAACACACACACCACACCCTAATCAGGCAGGCGAGGCATGAAATTTAAGCTCATGCTACAAGTTGCATACAAAATGCAAAATTTTATCTGAAGGATTACCAACTTTGTTTCTTGTTGTTTTAAACATAAAATCAAAATTATTTCAGAAGTAACAAAAGATTTAAAAATTACAGCAGATAGCTATCCAAAATGCAGTTATAAAGTAAAATTTGTATTTGTCAACAAGTAGAATAAAAACATAATATTCAGAGTGATGACACAGGCCTCTAGAAATATATGTTCATGCTTTAAGCAAAAAAAACATAAAGAGCACTGAAGTATAATGTATTCAAGGAAAAAATCATAATTTACACATTGTGTTTCTTAGTATCACAGTTCCATATCTAAGACACTTAGTGGCATTAGCAGAATTGAAAATGAACGTGAGGACTGACGAGCAAATCGGATTACTTTAGTAAGAGTGCAGCCTATATGTCAGAACTCTAAATAATAGGAAACAAGAGAAATTGCATTGTGATTTCTCTGTTCATTCTCTCTTAGAGTGTATTTCTGCATTTGCACCTCCTTCATGTGAAATCTACAATCTGTTTCAAGCCCAAGCTCCCTGACTGGCAGACAGGTATACAACAGCTTTCAAAGGCTCTACTAAAAGCTATGCCATTGTGAATTTATGATATGGAGAGCCTCAAAACTTATCCTTCCTCTAGGCCTTCTCTTCTCACACTTCAAGACAGTGGTTAGAGTCCATATCACCACAGGCAAGCTGGAGAGACCCCTGGGATCTCTGCTTCTGACATAAAAGAGATGCAAGGCGCTTCACTGATAAAATCTACACTCTAGTAAGTTTTTCATTTTAGATAAAGTATATTCCTAATGGTTGGCTTCCTATAGGATAATACTGGGAGGTACACAAGGAAAACTAGACCATGCACAGATTATAAAGAGGTTAACAAGAATAACCATAATGTGTCTTTAAAACTATCTATTCTGAAAGCTTGAAGAATTACATAACTTTTAAAACACTCAACTCAAATTAGTTTACATCTCTTTCTCATCAGAGTTGCCTGTAAGTTTCAAAATTCACCAGCATTTCAGTAAGGAAAAAGTGTGTACGCTTTCTACTATTACTTTTAACAATATTTATAATTGTGTCCTCACCCTGTCTGGCAAAGAACAAAACTGCTTTTTCAAAGCATCTCTAGCACTTTGCACTGCTTGCTGCCTCTCAGTTCCACAACTTGACATAAGTGTCCCATGTGCTCCTCCTTGTACAAAAAAGGTTACTAGCATAATAATCAAGACTTTCAAAATCAACAGACCGAAGCTTTTCATAAAACTGTTTTTCAAACAAGACATCCAGCACTTTCATGGGTAGAGTGTCAGAATACATCCATAAACTCCAACTCACTGCTCAATAACCAGCTCCAAGACTGAGTTCAGAACCTGATACAAGTTATAGTCCACTCTGTCACAACAACTGGGGCACACAAATAGTGGGTTAGCAAAAAAAAAACCCCATGATATTTTTTTAAATGCAAGGATCTTATTTAAAATACTAGAGAGGAGTTACTTGCCTTCTTGTTCTTGAGAATTTCCACTTTTAAGGTTTTCTCTAGAACCGTGAAGGTAGGAATATTTTAAGTGTTATTCTAAAGCTGAAACCCTTACACATGGCTGTAAAAAGTGGAGGTTTTGAAAAAGCAAATAAGTAACATGCAATAAAATTAGGAGAACTGGCAATATGGGCATGTGCTTAGCATCATAGAGTAAACACCATTTGAAGCTAGCTTGCTAGAAAAGCCAGTCCTGAATTACAGTATATGTCAGACATAGCATGTGGCACATCTGTGTTTTTTTCAGGATCAGAATCCTATTATAGTAAAAGAAATACAATCACATTCATATTTGGTGGCTAGGATACATATATTAAATTTGTCTCTTCAAAAGACCTTTGAAAAGGGTCATATTTTCTACTGCCATCTCTCAAAAATCCAGTGGCAAATCAGTGATGAGAAAAACAGATGTATTTTTTTTTCTTAAAAACATTTCTTTAAAATGCAATTATGTTTAAGTAGAAAGATTCTAGAAATCTCTGCGTTTAACTTCTCAGATCAGGCAACATTCTTACAGAACACTCAAAAATTTATATATATACATGTATAAAACTGAACTGTTCATATCATACGTCATAACTGGCATAGCCTCTATTACAGTACTACTATACAGAAAGGGAAAATCTTTCAACAAACCATAAAGTTTGATTCCTGCAGTTTTCTTTCCATAAAACTGTGTAATAAGTGCTAAGTTTTGCTGGGTTTATATGTAAGTTTTGCCATTTTTATACAGTGATTCTTTAACAGTTGTGGTAGCTGTGGTGATGTCAGTTATAATAAGGAATAACATATGGGCTGGAATGAAGAACAAAGTATTTTCAAGCATCCAGATAGCTAAAAAATTCAATGAGGGGAGTTTTATTTTGACTCCACCCGCTATTACCATATAAGTGGTTGCACTTTTACACCTTATGTACTTAATTCAGCTACAGTATTTCTCCATGTTTTTTCCAGTTAAATTCAATTCCTTTTTTGTTGTTTCCTGTTGCCTTTCTACTGTTTGGAGAGCCCAGCTACATAAAGTACATCCATCCAACCACCCAACATACTACGGTTCTGTGCTGGAAAAAAACTTTTAATTTCAAGTTCACATTTGGACCAGGCCAATACTTTCTCACTAGCACATTGATTGTAGATTTTAATATTCTTTTTAAAATATTGGAAGCTAAAATTCCATAAAAGTACATTTTCAACCAATGACTATACACCAGAATTGTGAACTACGATTTTTCGATTCACCTACCTTACTTAAATTAAATTCATAAGTCTGTTGGGCTACATATGAGTTCAAATCTGGGAATTAATCCTGTGTCAAAACAAAGAATTTAAACCCTTGTTTATGTTCTCTTCTTTAAGGAGATAGGCTGCTGAATTAGAGACTTTTTATATAATTTTATTCACATAAAGTGCCATGAAGTTACAAGCATGTTAACCATGTTAGCTCAAGCTATTACTCATATACACAAGTCTTGTTCTATGAGGCCAGTGAACATAGGACTTTAAACCTCATTAGACCAGTAAGTATACAAACCACACATTTCTTACCAACCATTCTAATATTATGAAATACTAATAACCCAGAAAATCCCAAAGGAGCATTGTATTAAACATTTTTCAAAAAGGAAAAAAGGTGATTCTCTCCATTCACTGCATTAACTGTGAAACTATTTATTGTTTGGTGTTGTGGGAAAGATGGGTTTGGTTTTAAATGCAATAAGCACAATTAATATCTCTTTCAGCAGAGTGTTCCCCTTCAAAATGCAGACTGGTGGACAATCCTGAAATGCAGCAGTACATGTCATTTGGCTTATGCTTCAAGTGCATTGGAGGTGGTGTAAGGACAATTTCTGTCTCAGGCATCAATAATTCTCAGCCTTGCAGTCAAGCTGCAGACTAATGGAGAGAGACTGAATAGAACAGAGTATTGTAACACACAGTAAGGTACTAAGTCATAAAACCCACCCAACCCTTTCTCACATATTCTTTCACATCCAGCATTAAAGCACTTGGAATTTTTCTGCAGGCACTCATCATTTTGGTGAATGATTTTTAGTAGAGTTGGAGTAAAATGACAACAGTACACATGACTAAACTATTGTTTAAACTAGAAGTCACTGTCTTTAAAACTAACTTGTAGGTTAAAATATTGTAAAATACTCTTTCGCAATGCACTGTGTAACTGTAACACCAGGGGGGATATCCTGAGAGGAAGGAAAGTGCAGTAGTTGTGGCTATCAGCACCATGTGGGACAGTACAACATTCAAACACTTATTAACATGATTACATAGAAAATTAAATTTCAGTCCCTTCATTAGTCAAATAGTCTCTGCTTCTTTAGTACATATACAAGGGGAGAGACTCATACAAGAACATTACAAATTTTAGATATAAGACAAAATGAAGTGAATCATTACAAGTAATAAGAAAATTGGACACTACTATAGCAACTTAAATCAGTCATTTTTCAGTGATTCAGTAAGCTACAGTACTTCCTGCATCTCAGCTTACACGATGCAACCTTAGAGTAATAAATTTTAGTCTCTAATTCAGCAAAATCAAATACAGAACTGCATATGTCAAAAAAATAACACAAATAGCCTATGGGTAGCTGGTTTTAAGAGATGGCTGATTAATATATTATTTATGACTATCTGACACAGTCATAATGGGCTCTTGGTTCATGTACCAATGTCAAGAGCTCAGGCATGACCCCGATAGTCAAGACTGCAGTGATCATACTTGGAGAAACAGTACTACCAATTTGCAGGCAGAAGTCACTTCTTGATTGCAAACTGAGCAAAACAGAGGCAGTTGTGATTCTGGATCCCATGATATATTTATGGGATCACTGTTCCAAATAAACCTAGGCAGGCTTGAAGTACATAAAGAGCTGAAGTGTGGATAAAGCTTGTTAAGTAACCCTGTTTGTCATCTTAACCATACAAAGTCTTCTTTATTTCCTGACTTTTCAACAGTTACTTTCGTTTAAAAAAGAAAATCTATTTTTTTTCTCCATCTCAAATAATGAAAATCTATTTACTAGCTTAACTCGAGCTAAAAGGTTGAGTGTTGGAAATTTAATATTTAAGAAACTTGGAAATTCTAGTTCTTTGGAGGTGATAAATTACTTGCGCATAAAAAAGCCTTTCCAGACTCCTTTATATTTCCTCTTCAGAAAACACGCTGTTCCACTACCAAGTAAAATGATATGTATCTGTCAAATAAATGAAAGTGAAAGCAAATATTCTAGCTACTTTCATCAACTTGTCCATACCTGTCAACCCCAGGTAATAAAAGCAACTTCACATTTTACAAGGCACACACATCACTATGTGGTTTACTCTTTTCAAGAATCTTTCTTCCATGAAGAACAGATATACAGGTAGATACAAATGATCACAAAATAAAATTGGTTACTGTATTCTAATTCCCAGATGTAGCTCCTGTAAGTAGTTGTAAACAGCAGTATTTGCTTGGTATCCATCATGATTATGTAACTGTCTTCATAGAATTGAAGCAAATTTTCAACATCCTGACAGAGAGCATTCAGGTTTTAACAGAAGGCAAAAAAGTGTAATTAAACAGCTTAAAAATACCTAACTTTCAGAGTGCAGAAACACCTTAAGTGTTCTAAGTAACTGCTTCTCCTTGATTCTATTTTTTCTTCCATGTTTCTGAAAATGTGATGGAAATCAAGCAGTTTGTTACTGAAATTTAATCTCAAATGTTGTAGTATATTATTATTTTTTTCTATATACTGGTATTGCAATAGAGAAATACTGTATTATATTTCAAGAGGCAAAATCAATTCATAAATAATAAGGAGGGGCATACACTGGAATCACAAGCTGCTTTTGTGAGGCAATCATTGCTCCTGCCCCAAGGGATTTACATAAAATAGCTTCTAATACTGTTTTTTCTTGTCCAGCAAGCTAGAGTCACACATTAGAAGTAGCAGACATTATGCCAAGAGGAAAATACAAATGAACGTGTATGAACTGTAGAGACAACTGTTTCAAAATGCTCTGTTTACTTTTTAGGTATTATTGCAATAAAAGTGAAGAAAGTCATTAATTGGCATATATTATATTTAAGGCACTTCAATCTTTCAGCAGTGTAGGATTAACAACTTTATGCTTATTAAAGCCCTTAATATTATTTATGTTACAGTAGTGCTGTGCTCAGAGGCCCCAGCTAATATTGAGGTCTCTCTTTAGTACAAGAAAATCATTATCACATTGACTCACAATGAATTCCCTTTCAAAATAATAAAAAAACCCACCAAAACAAACACATATGCCCTATTTAAGCCAAATTACTACCTCTACAGGCTTTACTACAGCTTTTGCTGTTTAGCTCATGTTTTTTTTTAGTGCCAGAAGGAAGTACAAGCATACTGTGTATTTTCCAGCAGACAGGTAAAAGCATAGCTCAGAAACACACAGCCCTGGACCTCTCCCTGCCTTTCAGCCCATTGGGTGTAGGCATACAGACGTTCCTTTGTTTATCAGTACCTGTATAAAGAGGTTTGCATCATTAGAATGCTGTCTCTCTACCTGCTAAAGAGCACAACCCGAAGTCAAACCTTGGCATTCACAGGTCTGTGGGAATTCTGAATCTAACCAGCAAATTGAACTGGGACAGATTTTAGGCTCTCAGATTCCTCCCTAATATCAAACTGCTGAATGTTGAAGTTCAGAGGGAACAGGCAGAAGCTGCATAAACGTTTTAGACATATTATTGAAACAGATGAGGTTCCAAACAAGTAACTTTATATACAAATGTTAGTACAATCTGCTATTGTAAACATGAATTTTTTTTTCAAATTTTTGTAATTCAAATATTTTTTCATACTTCAAAAGCTATACTGTCATATCCTGCATAATTAACTTCTGGGTTATACTAAACAGCCCACTGAGACTGTTCATTATATTTCAGTTGTTAAGACCTGTTTGTTGGATAAAAGCCAGCCCAACTCTCTCCAGAGTCTAAAAAAATAAATCATGAATAATTTTTTTTAAAAATTCCGTATTTATTAGTAACAAACAAAACACAAACATCTCTCCGATTATTCTGCACAACTCAGTAAAGCTAGTTAGTCAGATATTCTATTTCCATTTCTTTGGAACTAAAATGCTTGATTTATGATCAAATGTTAGCAATCCAGTATATGTTGGCCCTGCAGCCACCAGCCTGCTGAGGATCAGAAGACTTATGTGACAAGGACACTCCCACTGCATCCCCTATGGTCATAGGCACTGGGCAACCAGCATCCAGCCCAGCTCTGGGGGCACACAGTACAGACATAAATTGGATTGTATAAAAACAATGGCTGAACCTTTCTGTGGTTTGCTTATTTCAGTCACAGTTGCAGCACAAGTTATAAACCTGTCCTACCTTTAATTCACCCAATCCCCCACCCAGCTAGTTTTTCCCTGATCTGTCTTATGCTTCTTTTACAGAAAGTTTTGGTCTGGTGCAGTGCAGCCCTTGGCAATTTAAACACTACTTTATTTCCATAATTGAACACTGGATTTTAATAATCCATTCCAACAAATCATCTCTGGAATGCATATGCTCTTAAATGCTTAATGAAGAACAGGTTTTCAGTGAGATTCCCTATTTTCCTGTCTCAGGGAAGGACCTTGTCAGATTGCACAACCACACTTTTCATCCTTTTCAAAAAGAAGCTACTGGGCTGGAGCAACGGTTCAAACATCACTCAAAAAACCAGAAAACCTAAAGCACAATAGAGCAATTCTAGTACTGTTCTAGCATACATACAAGCATCATAAAGTTACCCCAGGACACGCACTCATTAATGAAATGAATATTTTACAAAACAAAGGAAAAAAACTTAGAATTTTCCTTTTAAAAGTTACCTTGTTTGTAACACACCTCAGAAGTCTTTGTTAAGATCTAGACACAGATTACACAACCAGAGATTAATCAAAGTAAAAAGTAAACTTGAACAAGTTACTTACTGAAAATTCGCTACTTTTACCGACACAGGAATGCAGGGAAGTTGAGTGGCCCATTTTAATGTAACATCTTGATAAACATTCAATATTTTACTGTGGTTTGCAATTAAAGTGTTTGTTGTCCCTTCTCGCACTGTTCAAAGATAAAAAAACAATTTTAGGATGAAAGATTTTTAGATTTTTCAGTAGCCAGTACTTTTCTTTATAATTATGTTTTCTTTTATCTTTAATCCATTCATCGTTATAAATTATTATAAAGCATCAAAAGTTAGGAAAGTTACATCGACACAACCAAGGACATATGTGATTAATTTCGGATACCAATTTCAATTGCATATTTCATAACACATGCCACAACTTTCTAAGGTTCTGGCCAGCCATGTTTGTTATTTTAAAACATGACAAAATCTCATAACAGCCACGTTGGCATGCCAGGACAGATAGGACAAAATATACATTGATTAAATATCTGCTACTTACACTATTCACTAATTCTTTAACTAGTGAATACCAATTAAATGTGTATGCATTTATAGAGTTTATTTATAGTATAATTCAAATCTGAAAGAATAAAATGTGAAGATTGCTAAGATCAAATTTCTAAATATTAAAATTATATTTTAAGTTCAAAAGGAGACATACGGTCAAAAATTTATCATAGTTTTTGAAACATTAAAAGACAACAGGTATTAACAGTCTATAATTCTAACCAAGTATCTAACCAAGTTGTTTCCACCAATGTAATAAAATAAACTTCGATATTTTTAAGAATCTGTAAATATTAGAAGGTCATAAATCAAACCGAAGGTCCACAAACACTAGTTTGCTCTTCCAAAGACTGTAATTCCTCTGTGTTTGTTGCTTTAATACCCTGGGCACCAGACAAGTATCTCAATTTGGTGAAAAGAAAATATTTAGATTGTAAAAATAATGACACAAAATAATGTCACAAAAAGTAACATTTGAAAATAAACCTGCCTCATTCAAAAAGAGAGCTCCAAATTCTATGATTCTGCAGATCACAGACTCACAGAATCATAGAATGGCTTGGGTTAGAACAGACCTTAAAGATCATCTAGTCCTAACTCTCATTAATATCGGCAGGGACATCTCCCATTAGACCAGGTCACTCAAGGGCCTTATCCAACCTGGCTTTCAACACTGACAGCATTGGGGCAACCTGTTCCAGTGTCACACCACACTCACAGTAAAGAATTTCTTCCTATTAGCTAACCTAATTGCCATGGGCAGGGATATCTTCCACTAGACCAGGTTGCACAATGCCCCTTCCAACCTACTTATTCAGAAAGATATATTTATTCATTGTTCAAAAAAACAAACAAAAAAAAAAAATCACAAAAAAACCAGTAACCAAGCTAAAGTTAAATCTTCCTTTTACAAACCTGAACAATAAGGAATGAAGCAACTTGGACTGTAATCAAGCTTCTTCATGAATCGTATTTGCCCATTATCCTTTAGGCAAAAGAAGTTTCTCTCACCAAGCACAAAAACAGAAGAAACTCCCTGATTAAATGAGACAACACATATATCCAGTGCTTGCTCTCCGATGTTTAAAACCCAGTCCACCTTCAAAAGAAAAAGCATGCTCCAGAAATCAAATGACAACTGCATATTAAAGACAAAACTTTGAGAAGACTCAGAACTCATCAAATTGTGTACCATTAACATAGATAGAAAAGCAAAATCAAGGTCTTTGTCTGGATAAGAATTATGTTCTTATTCTGAGGGCAGTCGGTAACTTTCCTTAATGTGACTCAAGGAGTAAAAACATCATCTTTTTCAAATAGTCATGAATTGTTTGCTATGCAGTTCTGTTAAGTACATTTAGAATTTAACATACACATCCCATTGAAGATGGAAATGCTTTATACTTTAACTAATGAATCCAAGAATAGATATTTGGAATCATTTTCATTTGCCTCTGTATATGTCCTTGGTTATTAAGGACAAGGATAGAGAGCAAAAGGTGATAACTTATTCTACCAATATATATAAATGGAAAACTAGACAAATGTTTTAGGTGTGTAAGCCAATATTTATGCTTGCAGTCCCTCACGTACATCCTTTAATCTGGAGAACGCTGGTGTACGTCATAGTTTGTTTACTTTTCCAGCTACGTACATTGATATAATAAACAACTACTTAGAAATCCTGCCTCACCTGTCTTTAAACAATACTACTGCTTATTCACACATTTCATTAGTTTGTTTCTTCAGCTCCCCTGAGAAATTTCAACTAAATGTACATGCAAAAAATACTTTTGACTTTTGCCAAGCTGGTTAAACAGAAATTTAGAATTTTGAAGTAAAACTATATCAAAGTTCAAGTGTCAGCACTTCCTATATGAACAGCATCAATTATTTTGCTTAAAGAGCATAGAATGTGACAGCAAATATCCTGGCATATCTGATATTTGAAACTGGAAGTGTCATCTTAAAGGGAAAAACCCAGCTTATTACGTTTGTTTCCAAGCATGCTTCACGTTTTAAATTTTAGAAAAACTTTCATTTGCAGTATATCTGATGAAGTCTCCAGGTTTTTTATTTATAAATTGCCTTCTCCTACTTCTCCTAGTTCTATATGTAGGATTCAGCCTACATGTATTTGAAAAATTCTACAATTAGTCAGTGGAAGGAAGATGCTTTCCCAATATTTTACTGTTGTACCTGAAATATGATGAATCTAGCATTTTATATATGCAGTATATTTAGCAGACAAGCAATACTACTGCAAGACCACAAAGAATTAAATTGTATTCCTCTTTAGAAGAGGCAGCTCAAATATTAAACAAATTAGTCCAGAAGACTACTGAATCCACAGGCTCTTGACAAAAAGAGTTCAAGACACTACTTCTGGAAACATTTCACTGGAATTTTTCTCTAAGTACAAAGGATTCCCCAAGGAGAACGAGACTCATTTTCTGCAATACGAAGTCACAATCAGACTTAATTTAAAAACATGAGCAACAATTCAGGTGTACTTGAATTTATCTATTTTACTATAGTGTAGGTTCTATAGTACAAAGATTGCCCTGGAAATTGGTACATCCACTGCAGCTGTTTAACCTTTCTCATTAGAACAACAACAAGTTTTAAGGCCCAGCCTTAAACAACTGAGGCCCAAAGAAACCTTAACAGAAATCTACTGGAGTCTTTCCATTGCCTTTAGCAGCACTTGGATCAGGTCCTTTGTCAGCAGACAATGTTTCCATTCGTTACTTAGCATCAGTCATTTCAATACGTGTGCAGTGTCCATACAGGGTATGTAAAATAAACGGGTTTTACCACAAGCCTTTTTCCAGAACTGAGTTTTCGCTGTTCTGTGTCTTGTCTTTCATCAGCATCTGTCGCAAATGCCAGCACATGGTATCTGTTACAGGCAGTTTAAAAATATTTTTTAAAAATTATATCTTTGTAGTTACCTCTACCTTAAGTAAAAAATAAAATATAATTATCATGAGTATACATACACAGTAAAATCACAGCCTAAAAGGATGGTTAGAAAGCCTACTGCAATGTGTACAAACAGCAAGGGTGTTAAGACTCCTATCAGGGTAGGATAGCAGCTAAGTGTAAAGGTATAAATTAAAACAAGCATTTCTATTCAGATTTTATGTGGAGTTAAAATAAAGTCAACAGTCTAAATATTAGTAGATAGAAGTACAGACCACAAAGATAGAAGAAACAAATGATCAATTCTAATAAAAAATTACCTTTTTTGCGCTTATTAAGCTTTTAAAAAATTTCTAAACCACTTAGAAATACAATCTGCTCTATCTAATAGTGAAACTTGCAAGCACCTCCATTTAGTAAACTAAATGGCTCCAATCTAAGAGATAGCAGTAAACTGAAATCAGTAGGTGGCACATTAAGCAAAAGTTGAAAGGTTTGCGGCGGTTTTACTATTTCAACTGCCAACAAACCATACTAAGAAAAATTGCCAATGAAGACATTTGAACAAACGATATCAACTGCCATAAAAGCTCTGCACAGCTATCTGTCCTCTTTACAACTGTGCAATCCTCAGTGCTCAAACTGCATCCTCATTGATTCTCCTGTAACTGTTTCCTGAATTTGTGCTGGTATCATAACTCATTGATCTACCCTGTTTCCTGGGTATGCACAATGATAATCTGTGGAATATTGAAGGTTTCTACATCAGTGAAATAAACAATAGAATAAGACCCAACTCAAACTTATCCAAAACCACAGCATTTAATTCTTGAAGTCATGGAGTACCATCAGCTCCTAAGCTTAAAGCAACAAAATTCTGAATGTTCCAATTCAATCTAAAATAGCAGTACATATTTTCTTCATTGTTAAAGTTGGAGATTTAAAATTATGACAACAATATTCCTCATATTTCATCCATGTATTGTGGTGCAGCAAAAAAAAAGGCGTAATGGCCATATATTAAAACACAAGAAGTTCCACCTTAACATGAGGAAAAGCTTTACCCTGAGGGAGGCAAAGCAGTGGAACAGGCTGCCCATGGAGTCATGGAGTCTCCCTTCCTAGACACAGTCACAGCCTAACTGGATATTCCTGTGTCACCTGCTTGAGGTGTCCCTGTCTTGGCAAGGGGCTTGCGCTAGATGATCTCCAGAGATCCCTTCCAAACTTAACTATCCAGTGATTCTCTGCTTGTTACTGAAGGATTTTAGTTCCTAAAATTGTTTTACTTACAAAAGTAAACTATGTACTGGGAGTATGAAATCTAATTGTTTAAGTTGAATGCTATGACCTATTCAATAATACTGAGAGAGCTGCTTTTAGTACAACTAGGATGTCTTTAACTGTTCTCTGTATGAATGAATTTACTTCCCTTTTTCAGTTTACCACATTTATAAGACAGGTTGCAGATTCACAGAATCACTGAATAAGCTGGGTTGGAAAGGAGCCAGAAGGATCTTGACCTAACAAAATTTTATCTTCACTGCATTTTACTGACAGTCTTGGAAAGCACAGTAACATTTTAATAACTAATCAGAGACCTAATACAAAGGTTTCAAATCAAGCTCACATCAAACAGCAATACATACTGATATTGTATGTAGTCTTTCATGAAAAAAAACTCAAGCCACATATGACCAACACAAAATTTCCATTCAGCTATCATATCAAGCATGTAACAGGAATTTTGCTTTTAGATCTTGAAATAATTCAGGATCAACACAACAAAAATTGCTTTCAAATGAAACCATTGGTCTGTAAGAGCTGTAAGAAGATGGATAATTTGAAGTTTGGCAACTTGTTCTGCTAAAAACACTAGATAGAACTATTTTTTATTCAATACCATAAAAATAACCTCTTCTCTCCTCAGCATATCTGTTTCCTTCACTTTAAAAGGATTACTTAACTCTTTTCTAATGTCCTAATATTTCAAACACACACCAGAGATTAGCTCCATTAGTGTCTTAACATTTGACACTAAAGACCAATAACCAAGTGAAAAATTCCTTTAAAACTATATCCCCACAGTAAGCATAGCACACTTTTGACTTAGTAACAGACTGATGAATAATTGTAGCCACATTTTTTGTAAAGGTCAAAAACCTGAACATAATTTAAATATATGAGATGTTCATTTTAAAGGAAAAAATGTTTCTTTATTCCTTGACAACATTGATAGATTATATTATAATTTTATTCTAATATCGTATTAGAATTTAAATTCTAAATTCTTAGGAAAATGGTGAATTTTCTACTAAATTATTTTTACTTGCAATACATATGTCTTGTCCAGTTTTAAGAAAACAATACATGATATGCATAATCTGATTAATCTTGAGCGGCAAAATAAAAATAATATTGCTTGAGAACTATAGGTGACAGAACATGGTAGTGTGACAAAGAATTGTGTTCGACTAACACTCCCTGGATTAGATTCCCACAGCATTATTTATAAAAAGGGGCATTCTTATTTTCTTTGATATGTATGATTACCTCTGAAAAAATCCTTAAGGTACTTGCACATTCCTTCAGTCTCATGAGATTCCTCTGAATGGCCACACTATCTAACTTTTTTATACGAGCCACTTCCAAAAATTTGACACTGTCCTTGAATATCAGGACATGCATTCTGTCCTATCCAGGATGAAGATGTTAAAGAAACACTGGCTCCAATATCATCATCATTCATCTTTGGCTGCTGGTTAGAGTTGTGAACAACTATTATTCTGTAAGACAGACACCTCTGCCACTTTTTATCCATTTTAGGAGGCATGGATTTTTGTCATCACAGGTAGCAGCTCTGCTCCAAACACCACCCCACCCCAATTTACTGCTAGGGATAGAAATTCTACAATCCTAACATTAGTCCTCTGTGAGAACAAGGGTCTGCAACAGGGAAACATCTTGTTTCCTGAAAGGCCCTGAAAGGCTTCACAGCAGACATCCACCACAATGTCCCACTGCTCAAGCATCCATCTGATTCTAAACAGATGGATACTTGATAAACTCTCAATATTGTGGTTGCATCAGAGAGCCCATGGATTCAAGCTGCTCTTCCAGAGTAAACACAAATGCCCCCTTGCCTGTCTTTCAAAATTTTTCATGTTCTCTTTCTTATTCTCCATTAGATTTCTGTCTGGTTGGCCTTATGATACATAGTCCCTGTGCTTGGAGGAAGTGGAAGTGCATGTCTCATGCAGTCTTCACTTTCCATATTGTTCTATTTTTCTAAATGTTGAACCCATAAACTTAATATGGTCACAAACTAAAATAGCTCACAACAGTTTCGTCCATGTTCCAATGCTGAAAGCACAGATGAGACTGAACTGAAGCAAGGAAAAAACCTGGCACTTGGGAGCAACAGAGCCTTGATAAACTAGTAGACTTACTACCTTTATAAAAATAAAATAGGACCATAAAGTCCTCAGGACTCAGCACACTTTCTTCTATGACTATACTGAGACAGTAATCACTCAGCAACATATAACATCTTTCCTGCAACTACCTGCTTTTGGACACTCCAGTAAAGGTATTAAAAATTAAACAAGATTATTTCCACTGTGTTTTCCTAGTAAATGATACCACCGAAGTACACTGTAATTACTGAACATAAACACATACTTGTAACTCTCAACCTGCTGACAAGATGACACTGTAATGAAAGAGTCTGTGCGAGAGCTGTAAGCCAAAGGACCAGGCAGAAGAAAACCAGGTAAAAACCGGCCAAAAGCGTAACTTTCTTGTTCAAACAACATGAGCATCCCATCCATGGACTGTATGCAGATCAAATCTCTACCTAAGGGAAGCAACAGAAAGAAATACAAAGGAAACAAAGCAAGGTTATTTGTGTAGTTTTAATACTACAATTGTGAGTAAATTAAAATTGTACTCATAAGTAATCGTAACAAAAGTAAATTTTCATTTATGGGAGTGTTTACTGTGAGGAAAAACACTAAATATTCCAACCTCAATAAAAGCTTACTTTCTAAAATAAACAAATTAGGTTTTTGGAGGGGAATAGCATTCAGAATAATTTAAGAAAAAAAAAAAACACCAAGCTATTTTATTTCAAAACAAAATTCCTAAGGATATAACTATTACAATTTCACTTTAAAGAAATGTTTCAATATTCCCAAAATACCAAATTATTCTGGTTCCTAAATGCTTCCAGACCTTACAAGCAGTCATAACAACTGTGTTTTAAAATAACCAATTCTATTCTTTCAAGTCTATTTAAGCAACATAACAGAAAGTCCTACAAATATATATTGTTGTGAAAATAATACAATGGTAATATCTTCCATGTTTTACATTCACATTTTCTGTCTTTAAGGAAAGAAAAAAAATAGTCCAACTCTGTATTACCAGTAAGTCTAAAAAATATCAAATAAAAAAAAATTCAGCATGGAGTAAATTACTTGAAGCCTCATGCATTATTCAGCAGCCACGAGACATGACATAAGACATGGCTTGTCATGCCTCAAGTACACCAATCTAAATTCAAAGTATCATTGAGAAGATTTCTGAGATCAGAAGCTGATTATGCAGTTTGCACTTCATATGCAAGGGTAACAATTTGTACAAACAGTATTTTTTAGGCATTTGAAGAGCTATACCATTAAGATTAACACTTTCTGAAGCTGATAGATGCATCTCTCCTGAAATCATAGAGAAGCTCTAATCTTGCAAACACTACATGAAATATTCAAATGTCTATTGTCTATTCAAATGTAGTTCAAAAAGCCTATTCGCCTCGATTAAAATACTCTCTCTTGTCTAAGGAATGATTCTGTATGCATGAACGACCCAAATAAATTGTCTGTTCATTAAGTTCCACCCTCAATCCTTTAATAAGTTTACTAACATAGGAAAGTGAAGTAAGACAAAAATAGACTAAAACTTCATTCTTACAGTTCCATAAAGGTAACAAAAGTCAAAGAAATATTCAATATCTGAAATGCAACAAATGTACAGTGCAAAGCATTGTTCATCTCCACTGTGATTCTTCATAGAAACTTTAACTGCTTAAAAATAAATAGCAGCATAAAAGGCCAGAAAGTACGTCGTATTACTTGTCCTTGAGATTGAAATACACAATAAAAATTTAGCTTTATTGTGAAATACACAATAAAAACTTACCTGTCCTTGTGATAGAAATACACAATAAAAATTTTTAGGAAAAAAATAAATAAGGAAGATAAAGCAGCAGGGTCCTTCCTGATTCCCTCATCTCTTTTTCAGATTTTCCCATTTTCTAAAAATTAAGATCTACCATCCTTTTATTCCAGATTCCAGATTAATCTTCATATAATTCATAACATGTATCATAAACCTTGTTGCAAGTAACAACCATGTGATAAGAAGGACATTGGAAAGTGCAATTCAGATTGTTCATTTGGTTGAGGCAAAGTTGAATCTTTCAGTCTCTAGTGAAAAGACAAGAGCAAGACAGACTCTTCTCTGTGGCATCCACTTACAGGACTAAAGTAAACAGTAACAAACTTTATCACATGAAATTCTATCTGAATATAGGTTGGAGGGGGTTTTGTTGGGTTTTTTGTTTTGTTTGGGGTTTTTTGGGTTTTTTGTTGTTGTTGTTTTGTTTTTTCATTGTGAAGGTCATCAAACACTACAGCCCATTTTCCAGAAAGGTTGTAAACTCTTCTCCCATGGACATACAGAAAATATAACAGAACACAATCCTGAGCAACTTCTAGCCAAACCTGCTCAGGAAGTAGGATTGGACCAGATTATGTCAAAAGATGAATCATTCAAATCAGACATTCAAAGAAGTCATTCTGTCTTTTATCTCTGAACTACTCCAAGGCATCTACAGTAGATTTCTGTTCCTCTAAGTGGTGAAATTTCACAGGATTTAGTCCTATCACATGTTCCTGATCAGAAAAGACTAGGAACCAGCAGAAAAAATTGAAGAGTTTTGTACTGTTATGCTATCAATGTTAATGATACCCAGCTTCTACTTCTCAACAGTTGCTGACATTATTATCACACTGCTGATGCAGTCTAGAAGGAATATGAGTGAGCCAACTGCATAAAATAATTGTTAAGTCTAAAAGTTCCCCTAGAAACTAGTACAAACACTGATATCTAGTAAAAGGTGCTAGCCCACTGGTTGCCACCACATTCTCTCAGATATGGTTATTTTGAAGTATAGTTACTGGCCACTACAAATAACTAGTGGCATTTTTGTTTGACGTGCAAGACAGCAGTGCTTGATAACCCAGGTGTCTGTGTGACCACAGCCATTCTACCTGTTACCTCAAAATCACTTATGTTCACATCCAGCATCAGGCACACTGGAAACCCTCTCATCACTTTATAGTAGCTGTTTGGTTCCACTTCTATTTTACACCTTTATCAAGAATTCAACCCTCTAAGTCTGGGTATAGAGAATCTTCAAATCCCCTCCCAAAGTCTCCTGTGAATTCTCCTACCATTGATAGTGTGCTACAATGGAAATCAGCAGCTGCATCTGAAAGCCCCATTTCCGGAACTTTAACTTTCAATATCTAACTTCAGGGGAACTCCCCGGCACCTGTAACCTGAAGACAAATCAATTACAGATTTTTATTTTGAAGGCAAGAGTGGTAGAACACACTTGTACTTTGGGGTTTTTTAAGACTTTCTGGTTTTCATCTTTTCTTACACAGATGCAAAGTCAGGGAAAAAAAAAACAATAATGAGAAATTAAAACTGTAAATTAAACAATTTAAGTCACAGAAAAAATTAATAACAATAATATGTATATTTAAATTTTTACCAAATTGCTATTACATTTTGAAAAGTTCTAAACATTGTTTGATATAGATCAAAAGTAAAAGACATTTATTGCAAAGTGAATGCCCTTACTACCACAGAAATCTCATGTATTTTGTAATAGAATTAAATTTCAGGTACTCCTGGTTATACTGATAGTAGTGAGAAAACTGTCTCTTAGACAACCGCTGATCAAAATCTTTAGGGTTTAAGCTTGTCTAAAATGTACAATTAAGTTGTTAATTTCTACTCTTCTGATGAAAACTATAGCAGATACAATTGATAGGAAGTGATAATCCAGTAGGCATATTACAATTCAAATAACAGAAAAAAGTACAAGTCATCATAAATGTTGAGGTTACTGCTTAAGTAATAAATAGTAATAGCTTCTGTACTTCTCTATATTATAAATATCTATCTTCTTACCAATTCCATAACATCATGAAAGTGATGAAGAAAAGCACTACAGCACTTCCTGCAATATATATGAAGCTACATGTCATGCAAAACATGGAAGCCTTCATCTCTAGCATGCATAATCAAAATCACACACAAATATCATTGTTAAAATCTCTCCTGTTTACACAGTAGTGACATAATTGAATATGACATGACATAATATGACAAGTTCCTTAGAGCAATGATCTGCAAGTATGCTGTAGTACTTGCAGTACTTGTAGTACTTCTTTAGACTGTACTTTCTAAAGAAACAGAGGCATGAGACTGAATCAGCAATCACTCTTTTGCTTTTAAAAACACAGCAGCACTTATTAATATACCCACCACTTTTTTCATCATATTTGTGTTATTCCTACTCAGTAATTTTCAAATCTGGATTTTAACTAGCTTGTACTAGTGGTTCAAACTCCAGTTATCCAAACTATTACATGTAAAGCATAATTAAAGAAAATTAAATTGCATATGAACTCTTATTTCCCACTTTTCATAGGTCAACTTATTTCCTTCAGCCATTTGTTTTTAATGTGTGTCTAGTGAACAGAGTTATGTTCCACTTTGAGAAATACAGTCCTCCAAACACTCAAACAGAAATGTCCATTACAAAGAAGCTTATTGCAGCCAGTTGGCCTTGCCAGCGACACATTTATAAAGTGAAAATATAAACCACAGTGTTTTCTGCATATCACATGGAATCACTTAGTGTACTCTACATAGTTTCAGCAGCTTGTATCTCAAGAGGTATGTCTCTTAGCCAGAAAGTGCTACTTTTAAGCACAAGTCTAGCTACTGTTGTTTTGTAGTTTTGTTAGGAAAATATATTCAGGATATGAATATATTTACATCACACTTTTAAGCCACAATGTATTTTTAGAGCTAATGCAAAGACAAAATGAGAGGCAGGTGGCAGTTCTTCGAAATAAGCTTCTAATTAAAGCTATTTTGGAGCTCAAGTGTTTTTGCATGTTAATGATTTCCTGCACTCTGAGCTTCCCCTCTGGCACCAAATCATTTTCATAGAATGTACATTATGTAATCACAGGGCCTGAGTACCACATGAAATCAGGCAATGAAAACTGCAGTGGGATAAATTGGAAATCAGAAAAAACTTCATAAAATTACAGAGTTTAGGAAGACGTCAGCAGAGAAAACTTCAACTGCCTTCAATGGCAATTAAATGCTTCACTAAAAAAGCCTCATGTGGAAGGAGGCATCAATGAAACAAAATTACAAGATAAATCAGCATTTACAACACACTCAGGAGCCTAAGAGCCCTTCAATGATACATGGGAAATGCTTTCCTAATATGATAAAAAAGTGACCAGTGAAGTGATGCACATAGACTATATTCCCACACACAGGAAGAAAAGTTCCTGTCCTGACTTGAAACAAGCAAGTATGTTTTCCTTCTCCTTCATCCTTGAAATTTGTTCCTGAAATTTCTCACAGCATAGGGAACACAGACTTCTCCAGTTCAAACCTATTTTGGAAAACGTGCTGCTGAGTGGAGCTCCTTTAGTAAAGCAGATCTGGGGCAACTGTGAGAAAAGAACTTCAGGGATCAGGTCTGACGAATGGAAAAACCATTTGAAAATAACTTGAGCAGCTCTTCAAACAATGTACGCCTAGTAAAAGGCAAGCCTTACATCACCTTCCTAAGTGCAGGAAGCACATGTCAGTGTACATTCAGAAAGAACTCTGAATTTACTAGCTTGGAGGTCTGGTGGCTGCTCCTTGCATAACTACAGAAAGGATCAAAGTTCAGGGCTTCAGTTGTGGCCGTTCATCCCAGGCCAGAGGATCTGACTGCCAATACCCTGAACACAAGCAAAGAGGAAAATTGCCCTGCATCACTCAGTGCTAATGCAAGGACCCATCCCAAGAGATGCACAAAGTGTACACACGTTCCAGCTGACTCCGACTGGGTGCTTTTCTGCTGGAATTGAAAAATCACTCCAATAGGAAGGAAATAAAAGTAGAGTAGTGGATAGGAAGAGAAGAACTTCAAGAGAAACTAAGGAAAGTGTTTAAGGAAAACATTAAGTCCTTATTCTACTGATGTTAGCTTGAATTATTTCTTAAACCATTTTGGATATTAAAGCATTGCAGTAAAACATATTCATAAGTCCCAATACAAGAGATGCTCTCTCTGTAACAGCACTCTCTGTAAGGAGCCTGCCTGGTCATGTTATAGTAAAGCATGGAGTCAGAGCTGCCACAAGAAAAAAAAAATCCTTGTTTCTCTCACCTGTCATACTGTATTCTAACCTTTTGTAGATTTCTGCCTGCCATAAAACATAAGGAGAATTTCAGATGGGGAGTCAAACTATTGAAGTATCTCCAAAGGCCAATCAGTCCTCACTCCCAGAATAAATCCCTTAGAGACTTGTGATACACTCTTTTGTTCTTGATTCAAGTCTTACCATAGGAGATGACATAGTTAAATTATGTCACTTGGGAATGATACCTTTAAATCTCACCTGAGGTGGTGGAAGGACCCTTAGGAAAAACACTAGTATGGTTCAAAGGAGTAGGATAGACCAGCATGCAGTATAAAGATCCCGAAGTACCACAGTTGCAACATACAACAAACTAAAATTCCTGCTGAAAGAAATATAGTATTTGGCACTGTGTACACATAACAGGTAAAGTTTCTTCCCCTAAACAGACTGTAGTACAAAAATTTGTTCATTACAACCTCCATATTAAGCAAATAACTTTTTCTACAATTAAAAGTGGATGTTTCCACATAGTGCACGAAATACTCTCAGTAAAAATGTTCAGGCAGCTATGAAAGCAGTGTCACTCAAAGTTGTTCTCTTTTTTAATGCAGAAGATTAATTATAGATAGCATAAATAGAGGAAGTCTTGAAAATGGCTGTATGCGTGGATGTAGCCTGAATAATGATGATTCATGAAGAGATGGTAAAATTCTTCTCAAATTCTGTTTGTTGCTATAACTTGTTCAGTAACTACTTTTCAGGCCTTAGCAGCTGCAGAAATCTTCTTCTAAGAGCCTTGCATTCATACAGGCACTACAACACTGGCACACACTTTTTCTAAAGCAAGTAGGAGAAATTCCAGTCTGTGAACCTTTCTGCCCTCATCTGAAGTTATACACCTATCATATATTACATGAATATTACAGAACAACTTACTGAACTAGCAAATCTCCCACAAACAAGTAATGTCACCAGCTGCCCTTCGAAATCAATAACATTTGACTGAATAGTTCAGGCACATGGATGTTTTTAGGGAATCATAAATCAACAGCAGACCTTTCACTGAGTTAAGCTGAAGTTGAATACATACCCTATTTTTCAATATTTTTGGTACTTCCAAAAGTTATCAGTAAGATCTTAAGTCACCATCATAAAATAAATCTACCAACTTTAAAATTCCAGTTAAAACAGACCTGAAAACTTACAATGAAACAGAACTACAGTGAAATTCCCTATCTTTTCTTCTACTTCTCCTTTTATAGTCTCCTTAGACTAAGAAGCTTCATGACTGCTAAGCACTTCCCAAAGCACTTCAATGTATGAAGCTCTGTTTCAGGGAGGATGATGAGTGAGTCGAGAGCTTATGGGTTAGGATTAAAGGGCTAACTATTAAGAGTTACACTGTTGTGGGTGATTGCTACAGGCTGCCTGAGGGGGAGGAGGAAGCAGCTGAGGTGTGATACAGGCGTCAGAAAGTAGGCTCACAGTCACAGTCTCTGGTTCTCATGGAGGACTTCAACCACGTGGACATCTGGTGGAGGAACCACACAGTAAGGCACAAACAACCCAGGAGGTTCTTGGAAAGCACTGACAATAACTGTCTGGCATCGGTGGTGAAGGAGCCAACTAGGAAAGGTGTGCTGCTGGACCTTAACTAACAAACACAGAATGTATGGTTAGAGATGTGAAGGCTAGGGGCAGCCTTGGCTACAGTGACCATGAGATCCTGTGAGGAAGGAGCAGGATCACAACCCTGGACTTCAGGAGAGCTAACTTTGGCCTCTTCACAGACCTTCTTGAAGAATCCCAGGGGAACAAGGGGTCCAAGACAGCTGGTCCAAGCACTTCTGTGGAGAAGGACCTGGGGGAAACAGGAAGATGCCCATGAGCCAGCAGGTCCCTTGTAGCCAAAAATACCAATGGTATCCTGGGATGCATCAGGAAGAGCATCGCCAGCAGGCTAAGGGAGGTGATCCTGCCCTCTATTCAGTCCTGGCGAGGCCACATCTGGAGTGCTGTGTCCAGCTCTGGGATCCCCAGTACAAGAGAGACATGGAGCTCCTGCAGCAGGTCCAGGGGACAGCAACAAGGATGATTAAGGAATGAGTTCATCTGTCCTGTGAGGACAGGCTGAAGGAGCTGAACCTTTTTAGGTTCAGGAAGATGACGAGAGGAGCCCTCATCAACATATATAAGTAACTGAAGGGAGAGTGTCAAGAGGATGGATCGAGACTCTTACCAGTGGTGCCAAGCAATAGGATGAGAGACAATGGGCAGAAACTGATGTTCACAGGAAGTTCCACCTGAACATGAGGAAAAACTTCTTTACTGTGAGGCTGTGGCTAAGCACTGGACCAGTCTGCCCAAAGGGATTGTGGAGTCTCCCTCTCCGGAAATATTCAAAAGCCATCTGGAAACAATCCCAAGTAACATGCTCTAGGGACAAGCAGGGTTTGTGGACTAGATGACCTCCAGGGCTACCTTCCAACTTTACCCCTTCTGTGTAATCATTTACTAATTTTTTGAGCTAAAGAACTGTTAAAGATATATGCTGAAGAATAACCTCCTGAATAACTGCATTCACATCCAAAGAACTCATTGAGAATATTTATAACAAAGTCAGATGGTCAGAAGCTTCCAACACAAAAGTGAGGGTTTACTGTACAGAGCATTACATGAAAGTCCAACATATCTTCAAGAAGTTTCAAATATACCCTAAAAAATTAGAAATAAACAGCTTGACTTAATTTGCTAAAAAACACCATGGAAACATGGCCATTTTTCACATTCAAGTCATTTGCCTATATATATCCTAGGCTAGTAACCAACATACAGAAAAGCTTAACTCTTGCTTTGTGGTCAAATGAGTCAGTGAATTACATCTCTATCAAAAAAATCACCATCCTATTAGTTTCCTTCTTGGCAATCTCAGAAAAGACATCACAGGAACAATTTGTTATCCTGTATTTTTAGACTGTTGGAAACACACTGAGAACACTCAAATGAGGAGTTGGCTGTAATGGGGCTGATCACTGATGGGGGCCAGGCTGAGCATCAGTCAGTGGGTGGTGAGCAACTCTGCATTATTTGTTTTTCTTGGGTTTTATTTCTCTCTTCTTTTTATTACTATTATCATTATTATTATATTTTATTTCAAATTTTGTACTGTTCTTGTCTCAACACGCAGCTTTTACCTTTTTCTGATTCTCTTCCCCAGTACACCAGGGTGAAGTGGGAGAAAGTGAGTGACCAGTTGTATGGTACTTAGGAACTAAGCTACCACAACGATATAGTAGAGTGATTTTTAATAGGAATAATTTGCACCAAACATAATAACCCAGAATAAAATTAGTATAAAGCATTATAGCTTGTACAAGATACGTTCCAGCCCTCTAGGAAAAGCAACTAATAAGGGTTTGGTGACTCTCCAAATAAATTCCTATAGGTTGGAGACTTTTTTTTGTAATGGAGTAATCATTGATGACCACTGGAAAAATAAACAAAAGCTACATACACAGAGTTCTGAAAGACCCTTTGAGAAGACAAAATAGACTATGTAATTAGAAACTAAAACTTCATTCTTTTGGAGGAAAAACTACAGGGCAGCAAACAAATCTTATAGACAAATGCATTCACATGAAATGCTGGAACATTTAAATAAGAAAGTACATATGTAAATAATAAAGCTGTACATAGGTTTGAAGTAACAGAAAATTCATCATGCCAAACTATTTATCAGACAGGGTAATAACATATACTGCATTTCTAAACTTTAGAGACAGCATCTCTAAACTGAAATGAAACATCTGATGCGATCTCAGACAATTGACTCACAGGAAACCAGAGAATGGCAGGCAATAGCACTAAGAAGAAGAGTCTGGAGATTAAAGTAGGACGATGAACTAAAATGAGTCAACAAAATGTCATCAAAAAGACAAAAGACAGATTGGGTCATTATTAATATACACATGCTATTAAAAACATATGAGGTAATTATTGTTCTGCCTTTGCACTCACTGACTCTTGGCAGGAGCACTGCAGAAGCCATAATCCCACATGTAAGACACAAAACATTTTATACTACCAGTGCACAGTGACTGCACACTTTTGGGTACCATACTTCAACAAGGGAAATTAGAAAAAATGTGTCATACAGAATTTATCAAAGTTCTGAAAAACAAGTGTTTCACTTACATATACAACTGCTCCCAAAGTTATGTATTTCTGCAATTGATTTTACTTCACTTAAATTGGAGTTCTTTTTTTAAACAAATTGCTGATTAAGAGACTTATCCAGGAATTCATAATTGAGGCAAAATTCTGGCAAACTGAAGGCAATGAGACCTTTTATTTCAGTTAGGCTGTGATTATTAGGTTACAATCATTACTGTTAAGAAGAGCTGAAGAAGGTAAAAGGAAACGGATGGTTTAAAAGAGATTCAGACAATACTTTCCTCGATTATTTTTCCATTCATTTGTTCAATCTAGAGAAGAGGTTCTATCTCAATCATTAATAGGAAAAAAACAAAACACTAACAGTTTTCCAAAGTTGAGTGAGAAACCATTTAGAAGTAGTCACCACCAGATCTATTCCACGAAAAAATTTCAAAGCCCAAACCTTTCCAAAAATCTGTCCTTATGCCGAAGCAATTTAACAGGAAGGCAACAGTTAAATATTCTGCTTCTTAACAGAACTAGCCAATAAATCAAAGTCTAAATTTATACTGCTCCAGTGTTTAAACGTAGTCATAAGAATCATTTGACCTTACAGCATAAAACTCAGCTGATAATTTTTTTTCTGACTAACACCTAATAAAATTTATTCTTGCAGAATTGTAGAAAAGTTAAACACAGTCTACCCTCCTCACAAAGTTTCCTGTTACAAGGTTGCATGGTTTATGCATATGTTGTATTTCATTATTAAAAAAATTCCTCCATATAGCACCCTCTTTGTTGCAACACTCAAACATATTTTGCCTCTAGGCCAGTGCTATAATAAAAGTAAAATGAATTCAAGGCCATTTGCTGAGAAAAAGATAGGTTCAAGGTATTTTCACACTTTTCTGCTTGTAACATTTTCATGTCAAAGCTGTATTTTCTTTTTTCCTTCCATTTGCTATTGTTTTATTATCTGCTTTTATTGGTAGAGTATCCATGAAACAACTTCAAATAAATCTGAACTACTCTGGAAGCTGACTTAAGGCATTAAGGTTTCAGATGAAAATGTAAATTTCAAAGCCGGTGCTTATTAGGGGGATCCAATACTAAAACTTTTATCAACTCATTTGAAGAGTTATAGAAAACTGTGGTTAATTCGCTTATTACTTAACTATTAGATAATGTGTGTGTACACAAAGCAGTAACAGTGCTTTTGCAGTGCAAAATCATTATCTGCAAGTAAATGCCATTCAAAAATAATTCAGCAGCTAAGAAAGCAAAGCTATTAAACTATGATTTCTGCCTGTCACTAAATAAAATTGGTATTCTATTCAAGAGCAACCCGATAGATTGTGTTCCCCACTGGTAAGCTATCAATATGCTGTTTCTTCAGTTCTTAAGATGATAAAACCTTTAAAATCGAAAAAAAAAAAAATTTAAAAAAAAGAAAGAGAAAACTAAAGAAAACTGGAAGTATTCACAGTGTTTATACACCCACCTTAATGTACCACTTACACCCTGAAGAACAACCAAGAACTCAATCCTCACCTGGGAAACGGTGTCCTCCTACTAGAGCATGTGATCATTCACACACTTCCTAAGCACTTCTGAGAGCAGCTCATGAAACCTGCACTTCATTCACCAGCCCTCAAGGCAGAGAACTTTAGTATTCACTCCTTACACACTGTTGTTTGTTCATCTATGAGCTACTATCCTACCCAGGATTCAGTCTAATGCAAAACTGACCACAGGAAATTTATGTGACAATCTGTAAAGCTGCCTAAGTTTCAAGTAACGGTGCCTTTGTTTTTCCTTTAAAGCCCTTCTCTACTCTTCACATTACTTCAGCAGAAATTTATTGCATATACTTTCCTCAAACATAAGTCACATCTGACTCAAGGCAAACAAGGCAAAGAATTGAAATTGTGGGCTGATCTGCAAACTTTTTCAAAGAAGTAATAAGGCCACTTTTCTTCCACTATAAAAAGCATAATACCATCATTTCTTATAAGCAGGCTCCACATCAGTAAATCTCTTTTTAAGAACAGTCAGGCACAAGAAGTACATTGACTGTTTCTCAAGATGTAGAAGGACTTAAGCTAACAGCCCTAACCCATCCACCAGAAAACAGTAAAGTAGGAGTAAGACTCATATTCCAAACTACTGTCTTCTTTCTTAGATTTCTCTACAGGCAGGAAAACATACTATGTCTAAATACCTTCAATATGGACATGACAAAGTCAAGGCATAAGTCATAGTTTATTCCGTATGTTGTAGATAGAAAATTAAGGTAACTTCAGCACTAATTATCTAAACATCATCTTAGGAAAAGATGATAAAAATTAATAATGAAGTAATATGAATTTATTTGCACTGAGTCAAAAATGAGTTTTGCTTAATGCCCATTCCCTGTAAATCTTTTACTGTGCTAATATTTAAATTCATGAGATTAAGCAGCTGATTATTATCTCAACTAATCTCTGTGTGATTATGCATCTATAAGGAGTCTTAATATTTTTACATAAAAATAGTTTACTACTACTATTTCATACAACTAATGTCAACAATGGTAAATTGATTAACCAAAATTCTGCACAGGTAGAACAGATCCAATGCATAATTATTTTAATTAAAATAACTAGGCCTGCATGATTTTGGTGTAACTATAAAAAACAAAACATGGGAATTATATAAAATTATGACCAAATTATATCAATCACAAAATGTAACAATACTGGCTCAAAATCCAATCACTACCTAGCTACCAAAAAAAAAACCCTTATCACTATTTTTTAATTAACATTGTTTTAACTTTATTAAGACTAAACAATATATGGAATATTGCTTAATAAGACTTGACTATTTCTAGATTAACACCAGATTTATGCCTTAGAAACTGACCTGGAGACTATATACATGATAAAGAAGAAGAAGAAAAGGAATTCTCAACTAAAACACTATATCCAGTTCACTTGCTTCACTCCATTCCTATATTTTAACAACAGAAAAGCATGCAACTTATTTATCAGAAGCTTTCAATCAGCAGTGACTTCCAATCAGAAAAAAAAAAAAAAAATCCATCACTTAGGGTTTACCAGCCAAGTACAAAATTTTAAACTATTTATAGGGACAGACTTTTAGAAGAGCATGCTGTTATAGGACAAGGGGTAAAGGTTTTAATAAAGAAGTGTTGGTTTAGATTAGACATAACAGAGAACTTTTTTAACAAGGAGGGTCGTAAAACACTGGAACAAGTTGTGCACTAAGGTGGTGGATGCAACATCCCTGGAAATATTCAGGATCAGACTGCACAGGTCTCAAAGCTACCTGGCCTAGTTGATGATGTCACTTCTCAGTGCAGGGACCCACTGGGTCAGGTTGCTCAGAGGCCCATCTAACCCAGCTTTGAAAAATCCCAGGGATGGGACACCTCTCTTCTTTTAGTATAAAACCATTCCCACTTGTCCTATCGCTATCTGCCCTTGTAAAAAGACACACTCCCTCTTCTCTATAAGCCCCTTTCAAATAGCATAAGGCCCCAACGAGGTCTCCCTAGAGCCTTTTCTCCAGGCTAAAGATCACAGCTGTCTCAGTATGTCTTTGGAGAAGAGATGTTCTATCCCTCTGATTGCTGTCCATGGACCTTCTCTGGACCTGCTCTAACAGGTCCAGGTCTCCCCTGTGCTGAGGACTCCAGAACTGCAAGAAGCACTACAGGTGGGGTCTCACAAGGGAGACAATCACTTCCCTCGACCTGATGGTCAAACTGCTTTTGAGGCAGACCAGGATACACTTGGCCTTCCAGGCTGTGAGCGCAAACTATTACCTCACCAGCTTTTTGTCCATGAGAACACCCAAGTTCTTCTCTGTAGGACTGCTCTTAATTAATTTATCTCCCTGTCTGTACTCATGTCTGGGATTGCCCAGACCCAGGTGCAGAACCTTGCACTTGGTCTTGTTGAACTTTGTCAGGTTCCCATGGGCTCATTTCTCAAGCTTGTCCAGGTACCTCTGGATGGCATCCCATCTGTCAGGTGTGTCAACTGCATCACACAGCTTGGTGTCATCTGCAAACTTGCTGAGGGTGTACTCAATCCCGCTGCCTAGATCACTGATGAAGATACTGAAGAGCATTGGTCCCAAGACAGACACCACTTGTCACCAGCCTCCACCTGGACATAGAGCCATTTACCTCAACTCTCCTGCTGCATCCATCCAGCCAGTTCCTTATCCAACAAATAGTATATCCGGCAAATCCACATCTCCCCAGTTTGGAGTTAAGGATGCCATGTGGGCCCATGTCAAACACCTTAGAGAAGCCTAGGTAGATGATACCCATTCACTGTCCTTTGTCAACCATTGCAGTAACTCCATCATAGAAAGCCATCAGATTGGTCAGATAGGATTTGCCCTTAGTGAAGCCATGCCTTAACATTACTTCCAGGATGATCCGCTCCATAATTTTTCCAGGCACATAGGAGAGGCTCACTAGTCTGCAGTTCCCCAGATCTTCCTTTCTACTCTTATTATAAATAGGAGAGGTGTTTCCCTTTTTCCAGATACCAGGACTTTGCCTGACTGTTATGAAGATTTTTCAAATACAATGGAGAGTGGCTATGCAACAACATCAGGCAGTTCCCTCAGGACCATGGGATGCATGTCATCAGGCCCCACAGACCTGTGGCTATTAAGTTTCATCAAGTAGTCCCAAACCAGCTCTTTGCTTACAGCAGGAGGAACTTGGCTCTCCCAACTTCCACTAGATGTTCAGGGACTTGAGAGGTGTGGGAAACCTCACTATCAGTGAAGACCGAGGCAAAAAATTCATTGAGTACCTCAGTCTTCTCCAAATCTGTTGTAACCAGTTCTGTTTTGTCATTTATTGGCCTTCTTGGCCTTTCTTTTCTGGCATTGTGTACTTACAGAACAGCTTTTTGTTGTTTTTATCATCACTTAATAAGTCCTGTTCCATCAGCGCCTTGATCCCATTCCTACACATCTGAATGACATCGTTGTACTCTCCCCAGGCCACCTGTCTTCTGTTTCCATTTCTTTCTTACTTCTTAGTTTGAGGACTAGATCCTTGCTCATCCATGCTGGTGTCTGTGCTACCTTGCTTGATTTCTCACACATTGGGATGGAGAGCTTTGGGCTCTAAGTGACAGCTCTGGCCAGCCACTTTGTCCCTAGGGATGGTTTTTCAGGGCATCTCATTCACAAACTCCTTAGACATCTGGAACTTCACTTTTCCAAAGCTCAGGGTCCTGACTTTGCTTCTTGCCAAGACCATGCTCCTTGAGATCACAAACTCAGCCAGGCTGGGGTCACCACAGCCCAGGCAGCCTCCAAACTTAGACTCTCTAATGAGCTCATCACCTAAATCATGATCTTGAGCCAAATACCAGGTCATTGGTATTTGTCTCATAAAGACTCAGAACATACTACAGATGTGAAAATAGAAAATACTTTCCAAGATAGTGTAAACGATCAGCAAACATCACTTCATATAATGACAGTTGAATTCTTAGCACAGCAGTCTCTGGTGGTGTAATTGCATGATGCCATAATAATACAACCTGACCTTATAAAACTTATGTGATGAATAGGTTTATATAAAGTAAAATTTTTGTTAAGTACTCACCATAAGTAAGGGTGCAACATAAATCTTAAAGATATATGCTTTTTCACCTTCATTTTCTTAATTTAAAAAAAAGACAGCTTAAGGTAGAGTACCCTCAAGATCTTTAAATTTTATATCTGAAGTAAACCATGAAGTTTACAATCTGTTCATTACTTAAGGGCTGTGACATTTTCTGGCTAGGTTAAGAGTTCACTTGGTTGAAAACCAGG
This sequence comes from Irena cyanogastra, assembly GCA_013397155.1. Taxonomy (NCBI): domain Eukaryota; kingdom Metazoa; phylum Chordata; class Aves; order Passeriformes; family Irenidae; genus Irena; species Irena cyanogastra. The sequence continues at coordinate 32,548 of VWZV01016138.1, read as the reverse complement.
GTTCAGCACTACTGATTGATGATTTTATCATGAATCATCCTTTCTAAAATTACCCATATGCTAGAGTTGGAGCACTGGATGACAAACTCAACTTATAGCTCTAAGACCATGAGGAAGAGTTCAGAAATATGAAAAGGAGACGTGCATTCTAAACAACAAAGGCAGTGTCTTAACTTTAAGTTCAACTTTTGAAAGTCTAGGATAACAATACTGGGTTTTTTAAATATAAAATCAATAGCTGATCTTTATATGTCCCTTCTTGATAGTTTCTTGTTTTCATTTTAGCACCAGTGTTCAGAGACAGCAAGGAACAAACATATAGCTAAAGCAGCAAAGAAATGTAAAGATCTGCATTATAATCCTTTGCCACAGATTTTAAAGTTCTAAGTCACAACCAACTCTGCCTACACTATGCTTGACTTCTACATTTTCTCTTTGTAGGTGTTTTCCATTTATTATTTTTAAACATTTCCATTAGTTTTGCTTAGAATTCTAGCTAAACTTATAAAGGATTCCATAGTTATTTCTCACACCCCTGAGCCTTTAACAGTTCTACTGAAAGTAAGAGCCAATTTCATTTCACCTTTTTGAAATGAAAGTTCTACAACCAACAGAATACATTTTGTTTCAATCAATAAAGGACTTTTAGCTATAGAGATTTTCAGAAAGTGCTTTTGTGTTTTCTATACCTCACTAAGTGTTGCAGTAAATACACCAGTAGAATCAGTTCAAGAATAAATGCAGCTTTAGAAATGCTGACCGGTAACTGTTGTAAGAGGACCATCTAGTGGTGACAACCACAATTCACACCACTATTTTTAAGAAAAATGTACACTGCTAATCTATGCAAGCCACTAGTCAACTTCTCAGTCTTTAGGTTTTTTATTCTACAGCTTTAATAGTTTCTTTAATTTAGGTTTCAACTTTCTATGATGAGAATAAATGAGTTTGTTGTTTCTTCATCTGTTCCTATTATGAGAACATCTGTCTCAATTCTTCCACATATGAAAACTGCTCATAGATCAAATCATTAATCTGAAGACACTAGCAAGAATGAAATTTAGAAACTAGGCTACAAAATAGGTTTCTTTACTTCACAATACTCCCCGCAGAGAAATCACTAATAGCTTTTTTCTTAATACAAAAGACAAAAAAATCAACAGTTGAGAAGTGACAGTTGTCTTGAAGTGACATTGTATGTTTTACATCTCCATCAGATTTCAGCCAAAGACATGTGTTGTCAAATAGACCCAAATACCACAACTTGCCATAAACTACCAGTGACAGAACAATAAAAACTCACATTGAAGAAAACTGAATGAAAATGCAATACTCATCTAGTTGTGTTTGTTTCTATATTTTGAACACGTGAAACAACTCCAGAGACATTAAAATCATCAAATCATAGAATAGTTTGAGTTGGAAGGGTTCTTCAAAGGTCATCTAGTCCACACCTCCCCCACAATGAGGAGGGACATCTTCTAGATCAGGTTGCTCAGAACCCCATGTAATCTGACCTTAAGTGTTTTACCATCCTCATTGTAAAAAAACTTCCTCCTTATATCTAATCTAAATTGTCCCTCTTTTAGTATAAAATGTTTGTTCTCAGCTTTCCTTTAGGCTCCCTTTAAGACCCTAAAGATCACATTAGTCTCCCTGAATCCTTCTTCTCCAGGCTGAACAACTCCAACTCTCTAGGAGAGGTGCTGCAGCTCTCTGATTATGTTAATGGCCCTCCTCTGGACCTGCTCTAACAGGTCCAGGTCTCCCCTGTGCTGAGAACTCCAGAACTGCAAGAAGCACTACAGGTGGGGTCTCACAAGGGGGACAATCACCTTCCTCACCCTGATGGTCACACTGCTTTTGATGCAGACCAGGATACACTTGGCCTTCCAGGCTGTGAGCGCAAACTATTGCCTCACACCCATGAGAACACCCNCCATGAGAACACCCAAGTTCTTCTCTGTAGGACTGCTCTTAATTAATTCATCTCCCTGTCCGTACTCATGTCTGGGATTGCCCAGACCCAGGTGCAGAACCTTGCACTTGGTCTTGTTGAACTTCGTCAGGTTCCCATGGGCTCATTTCTCAAGCTTGTCCAGGTACCTCTGTCAGGTGTGTCAATCATACACAGCTTGGTGTCATCTGCAAACTTGCTGAGGGTGCACTCAGTCCCACTGCCTAGATCATTGATGAAGACTATTAAAGAGCATTGGTCCCACTATGGATGCTCAAGGAGGACCACTTGTCATTCTGTACTTCTATAGGATGGTGAAGGGTCTGGAGAGGAAGCCTTAAAAGGAGCGACTGAGGTCTCTTGATTTGTTCAGCCTAGAGAAGAGGAAACTGAGAAGAGATGTCACTGCGATCTTCAACAGCCTCCAGAGGGGAAGTAAAGGAGCAGGTACTGATCTTTCACTCTTGTGATCAGTGACAGGACTTGAAGAAATTACAAGAAGTTGAGTCAGGCAAGGTTTAGGTTGGATATCAGGAAAAAGTTTTTCACACAGAGCGTGGCTGAGCAGGCTCCCCAGGGAAGTGGTCACACCACCATGTCTGAGTTCAAGAAGCACATGGTATCATTCTTAGGGCATCCTGCACAAGGTCATGAGTTGGACTGAATGATCCTGATGGGTGCCTTAAAACTCAGGATTTTCTGTGATTCTATGATTCTCTAGATGCAACCATACAACCAATTCATCATCCAGTGAACAGCCCACTCATCAAAAACATCTCTCCACAATTTAAACAGATATTGTGAGAGAGTGTGTCAATGGCTTTACAGAAGTTCAGGTAGATGACATTCACAATCCTTACCTTACCCACTGATGTAGTCAATCCATGGCACTCTACTACTAGGCCACTAGTTGATCTGTCAGGACTTGCCCTGACATGCTGGCTGTCTAGAGTCACATCCCTGTTCTCCACATGCCTTAGCGCAGCTTCTAGGAAGTTCTGTTCCATGACATTTCCAGGCACAGAGGTGAAGCTGACAGGTTACTACTTCCTGGGGGGCTCCTTTCCAGCCCTTTTAAAATGCATTCAATGTTTCCCTTTTTCCAGTAAACCTGGAATTCACCTGCTGCCATGACTTTTCAAGAATCATGGAGTGTAGATTGGCAACTACATCAGACAATTCCATCAGGACGCTGGGATGCCTCTCAGTCAGGTCCCATAGACTTAGGCTCCTAAGGTGGTCATGAAACCAGTCTTTCCTTGCAGTGGGAGAGACTTTGTTCCCACAGTTTCCCCTAGAAGACAGATTACAGGTGAAGACTGAGGCAAAAAAGTTGATGAATTCCTCAGCCTTCCACTCATTCACTCTTATCAGTTTGCCGTGTTGCTTCCTTTGACTTTCCTTTTCTGGCTAATGTACCTGTAGAAACTATTCTTTTTGTTCTTTACACCCCTCATCAAGTTCATCTCCAGCTCTACGCTGCTTTTCTGACCCCATCTCTACTCAATCAGACAGCATTCCTATATTCTTCCCAGGTCACCTCTCCCTGTCTCCACTGGCTATGCATTTCCTTCTTGCCCTTTAGTTTGACCAGCAGGTCTCAACTCAGACATGTCCATCTCTTGCCTTCCTTTCCCAGTTTCTCACACCTGGGGATCCTGAGCTCTTGCACTCTATGGAAGGCATCCTTGAAGATCTGCCATTTTCTGACTCCTTGTCCCTGAGGGCAGTTTCACAAGGGGTCCAACTAACTCTTTGAAGAGTGGCAAGTTGGCTTGCCTGAAGTTCATGGTCCTGACTTTACTTTTCACCTGTCTCATACCCCTCAGGACTGCGAACTCAATCTTTTTTTTTTTCTTTTGTCAGTGTTAAATCCTATGGCTGAGTAGAATGCACTGCTTTACCACAGAAGGTATAGGATTAAGACCTCCAAAAATAGAAAAAAAGAACCTTCAGCAAGAGAAATCTGAGCAAGACTGAGCAACTTCATATATCAAGTTCTCTGTGTCAACTCCTACAGCATTCTTTGCTTACTCAGATGAAAAATCATATTCCTGGGGGACTGACATTCACTCTCCTCTCCAACACTCCCACGGCATGCTTTGCCTGTACACACACTTTCCTCCTTCTGTTCAACTGCCATTCTCCTGTGTCTGCCTCAGTAGTTCTGTGAATATGACCTGTGAAAAAGGGCCTCTTTCACCCTCACATTGTTTCAAACATGCTTGAGTATAGCAGTAAGACACATATTAGTCATAGTAGTAACAGACGGCAAGAAATGCAAAACCCCTCCCTGTATTTTCTCATTCTACTTCCAGACTGTGGTGCAGAAGGCAGACTGTTAGCAAAGCAAGCTCATTGCTGCAGCTTACAGCACCACCATGAATTAACCTCTACTGAAGGTGAGAGACACTGTTAGCAGATGCCTGAAAAGAATTCCAGAGAAGCCTGTGGAAGGTTGATGGTAAAAAAAAAAATGTTTATTTATTTACAGACTCTCAGTGGCACACCAGAACATCTGCCAAACACAGACACACAGAGAGAGCATGGCAGGCTAGACCAGGACAGGCATTTGTTTACCAAAATTAGCAGAGCTTGCTGTCCTTCTGGTTCACTCTGGCTGGTCTTGTGAGATGGAAATAAAACCACAATACTGTCCTTCATAAGCCGCAAGAACAGAACAGAACAAGATATTAATGATGCTACTTTAAAAACCTGAAATAGATTCACTGCAAAAGACTTGAGGCAAGATTAAAAGCATATCCTTGATAAGAAATTTAATCAGATAGTCCAAGAAAGCCACATAAAAACAACATTCAGTCTAGGAAATCTACCAAAAAAAAGAATATTCCTTCATTTCCCAAAAAAAAACTTTCCCCAGCATCCATTTTGATGATGCTTCAACACATGTCTTACTAGCCTCCTATCAGATACCTGAACATTCACTATAATTTTCCTAGATTTTGGTCTTAAAAAGAAAGCATCTTGATCTTACAATATGAACATGTATTATTCATTACATAACATAAATCCCTGCCTTCTTTGTTTATTTATGACTTAAGATCATTCTTCGTCCAACAGCAATAAACACACATATGTGAACTAGAACATGGTGAAGAAAAAAAGGAAAAGGTAATTAGCACAACATGCTAACACAGAAAACTCAGAAAACTTTACAGAACTTACCAGAGTTCTTTCTGCTGTTCTTGCTGCTTTGTCAGGATTGGCCCTCATTTTGACCATCCTAGGTGTTGAAAAGTGTTTGGCTTGCTGAGTAGGTTCTAGGGTAAACTTACCTCCTGTCTCTCTAGCTTGCAAAGACACTTTTTTCATCAGATTACTTGCTTTCCTCCACAGCTCATGAGGCAAGACTGGCATCAAGACTGAGCTGGTAGTCAGACCTCTACTTAGACCTCCATGGTAAACAAACATGCATGTCAAAAATCCAGATAATTTCTTCTGCAGAACTGCATGGTAGTACATGTCTACTTGTTTTATTCTTTCTGAACCATTCCAGACACTCACAACATTTAGTTTACTATCCCCTAAACATTTGTTACTGCAACTCCACTGCAGAATGTCAGAACATCATTCCCTCTTCTCAGATTTAGGAACCTCTGTCTTTCTGCTTTTAATAGGAATATGCCCATACCATATATACTCACTGCTCAAGATACTCATAGCCCTTATACCTTCTCACCCACAGGAGCTGACCATTTTCCCCAAGGCAGCTGTAAGAAATTAGTAGGTGAAAATCTCTTCAATTAGTAAGGATTTTTGTCAGGTGAATTTAAGCCTAGGCACAAGCCAGAGTTTAGAGTAAGGCATTGCAGTATTATTACTGGAAGGTTATTACAAGCACAGAACTGAGGGACTGTCTACATACATTTGCTATATTGATGCAGGAGACTTTCTGCCTTGGAAAGTGACTTATCACTCTGCCAACTGTTTAGTGACACTACTTTTGTTGACTGCCACCCCTCAAATATTTTTGGGCAATCTTTACTTCTGAAGAAAAGGAGACAAAGCCAATCTAAATGCTTCCACATCAAAACACAAAAGCAAGTTCACAAGTCCACAAGTTAAAAAAATACTGATATCTATTAAACTCATTCAAATCTACAAATACACCACAAATATTATGGTCCACTGTTCTGTTTTCCCAATCTAAGTTTAAGTAGTTTTTTAGAAGTCTGCATTACATATCTTTCAAGACACTTGATACCTTAGGTTCAGCAAAAGAAGATGTGAACTTTTTAACTTGTCCAGGATAAGCAAGTACAGAAAAGTAAAACAGAATTAAAGCACAGAAGAAAACAATTATTTTCAGATGTTGAAGTACTTTACAAGGGAAGAGCCAGGAATTTTGTCACACTTTTTAAAATCAATATTATCCTTGTAAACTCATATCCAGTTCAAAATGTGAGAAAACAACCACTCTGCATTTTATATTCTTCCCTCATTTCAACTTGAGCTATTTTCAATGTGCATAAGATAAAAAGTACCATCATGAATAAAAAGATGTTTTCCTCTCAACAACAGAATCATGCTGCCTTTCAAAACTTAGTTAAAAAACTAATTATAAAGAATATACAAGAAGCTTACCTTTTACACCACCAAATGGGCCATAAGTCATATTACAAGCAGTTCTCTGAAGATTGTGCTCATACATGAGTTTAATCTGATACTGGTTCCCATGCTCCACATTCCCCTGAGTTCCTACAAAAAACAAAGGGTAAATGCTTATTAATTTGATACACACACTGTGAAAGAAGTAAATGAGTATCAGTGTAAACAATCTGAAGAAAATGTAACTTAATTTCTAGTGACTTTTGAGATATTTAGGCTCATATTGCTGTTTTCTCAAAAAAAATCACCAAGCTACAAAATTCCTAGAAGCCAGAACCAGAAATAAGGTCTCATTATACTATACATGGTATAAAGGCCTCACAAAAGGCTGAGATTTTATTACTTAAATGTATTTTTCATGTTGGGCACACCTCACACCTCTGAGATCAGAAGAAACACTTTGATTCCCCCTGCTCAAAAAGGAATTCTTACGATTCTCTAGCTATTTGATAAATATATTCTATCCAACAATCAGCTTCAGGTGCAATAGTCTTTGTCTTGAATTAAGCTGTAGCTGGCCTTTAGCTACAATTTGACAAAACTGTTTGTCACACAAGTGATGAGTGAGGACACACTCATCACTTGCCTTTACTTTGCCTGAAACGGAATGGAGTGATCAGCAATGCAAAGATAAAAGACAAACATATGGTAATAAAAATAATTTTGTGATATACATCACATTCTCTGAAAAGGTCTCCATGAATTTTAGCTTCCTGACTCCTTCAAGGAGCTAACAGAAAATAAAAATCATTTTAAAGAAATTGAAGTTCCTCTTTCGAGAATCAAGTTTTTCCTGAACCCCATGAAGAAAGTAAAGTTCACTACATAAAGTAATACTTAAGGACTAATATTAGCAAACAAAAATAAAAGTAAATCAAAACCTTTGAGAACAGTCACATCAGTTGGGAAAAAGGTGTTTTGCACTAAATCCTACCACAGCTTTAATTATATAAAGGTTATTCCAACAACTTAAACAACATTCTGTGAACGATTTGTAGCTTATGCTAACGTTTCAGGCAATTTCTCCAATCAAATCAAACACAGTTTTAAACAATCACTCCTAAAGCAGGCCAGTGTTAGACAAAAGACTGGAATAGACATGAGGGAAAAAGCCCAGCTCAGTAGTAACTAGATAATCAGCAACACTTCAGGATAAACAAGTTAGAAGGTAGTCAGTCTGTGTATATTGACTGCAATACAATAGCAAGGCCATACATTCGTCAGCCCTGAAGGATGCTTTCATTTGTCAAAAGAAGCAGCACAGTGATTTTTATTATGAATAACAGATATGGTAACATGTATAAAGCAAGTAAAGAGTCCACTTTCTGAAAGTGTAATTTGCCTTAAAAGCATAAAAAAGTAATGATAGCTATTTCTCAAAGGAGCTTGTTTGAGAGTACCCACTCAGATGACAGAAATTACCATTAAAGCATGAATGCTTACAGATTAGTATGAAAAGTCTATTAAAAAATAGCAAAATTTTATCTTTATTATTACTTAACTGCTTAAGCCATGTAGACCAAACAGCAAATTATAATTACTAAAGGGTTCTAGACTTAGTGTTGTATGCCCATAATGCAAATTTTAAAATAAATTGTTGTAATAAAAATTGTACTGGTAGGCTACAACCCGAAGGCATAAACACTATTACAGCAAAGAGAAAGCATGAAAACTGCGGTACATCTCTACGAATCCCTCCTCAGCAAAGACCACTTTCACAGGTGTCTCCAGATAGACAAAGAGAGCACATTTTTGTAACCTGACTACAAGGCTGAAAATAGGAAACAAGCTGCTCCTACAAGAAAACTATGCTCTTGTAATAAAAGGAATCACAGAGTGTGTCCCTGCATGGAGAAAATGAACCAACGCCATGTCGGCTATTGAATTTTGAAGATGGATATACCATTAATAGATCTCTTAAATCTGTGCTTTGCTCTGAGCATATAGAAGAAAAAAAATCAAAGCACAGAATATGTATTTCATGACTGGGCTCTTCACATACAGAGAGAACACATCACATAGAATTTCCAGCCAAAGGCAGTAGAAGAAAGAGGATTTAAGACAAAACACAGTGGTTTCACCTTCTTATCAGTATTAATCTCCTGTCTTCTCGTGGGCTACATTACCAGTGTTCTGGCTTTCAAAAAACTATCTGGACTTCTGAGCTCAGAAAGAATTGTAATTGTTTATTTTTAAAGAGCTAAGTAGGTTGGCATTATACAACCATTTGTTCATTAGCATGTTGAACAATAACACCAGTTCATAAAATCATAACGAGAACTAGTTGCTCACCATCACTGCTAACCACAGACTATCACACACATCACATCATCTCACGCGTGGACCACATCAGCAAACCTCTGCTAAACCTAATTACTAATGTCTCCTCTTCATACGTGGGCTTGAGTGAAAAAACATGACTGCAGATCTTCAGTGATGATGAGCAAACACTGTATATACCAAGTTTAACATTAACCTAATCCAAACCTTACAATACACTTAAAATCACTTGGAAAGCTTGGATCTGCAAACTAACCTGAAACAGCATACACACAGAGTTTTCGGCAATGCAACACAGCCAGATGAAGTCCCTCAGTACCACTGTAAAGAAGGGTATAAAAAACACTATTTTCAGGTAAATTCAAATAGAATTCATAGAGGATAAAATTCAAGAAAAATGTTGAAATTGCTCTCGTCTGTAGGCCAAATGCAAAGGTTTGGGTGTTAGATGCTAGCATAAAAACTCAGAAGTATTGATCTTACTAAATTCATGCTGAAGTGTTTGGAGTAAATTTCAAAACCAAAATGAATCCTTTAAGAACATATTTTGAGATTCAAATACAAGGAGCAAGCCAACTATTTTCCCAGTTTAGTTTGAAACTCATTTGAAATAAGGTGCTGTTAATCCTTCATGGAGGGACGATATGCAGATCATCCCTCCAAACAAGCATTATTTAGCAATATCAGACACTACTTTTTTTTAAATTCACTTTCATACTAGCTGCATGGAACCTTCAAACCCCTACATTCTTTTTCCTCCAAAATAGTATTTCTGGCCAAGCACTTGTGCTGTTAATACAGAAAATGTTTTAGCTCATGTCACAGAGTAAGACATTACCATTCCTGCAAAGGGTCATTCCATGAGTACTTGACCCTTTGATCTCAGAGCGTGAATCTTCCCCATGGTTAGTACAGGTTTTACTTTCATTTTTTAAATAAACTTCATGCTACAGTATTAGAAGTACATTTCAAAATTAAAATTAATCCTTCAAGAACTAATTTCTAAAATAAAGTTCTCTTAAGTAGATTCTCTTACAGCCAATTAACTATAAGGTGTTTTCCTTAGAGTCATAATACCACCCCTCTACCTGGCCACTTGCTTCCACTAAATTCATTTGAATTAAGGATTTCTATCCTCTGTCAAACAGGAAACAATTGACCAGTATTACATCCTAGATCATAACAAGTTAGTCAAGTATTCTTAACACCTTAAAAGATAACTTTAAATGTTAAGTTTTTACTGTTCTATGTATTTCTAAAAAACTGTTTAACTATCTGGAAAATTATCCTCTATATATATCTTAAGCAAAAATTCTCTCATATAAAGATGATTCAAGAATCAGATCAAATGCATATTATAGGATTCATAGATGTGATCAATAATTATCCATCTAGAAACTGAAAACTCACCCTCCAAAACAAAGATTTTAAGAAACAGCACCATAGCCTGCCATTTACTTACGAAACAAATTTTCCCACTTCCACCTGCAATATTGGTTCTCGCAACTGCACTTCCAAGAGCAAGTCTTCAGGTTGTACTTCATCTCCAGGTTTCACAGGATGTGGATTAAAGATTCTGAGATATCCCTTATAACTGCCCACAATAACTTTATCTAAAAAAACCAGACAAACAAAAACAACACATAGGATACTACATAACACAATAGCACGCACATGTGGAATTCAACTTGCTGCAGAGTGCTCCAAATAATACTCTAAAAAGAAAGAATACTGACATGATTCAATTAAAATTCATTATGCTCTGTCTTCTTAGTTTAACTTTAGCAATTACATTTTTTGCAGATACATGAATATCTGTCAGCACCAGTTATGGCAGCAATAGGGTTAAGTGTTTATGGGTAAGAATCAGGGAAAAGGCCTGATTCAATGAGGCAGATGTCATGGTGGGAGTCTGTTACAGACCACCCAACAAGGACAAAGAGGCAATCAAATATTCTACAAGCAGCTTGAAGAAGTCCCACAAGCACCAGCCTTTGCTTCATGGAGGCCTTCAACTTACCAGAGGTCTGCTGAAAATATAACACAGCAGAGAGGAACTGTCTACAAGATTCCTGGAGTGTATGAAAGATAATTGCCTTACACAACGGGTGAAAGAGCCAGCTAGGGAAGGTGCCTCCCTGGATTTACTGTTTGTGAACAGAGAAGGATTTGTAGGTGATGTGACAGTTGGAGGCTGTAGTGGGCACATCAATCACAAATTTTTATTTTCTATTCTTAGAGAAGGAAGGAGGGGAACAGCAGACCTGCTTTCATGGACTTCCTGAGGACAGACTTTCACGCATTTAGGAGACTGGTTGACAGAGTCCCTTGGAAGGCAGTCCTGAAGGGCAAAGTGGCCCAGGAAGGCTGAACATTTGTAACAAAGGAAGTCTTAAAAGGTACAAGACCAGGCCATCCCCGTGTCCCAAAAGACAAGATTGCAGGGAAGAACATCATCCTGGCTGCACAGAGCTTTGGCTGGAACTCAGGAAAAAGAGGAGATATGACCTTTGGAAGAAGGGGCAGCTGAATCAGGGGGGCTGAATCAGCGGAATCGTAAGGTCACGCAGGAAGAAAATTACAAGGGCCAAAATCCAACTAGAACTTAATCTAGCTACTGCCATAAAAGACTAAAAATGTTTCTATCAATACATCAGCAACAAAAGGATGGCCAAGGAGAATCTCTATTTTTTTATTGGATATGGGGGGAAACATAGTGACAAAAGATGAAGAAAAGGCTGAGGTACTCATTACTGCCTTTCCCTAAGTCTTCAACAGAGCAACAGTTGTTCTCTGGGTACCCAGCCCCTGAGCTGGAAGACAGGAACAGACAGGAATGAGGCCCCCATAATGCAAGGGAATACAGTCAGCATTCTGCTACACCACTTGGACACAAACATAAGTCTATGGGGCCAGATAAGATCCACCCAGGAACACTGAGTGTGAAAGTGCTCACCAAACCACTCTCCATCATTTATCATCAGTCCTGGCCGACAAGAGAGCTCCCAGTTGACTGGAAGTTAGCAAATGTGATGCCCACGTACACAAAAGGTCAGAAGGAGGATCCAGGGAACTACAGACCAGTCAGCCTGACCTCAGTACCAGGGAAAGTCATGGAGCACATCATCTTTAGTGCCATCATGCAGCTTGTATGGGACAATCAGGGGATCAAACTCAGCCAGGAGGGGTTTATGAAGTGCAGGTTCAGTTTGGCCAACTTGATCTCCTTCTATGACAAGGTGACAATCTTAATGGAAAAGGGACAGATTGTGGATATTGTTTATCTCGACTTTAGTAAACCTTTGACAGCATTTCCCATAGCATTCTCCTGAAGAAACTGGATAGTCACAGCTTAAACAGGTGTATTGCCTGCTGGGTAGAAAAGTGGCTGGGACAGCTGAGCCCAGAGAGTGGTGGTGTAACCAGTGACATTCCCCAGGGCTCAATACTGGGGCCAGTCCTGTTTAATGTCTTTATCAGAAACCTGGATGAGGGGATCAACTGCACCCTCAGTTAAGTCTGCTGATGACATCAATCTGTGTGGGAGGGTTATCTGCTGGAGGGTAGGATGGTTCTATAGCAGAATCTGGACAGCCTGGAACAATGGGTTGAGGCCAATTGTATGAGGTCCAACAGGGCCAAGTGCTGGGTCATTCACTTGAGTCACAACAACACCATGCAACACAACAGGCCTGGGGAAGAGTGGCTGGAAAGCTCCCAACAGAAAAGTACCTAGGCTGATGGTTGACAGCAGCTGGAACATGAGCCAGCATGTGCCCAGGTGTCCAAGAAGGCCAACAGCATCCTGGCTTGTATCAGAAAGCGCGTGGCCAGAGAAGTACTGCCCTCCTATATTCAGCACTAGTGAGGTTGCACCTCAAATACTGTACTCAGTTTTGGGCCCCTCACTACAAGAAAGTCATGGATGTGGTGGAGCATGGCCAGAGAAGGGCAACAAAGTCAGTGAAGGGCTTAGAGGTGCAGCAGGGGCTGTAAAACCTAGATGGGATATTAGGAAAAATTTCACCGAAATGTGAAAGCTTTGGAAGAGACTGCCAAGGGAAGTGGCTGAATCACCACCCCGGTGGTATTTAAAAGACATGTAGACATGGTGCTCAAGAACATGGTTTAGTAATGAACACAGAGTGTTAGCTGCTGGACTCAACGATCTTAAAGGTCTTTTCCAACCTAAATGACTCTTATGAATTTCTATTGAAAAAGGTTGTACACCAAATCAATAACAGCTCAACTTTATTCAAATTATCCTGAAAAGGGAGAATCTTACATTAAAATAATTTTAGAAGAGTATGGCAGCAAGGAAGTCAAACTCAAGTACTTCTACCTGGCAAAAACAAAGTTCCAAGGTGAGCATGATATCATAAAAACACCAAGAATTTATTAATTTTAAAAAATACACACCCAAAAACTCTCCCTGACAGAAAGATCATTCCACATTATTAATGACTACACAGAAACGCAGGGTTTACTCAAGCAGAGTCACTTACTTCCCAGATCAAAAGGGTTGTTTATTTGTTTTTCTAAATTCTTAACTTTTTAGCTCTCACTTTCCTTTTTTCTCCTCACAGGTTTTTACAAGTCACAACGTGTTTGCTCCCATGACTGACTAACTATTTTAAAGATATCTACCACTGAGGGAATAAGACATGAGAGAAATTACTAGTGAAGACAAGAATTAACATACTTAGCAGTATACAAATATAAAAAGACAGAGAGCACTGAATTTGTCTTCTTAAGCCTACAAGGACACATTAAAGACAGCAGACCTAAAACTAACTAGCCAACTAACTTGGCTAACAAGCTTTCAGCGTGCATTGGTCAAAGCAAACCTACAGCTGTGTGGCTTAAAAGCCAGCAATTTTAAGTCTGAATTTACCTTGTCCACTGCCACTATTATCAACATCAGCGACACATAGACAGCCTTGGTCAAATTCTTCCTTTTCTCCAAGTATGGTGGACCACCAGTCTCTAGCTTTAAACAAGGACATTCTTCTTTACTGAAAAGGAAACAAACCATTGTTAAAAGTTTATACTAATACATGAAATTGTTTATACAAACAACTTTTTCTTTATTAGCAACAGGTTTCCTTAAGTATATTACACCTCTCGGTTTCACATTGTGCTAGTGTGAGCTAAATAAATGTTAATTTCAGGGGTCTGGAGTTCTGGTTATACAGTTCAGAAAACAACCTCAGGAGTCTTACAGGCTTTAATTACATTAGATGTGATAGACACTGCTAGTTGTATGAAGAAAATGCAACAAAATAACAGACTTTTAAAAACTGTTAAATGCTAAATGCCTTCTGTTGAGCACTAAGTAATAAAAAGTTAAAAGCTTTCAAAGTCACAGAACTGAGGTCTCTTACCTTAACAAGGAGTACCAGCAAAAAAAATAAAAAAATATTCTGATGCAAGTCTTCGCAAGAGAAATTATTTTTAGAAAAGTAAATGGAGAAATAAACAGACGACATCAAAACTTCCACTGCATAATCGCCTTGAAGATGCTCCAGTGACACGACTAAAGAACTCGGTCATACAGGGCACAAATCAGCTTTTCTGCTCCCTACCTGATGTTATTTTAAGAAGGGGGGAGGGAAGGAGCGAGGAGACTAATCCCTTTGCGGGCAGCTAGACAATAACATTATCCTAGTTCAAAACTCACAGCTCCATGCCTACGGACCCGGACACACGCGATCCCACAGCCCGCACAGGAGGCGAGGGGCTGCCGTGCCCCGGGAGCTCCAGCGGGAAGAAGGGCAAAAGACGGGATTCGGAAAAAACGCAGCCTGCAAGCCCGCGCCTTTCCTCTTTCAAGGAAACCAAGTCCGGCAAAAAACCCCACTTATTTTCCACCTTTTTCCCGTCGCTATGCCCGCTAGGCAACCTGCTGCCGCCGAGGGCGGGCTGGCACAGCAAAGCCCTTCACACACACCCCCTCACTCCCTCCTGCTGCCCTCACAGAGTCCCTGAGCAGAACCCACAGCACCTACACCGAGCCTGGGACACGGACACACACGGACACACTCCGACATACACACAGAGATACAGACACACAGACACAGATACACATCCCCGTGGAGCGGGAGAAGGGAGACGGAGCCCGGCGGGGGCTTACTTGGGCAGGAGGCGACAGCTCCCTGGCACGGCGCAGTCCGGGCCGCCCCGGGGCGGCAGCTCCGCTTCTTCACAGGAGCTCCTCGCTCAGGCGCGGCTCGAGGCAAGACACAGAGCAGCCGGGCTACAGGCGCACTCCCACCCCCGCCGCCGCCATCTCCAGCATCCTCCTCTCTCCACCGCCGGTACCAACTACTCACCGCCCCACGCCCCGCCCAGGGGAGAGCTTGGGAAATGTAGTCTGGGAAGCGGAGCCATGGGCCGTTGGGCTCTCTCACTTCGCCCTGTACTTGGGGGAGAAGAGCAAAGAAGATAAACGTTTCTTTTGTATTTTCTGAGAGGGGAAAAAAAAAAAATTTCTAAGCATTCGGCGGCTTGTTCTTTTTCTTCTTCAAATCTCTCGCAGAAACCTCTCGCCCTCGAGGCTCCCAGCTCCACCCATGGGTCCACCCTTTCCCTCCCCCTTTCTCCTGTGGCGTAGTACGGCCGGCGAGGGGCCGGGACGGCGGGGCGCGTGCGGCGCTGTCGTTGCCGACCCGGCGAACGGTCAGGGAGGACCCGCCGGGATCCCGCTCCTTCGCCCACACCAAAGGGCGCAGCCGCGCTTCCCCGCAGCGGCCCCCGGCGCCCCGGGAACTACTATCATGGACAGGACCGCCGTGGCCAAGATGGGAGCGGTGGCGAGCGCCAGCGTGTGCGCGCTGGTGGGCGGGGTGGTGCTGGCGCAGTACATCTTCACCATGAAGAAGAAGACGGGTAAGAAGACCAAGATCATCGAGATGGTACGTGGTAAGAGGCCGAGAGTCCCTCGGCCCCCAGATGCACGCCCTTCTCCTTTTCCTTCTTCTCTTGCGGCCGGCGGCTCCCCACGGCCGCCCCCGCGGAGCCAGGCGGATATCCCGCGGGGATATCCGGGGAGGCAGAGGGGGGACCTTGAGCTCAGTTTGGGGTTTCTGTAAGGACAGGCGCTGGAGGCAGGAGCAGCTGTTCCACCTCAGCGTGACCCACCAGCACGGAAAAGGTGCGTGTGGAAAGGGTCTGCGCCGTCTTGCCCTGCCCTGTCCGGCCCATGTGTACCTGTAGGATACATACGTACCCGTGGGTCTTGGTGGTAATTTACAAGCCTGCTTGCAATTTGTTTAAAAGAAAAATGGACACGCACACACACGTGTTCAACCATCTGTTGAAACTGGGAAGCACAGTCTGTTCACGGTTACTATAAAAGGAAGATGGTGATCGCTCTCTCTAACTGCCCTTTTTAAACTCGTTGTTTAGAAAATTGTTTAAATATCTCCTTATAAATAACTGGGTCATAAAGGATCTTAGTTTGGACAATGTGCTGATTATGTGGAAGTCCTTCAAATTTTGTGATTTGGACACCGCCATACCAAAGAACTGAACTGAAATCATCAAGGCACTTGATGTTAATGGGTATTTTGTGATCTCCTCTGATGAATTTTACTGAAAGCTCTGATGATTTTTTATAATTACACGGGGAAACATTTTAGTAAGAGCTAGGATTCTGTATGTAAATTGCGAGCTGCCTAAGTACTCACTTGGCCACGCATTGCCATACTTGCCAGTGGAATTCATGCAGTGCAGTTTGTGGTAATGTGGAACCAAAGAAGAATTCTACTTTGAGTTTTTGCTAAATGTAGAGGCATCACTTACTGTTGAAGAAAAATAGTGTTTCTAGTCATCAGTCATGTCATCTGACAATTTAGAGGGCAATGCCTTGTTCTTTGGTTTTTCCAAGTACACTTCCAACAGCTTGTGGGAGACCAGAAAGATTGGATTGCTACTTTAGCTAGCAAACATCCTCAGTTCTAAAGATGCAAATCTTCTTTCTTAAGTAGTATTTTCAGTGGACATATGAAGACACAATATATAATTTCTTTGAAATAGTTATGTAAACTTCATACCAAGGCATTGAGTTTGTCAAGTATGGGCAAAAATGTACACATGTGTTTTATTTGAATATGCTGCATTCTGAAGAACTTTCTTTTACCCACTAATGCAGATTTGATTCAATGTTTGCCATTTACAAGACAGTGTATCAGTTTTATTTCATGACAAGAGAGACCTTTCTTTGAGCTGTGGAGGAGAAGATGCATTTTCCAGTCTGTAACTTAGTGTAATTTAGGATGGTGGTAGGGAACAATACTGCCTTATTGAAATGTATTTTCTTCCAATACCAGGCTGGTCTTCTGTGTTAGATTAAAATTGTGGGATCATTCTTGTATTTTCAGCAGATTTTTGGGTTCAAATTTTCTTTGGGGAACATTACACTTTAGTTTTATGTCCACATTGGATTCAGAATTACCTTGATGTATAACTTTTATCAAAAGCAGTAGGGAGCAGATCTATTTACACCTTAGTTATGTGGATGAAATATTATTTCATTAGAATTAACTACATCAATTTTTTTTCTATTTTTTTTCTTAGTCAAAATAAAGTTAGATGAATATAAAACCCAAGTGTAAGTAAAAAAAATACAGCTGTCTTTAAGTGCTAAAAAGACAGGGACTTTTACAAATCAAATAGAATATCTATAAGACAAGTTAATATCAAGGATTATGGTGCCAAGAATGTTTATTGTGAGGAAAAGTGGAAAGGATCCGTAAGCATTGTGGGAAAGGGTGACCCTCTTTCCTTGCTGAATAATGAAATCAAGTAATTCTTAAATATCTAGCTCACATTTCAGTAGATGAATTCCTTAAGCACACCAATTAGCCTGGTAGAGAAATTTAACCTTAATGGAGACACCTTACAATTGCTTAATCTTATTTGATAAAAAAGGCTTAAATTTATGATTTAAATGTTAATATTGTGTCTTCATCCACAGTGTGTAGTTTGCAACAGGGAGTTTCTTTTAGGCACTTAAGGATGTAGACAGAGTTACTTCACCTGCACTTCTGAAGTAACAGAGGCATTAATAGTAATGGTCACATGAAGTTTCACTCTGTGTGGTAAGAAACA
Source organism: Irena cyanogastra (assembly GCA_013397155.1). NCBI lineage: Eukaryota > Metazoa > Chordata > Aves > Passeriformes > Irenidae > Irena > Irena cyanogastra. Next base: position 14,571 of record VWZV01016138.1, on the reverse strand, counting down.
AACACCTCTCCAAGCCTTCTGCTCTTACTTTGCACAGCCAGGTTGCCAACTCTGTGAAACTGTATAAGTGTTTACACAGTCAGGTGAAAGCAAAAGTTAGCCACAAGGTTGCTAATGGTAATTTAAAGGAGTGGTTTGCAATTAATTTCATTTTCAGAGTAACTTTTTAGAAAATGCTTCCCGGCTATTTTAGAAAGAGGTTAAACCTTATAGTAACATTCAGTCTTTTGGATTTTTCAAGCCACAGACAAGTTTGCAATTAAGTTGTGTATTCCTATACAGCAAATAGTTGTATTACCAATAGACTTCAATTTTTGAATACCCTTTGCCAAGCCTTTTATCAGCTCAGCAGAAAATAAGTGTTCACAAACTAGAGCGAAAAACATTGCCTAAATCTTTCAAAAACATTCACCTGCAAGCAGTAGCCCAAATTAATTAAAATACTGAGTTAATACAAGAAAAAACTTCTTAGAGGAGTAACAGTATTTTTTGTTGTCTGTTTCATAAATAAAGTTGCTAAAATCTTGGGGGTTTTTTCAGCGGCTTGCTCCTCACTCTTTGGTTTTGGAGCTTTTATTTTTTTTTTTTTTCTTAGAATAAGAAACATAATAGAGCTTGTTGAAAACAGAATAGGAGAATACCTTAAACTGAGACTTGCTCTCTCAGGTTTGTTTTCCAGAAAACTGGGCAAATGTGTAGTTACATTTGTCTATTTCTCCAATCTGCCCCTGAAGCGAGAGGTGTAATTACGTGAAAAAGAGACTTTGTATCAAAGTTCAGCAACAGCAAACTAAAATCAACTTTATAGCAGTTTCTCAGTTTACAGGAAACATTTCAACCACTCAACTGTCTCTGGACAGTGCACTTTTTATTATATTAAAGAAGGAAAGAAATGCATGGATTTTTACAGTGTTAGAGTTTCCCTGCAAGGAAGTAAGGAAATTAATAAGAAGCAAGGTAACTGCTATTTATTTACTTTCCTGAGAAATAAAGGAACATATTCTGTGAGTATAACTGTTAGAGGGGTGGGGGGTTTATTTTTTTTAATTATTATTATTTTCTTTTACCTGGTAGTCTCTGGTGAGACCATGTTCTTGTTTCATAGGGCATAAGAGCATTTGTGCCACAGACGAAGATACAACTGGCAGCAATCACACACCACTTCTTTATTCTTGTCTTGTTGCTGGTAACTAGTTGTTAGAGTAACTGTGACATTACTCTGGCATGCTGACCTCCCAGTAGAGTAAAAAAAGCAGAGGAGTAGGTAATGTGTAGCATACATATTCGGGAATCCAAGTAGTTGGTATTTGCAATTCCTTCATATGTACTCATGCCTTTACAGAGCTGAAGAAGGGTTTGAATTTGAGTAAACTGGAATCACTAAAAGGGGACTGAAAGGAAGATGGACTCCCTCTAATGAAGCCTTTACAGGACATTGTCACTGTCTGGATGCACTCAAGAGCCATGCAGTGATATCATCCCTTTGGGAATAATATTGTCCAAAACAAATGATGCTGTGCTGTATGAACCCAAGTTGTGAAAAGTGAAAGAACTCCTGAGACCTAATATCACTGCTACCTATTGACATGTGACTGAGAGACAGTACATTACTAGAGCATTACAATAATTTTTAGATTATTGTTAGTATTTTAAAACCAAGTTAAATTTTACATGAGTTCTGGAGATGCTATATAACTATTTCTATAAACCTTGGGTTTTGTTTAGACTGTATTCCTCAATAGGAAAAAATAATTGGTGTTACTAAAACAAGGTTGTTTTGCCCACATGCTGTTTGCAGACATAATCTTAGTATATGCCACCTAGATAATGCGTGATATCAGGCTGCCTAGTGTAAGCCACTGTGCATCATATAAGTCACCCAACATGTAGCTTGAAAAGCAAGTTTTCACAGGGCAGGAAAAGCCCTAAGGACAATGCATGTTGATACAAATTGGATGCTAGTAACAGGTTTCAATCTCACTGTAAAATAATTCAGTTGGAAATTTCAGAAATTTGTATCCCAGGAGAATAAAAATTGACTAAATTCCATTGTTTTCCCCTGACACTGTCAAAATTATGTACATACTAATGTTTTACTTCATTTAGTATAGTAAGCTGATCCTACAATGCAGCTATCTGTTTCAGGAGTAGACTTTAATTTTCTGAAATTGCTGCTGCCTGTTTTGGGTTTAATTCAGTAGATCTGGAAACCTACATTCTTACAAGGGATGAGTATGGGAAGATTATTTAAATCTATAATTTTGCATTCGTTTCTTTAGAACTCATTTATGCAAGTTATAACAGTTATCAAAAACATTCTGTTGATCTGTACCTGAAAACTGAGTTCCAAGTGGTCAGTGTAGACATTTCAGGATACAATATGGATTGTAAATATAGGCTCAGAAGAGCGTGTTCGATGCTTTCTTTTCTCTTTCGTATAAAGTCTTTCTCCAAGACAGAAAAACAATCTTTCAATTGCTCATTCTGCTCTGAAATATATTTACCTTTTAATAAATGCTTGCTATGTGTTAAGTCATATTTTTAAGTAATTTTTCTCCTGTTTGTGATAACTCATTTTTTACCAGTTGAGCTATAATGGCTTCTGTTCTATTAAACTCTTTTTGTGGCTTAAAACCAATAGCAAATACTGCAAGTATTAAACATGTTACCTTTAACTGTCAAACAATATAAGCAGAATTTTTTTTGGTTTTAGCCTGAATACACATATTATTGCAAATCTGTTCATATTGTGAATTAAAGTTGCATAGCATTCCGATCATACCATTCAGTCTTGAGTTAACAAGAACTACCAGTTTTTATAGAAAGTATCTAAACTGATAAATATAAGCATTTTAGAGACCTAGGGTATGGATCCATGCATTTATAAGTAGGAGAATACTAGCGGTGAATTCAATAGCAATGTACCTGTAAACATAGAAACATGACAATTTGTGTAAGTCTGGACTGGAAACTTGCAAAATGCCTGAACTTTTGAAGTTCTTTCTTAAAAAAAAAAAAAAAGACCAAACAAAAAATCCCACAAACTTCACCACAGCTACCTTTTATTTTCACTGGCATGAATTACATCATACATGCAAAATACATATTATTTTCTGTGTTGGCTAGTTCCAATTTGCAATAATAGCCTTCAAGCCATCAGCTACCACTCTTCCTTCCATGTGTGCATACGCAAGTGTATTTTGTGCAAGTGAAATACAGTGTACTCTTCACCTCCTACAAAGGGTTATTACTGGAGAGAGCTTAAGGAAGAATACTAGAAGAGAAGCAGACTGTTAGCTTTTATTGCCATGGTTTGGTGCGTTTGTCAGAGAGTCATTAATTTTCACGGTGGAAGTTTGGGCCGGTTGAGCTGCAGCAGCCGGCTCCGAGCAGCAGGTGGCGCTGACGTGAGCCGCGTCTCAGGCGGTGGCCGCTGCCTTGGAAGGAACTTGTCCCTTGAGGGAATCCTCGCCCACAGCCATGGCTTTTCCCAGCCGCTGCCCCGCTGCGGTCAGACACGTTCAGCTGAACTGCTCCTGCTGCACCGGGCCCACAGCAGCAGCCACGTCTCTGCTACCTGCCAGGTGCTCAACGCTGAAATCAGGCTAAGCACAGCTGAGAGGCAGGAACACCTCGCAGCTCTTCTTCCCGGCTTCCTTTCCTAACCACTGTGCAGGGAAATAAAGCCAGATAAGACTGGGCAAAAGAGTCGTTTATATTGTCATGGAGGGTGTGTAAAATAAAAGCTAGGGTGTGAAGTCTAACTGGCCTTCTTGCAATCGCAGCACTGTGCAGCAGTTGATCTGCAGCGACAGCTTCTTCCTGGGGCAGTCTTCATACACTCTTACCTTGACCAGTTGCTGGATGTCAGTCTCTTTCTCCCATCCAAAAGTCATCAATCACCAGGGATCAGCTGCTGTAAAACATCAGAGAACTTATGATTGCAGTAGGCAACATTTTAGTTCAATGGCTATCATGCAGCAGCTTGACGGGCAGTGGGCCATTAAATTGGAATATGGGGCTGTTTTGTTAGTCAATTTTTTCTTAGGTTCTTTGTAGGGAGCTTCTGATGCTTCAAGAAAAAAAATCAAGTGTCCATTAAGTCTACAGAATTTTTTAAAATTGGCTAATCATCAAGAATGCTTTATATGAATGCCAAAAAAGAGAAAGCAGTTTGCAATACAAGTGGATATATGTTTAAGGTTGCAGCACATAGGTCACAGAAGACACCATGTTTAAATATTAAAATTAACTATATTATTTTCATTCACTAATACCTCAAAAGAATAGAGAATTGCACTGACTTACCTGCAAATAATTGCAAAAATAATTTTAAATAACATTTCTCTAAATTATAACAATAATACCTATTGCTAGAAGGAAATGTGGCTTCTACTTTCATATATCTCAATCTTTTTAAAAAATTATTTAATTTATTGTTTTGTTTTATTTTATTTTTAAAGGGCTCGGGCAAAGCCCAGACTTGGACACTGAAGATTCATTAAGTGTCTGAATACAGACTTTCAGACTTTCTGAGCTGGGTTTCCCACCAAGAATATTCCTGTTCAGATGTGCTTGTTCTTACTTGTTTCCCACTCATTAACTGTCATTTCCTTCATGCACTCTTATATAAAGATTTGTTTGTCTGCTCTGCAAATTGGATCACTGAAATAACCCAAGTTTATTTGCAGTTTAGGTTTTTTTACCTAGGAGTTGTTTTGCTCCACCTTAATCTGACAGAATGAATACCACTGAAATGTTCCATTAATCTTGTTCCCTTAAAGTTTTCCCTCTTTGTCAGAAACTTACTAGTTATCAGACCAAAAATGTGATTTTTTTCACTCAGCAGCTATTATCGCAACACTTACTATTGTCAGCTGCATCTGCCTTTGCAGTGAGTATCACTGATGGGTGAGCCTCAGTTTGGTCTGCACGTTCCCATGGAAAAATTGTACGTGAAACTGAAGGGTAGGAATTAGCACCAAGCAGTAGCAGTATCGGTACTTTAGCAGTAGTAGAGTGCAAAGAATAGTGGTAGTATTCTTACCTGTTGGTTCTGAACACTTCCAGAAGGCAAGCACACAGAGATACAAGAAATAAGGCATACAAGTCCATCTTTGAATGGATCCAGCAGTGAGAAACACCTACAAAACAATGAGATGTGGAGTCGAAACAATCCTTCATGCCTCAAGTCATGATGCTTCTGCCTGTTACCTTTAAAAGGAGTGTTTGGTAGCTGTATTTCATCTTTCAATTTAATGGAATTTTTTTTCAAGGGCTTTAAAAAAGAGTTTGTAATCAAAGAGAACCTAACAGTTAAAAACTTCATTAGTTTCAATGTGTAATTTAATTGGAATATTTTATTAGCACTTAATTCTTACATGTAGTGTCTGGTAATATATTGTAGATTAAACTTTGTCCTGCTGACTTTGCTTTCAAACTGAGTCCCACAACTCCACTATTCAAGGGTCAGAGTTTATTTGATCTAGATACAACATTCTTAGGCTTAGTGAAAAAAAATCTAAGCAGATTTTTTTTTTCTTAGAAGCAGATAAGAGAAGAAGAGAATCAGCAGCAACTGCTTCAGTCCAAGCCTTGGCCTTAATGCAAATTACATTCTAGATAGTGTTATATGGGAAGCTTCTAGGGAAATAAGCATTTGTTTAAGTTCTTTCAATGCATGTCCATGTAGATATGTACAGGATATTTAATTATAGAGGGTATACATGCGAATGTACAGTTTGGGGGGAAAGTAGTATGGCTCATCAAAATTACCTTATTATGCAAGGTGAGCTTTTGCATACCTGATAGCTAGTTAAGAATTTGTAAATGTACCACACTATATTTACATGCTGCCAGTTCTTAGAATTCTACACTGTTTGCCTAGGTATTTTGAAGAAAGATTATTTGTACCAGCAGCCTCACCTGTAAGCATTCTTTAAGAAAGCATTAGATTCTGTTTAATGTAGGGAAATGTATCTTTCAGACAGGCAGACTCCAACATACTCCATAGCAGTATTAAAGAAAAATGAGAGTACCACTCAAAAAAATTCTTATTTTCAAAAATGAATTTTCTGTATCTGTGTTCTCGGAAGAAGAACTGGCAAGAAAAAGGAAGGATGAAGTTTTAACTAAAATACTTGTGATCACACTGAAACATTATCATGAAAAGCAAGTTATTGTCTCAGTCATTACATGTTACAAACAGGGAGTGGTGACTTGCCTTCTATTAAAAGTCTTAGCTCATACTGGTAAAATCATCTGTCTTATAATGGTCTGTAACAGAGGCCCAAAGAAAGCATAGGAAAGGGCTGATTTGTCATTAATGTTTTTGCTAGAATGATTTCTCTCCTCCAGCAGCTTGTACTTTAGAGACAGGGTCTGTAATTTTGGATGAGCTTTTTTTCATGTTATTACCCAGTACCATTTTAAGGCTGTGTAAATTCACTGTATCAACAAAAAGGAATTCCACATTTTATTACTTTACCTAATTGTGTAAATAGCTTTAGAAGCTATTTTTAAAATTTAAGTATAATGTGATAAATTGTATTGAACTGAACTTCCTTACATTTAAATTTTTTTTCTTTTTTTTTTTTACAAGGGCAGGAGAGAATGAAGATAAAAAACGTCATCGGCTTAAATTTTGCTAGGTAGTTGTGGTATTTCCAAGATACTCATTACAAATATCTGAAGATCTCTTCATCATTTCCAGATACTAACTGATAACTAAATAATACATACCTTTTTCTTTTAGCCTGCCAGTTACAGAGGTTAAATCTCTCCACAGTGAGGGAATGGGAGCTAAGCACAAAGATGAAGTGATTCCCCTAACATACAATCAGAGAAAAAAAATGCCTATCCTGAACTGTATTCATTCACTCCAGAACATACAGAACTGTTCTGTATGTTTTGTATCTCCTATATTCTCTCAGACTAAATTCTTGCCCGAACTAGTAATTGACAGGATCACATGAAACACTGGAAATGTAGACCCTAGTTATTGTTAGTTTTTCATCTTCTTGTAAGATTCAAAATGTCTATTGATCTATCACAAACAGAAATCTCTTCTTTTAGAATGATTTTGTAAGCACAAGAAGCAGCTGCATAAGGGACAATGATGCTGCAATATCTTTTATCCTCTCATCAGAGAAATGTATTAAACATAAGAAGAATAAATGCTTAAGGAGTTTAGTGTGTATGTTGACATTAAGCTTTGTGTTCAGTACAGCCATAAATGCTCAGACTGTTAGCTGATCACCAGTTTTCCCATGAACTGTAAAGAAAGCTGGATCTCTGATCAGATCAAGAAAATCACTATTAAAAAAGTTGTTGAATGTCTTGTGGTACCATTCAGGTTAAGATCCTCATCTTCTTAGCGTGTGCCATCTCTAGATTCAACAATTTGTTGAATTCAATCTTTAATATGTTCTTAGCATTTTTTCATAACAAGTGCTGTTCAAGCTCTTTCTTCTTAGAATGGCTTACACTCTTTTTTTTTCATCTCTGTGACAGACACACACTTTGATATACAAATCATAGTTCTGTATTGCATCATACCAACTGTAAATATGGCTGGCATGGGTTTTTACACCAAACCTGTACTGCAAAGATAAGTGGTTTCCAAAATTACTGCAAGGCAACATTCTAAACCTTTATGCAGCCCAGTTTCATCAAACTGACCATTGATCTTACTTTCCTTGTAGTTGTCACAGATATAAAAAGCTATTCCTGGAACCATTATGCTGCTCATTAACTCAGTTCACTAGGGCATGAATAATAATCATGTTTGAGTACAGTAGGTTTGTATTGGTTCCTTTCTTCTGCTTGGTCTTGGTACTTGAGTACCAAGGTTCAGGTAACTTGCCCTGTCTCATGAGGTTATATCAAGTAGGCTGTTTTGGAAAATATGTACTAAGTAAACTTATTACAAAAGCAAAATTAGGCAACAGATACAGTTCTTTAATGTTTAAAATTGATCCCTACAGTAAAGCAAGGTATTGCTCAAGTAAAGTCAAGCAACGTACTAAATATATGGGGATATATTCAAAAGTTGTTCAGTTGTGGTAGTGTCACTAAACAGGAATCAAAGCTAGTAAGCTCATGAAAAGACACTAGCTAATGTTTACACTGCAGATTCGATCACCTTACACAGGATTCAATCATCTCTAAATTTTGTGGGAAATATTCTAAAAAGCTATGACCCCTTTCTTGATCTTTAAAAGTTTATGTCAGTTTAGTTGAAGTATTCAATTTATTAGTTAAAGAAAAAGCTCAGCTTACTTGCTTAGGCAATATACCTGTGCTAATTCTTTCCACAAATGGATGCAACTTAGGTCACGAGTGTGGAAGGACTGGTAGAACAGCTTTTCTTTGCTTTAGATTAAAACTTGCAGTGCTTCATATTCGAGAGCATCCTCTACAAACCAAGTTCATCTAACACACGAGCATATAAAGTTGAACCTTTTCCCAGTCTTATATAAAATATAAATCATCTAGTGTTTTCAGTGTTGTTCTTTTTTTCCTCTCTCTCTCTTTTTCTGTGTAGAATATTCTGTAGTCAAAATATGGCCCTCAACCAAAGAGAAAATGCTAAAATAGAATCTATCTGTTGAAATAACTACACCTCTGCAGTTTGTGGTTCTTAAAATATATTGAAATGACCTTCCAGATTTCAAGAGTGGAAATGTCATGCTGGAGTTTATTTCTCTCTCTGTGAAAAAATCAGTGTTCATTTTAACTCCTCTTTTACCAGACATTAAATACTGTAAACAAAATGCTCAACAGACTCAAGTCAGCAGTAATAGAATGTGGTTAGTAGGAGCTGTTGTAATTAAAGTGTTGTACACAAAGATTTCTTGAAGTTGCAAAGACAGTCTTGTTTTGGAGATGAGAAGTTTCATGTACGGCATTTTCATTAAAGCGAAAGTACACTGTTGAGAAAGATAGAGTAGATGTTTTTCTAAGAATTAGGTGTTGGCTGTATTAATGTTTACAGACATTTTGCTCACGCCATTTTCTAGGGCTTTCACTGAAACTGTAATCATTCATTTAGAATGCTTTCCAATTAGTCTGGTATACCAAAAAACAGTCTGTAAGAGCTGGATTTAATTTCTGTAACTCTTTTGAATCTTAAAAATTAATAAAATATTTTTTAAAAAAACAGCTTGTTTTTGTTTCCCTAGTTTTCTGAAAGGGAAACAAGCTTTCTTTAGATTCTTGGCAGCACTGGAATTAAATTTCTCACTGAATCACAGCTGAGAAGTACCAGAATAGCAACAGGCCAGCTTGCTGACCCACCAAATCCCAGCCTCATCTATGAGGTTCACAAGACTCGTTTATATATCAGTACCATTGTCACCTTTGAAATACATAAAAGCTCAAAGGCAGGTTCTTTGAAAACTGAATGTATCAAGTGATGTCTTACCTGAACTACATGATTCATCTAGCAATCATATTTTATTTCATTCCTCATACCATTTTTTTAACATTGGAAATCTAGCAGGGACACAAGCTGCAGCTTTTTGTTGTGCAAATAATTAATATTTATTCAAGATACTGCTATACATATGTTTCTCAAACATTATTATAAAATATTAATGAAAAGCTTACTGCCTATATTAAAATACTATGAAGGGTAAAATTCTCTGAATGTTACTTGTTACAACAGTGTACAAATGCTGTAACAAGTAGCTTAGTGGTAGCTATGAATCCTGGCAATACCAATGCCAGGTAAATTCAATTTATTGTATACAGTATTTGCAGGGATTATGTTATATTTTGAACATATCTTTCAAACTCTTTTGCTCTTTCAGGATACAGCAGACCTTAACATGTACATTTAAGGGGATCTTAGTCAATTCTAAGAGGATAAGTGTTGATTAAAGTTGGATATATTATATTATCTGAAGTACTCACTTCAATTGTTTTGTTGGCTTAAAACAGAGAACACCTCTAAAAACAAAATGAAAGTGCACATGTAGGTCAGATACACTGAGGAATCCTGATAGACTACGTAGCAGCCTACAGTTGGAATGTAGACACAAAACATATGGATCTACTGTATCATTCAGAAAGTCTGTTGGTTTGGTTTTTTTTAATGTAGAAACCACACCCTCCTTTGAAGGAAGTTTTCATAACAAATGAATTTCTAGAGTCCTGCTGTTGTGCGGAGTTTTTATAGCATTACAGGTTTTGTACATGCTACACTTGTAACCTGCCGTTGCTTCAGCTCTGACAATTGCACTGGTCACATTGGTGGCCACGTATGAATTGGCCTGATGTTGGTGGTTAGTCCTGGCATCCTGAAAAGGGATCATAAACCTGAGGTTGAACATGAGTTATGGCATAGTATAGAGAAGCTTGCACTGCTACTACAGCAATAGTCAGCTTTGCGTGACACTTACAAGCACTTACCCAACTTCAAAATGTAAAATACAATTAGACAATAGTTCCTTCATCCCCTCACTCTAAAAAAACATTTCTTTTTAATCCAGCTTCTATGTCACCTAGTTATGGTCTTTGATCAGGCAGCATGCCTAATGACAAACTTCTAAAACTATGTGGAGTTGCCTTGTCTCAATAATCCTGACAAACAAGGTTCCATGATTTCCTGTTTCAGTATCACACAGATAATTACAGCCAGAACAAAGATTCATTAATTAATTTGCTCCTTCTACATGAATAAATATGTGCTACCTAGTAAACATTAATGAAATCATGTCAATGAAGCTCTAAGAAATTTGTGGCACTATGCGACAGGAAATCCTAAAATATTTCAAAAGATTTTGTAAAATGGCTAGAAAGTAACAAAATAGTAAACGTCTGCTTTGAAAAACAAGTGCCTTCCTCTGTTAGAGCGGCCCAAATTTGCCTGCTGCATCCATGAGAGCTGTTCATTCAGTGAAGGTCAAAGGTTTTGTTGTTGGTAAACCAGCTGATGATCTGTAAGCCCGTCGGGCTGTACTGCTGAGCATAACAAACTGCTGTTCATTGCTGACATGCGTCACAGGACCCTGGGGTTTTGCACGGGGATTAGTCAGGCTGTATTTGGAAACGCCCTCAACTGCACCCTGTGCTGCTATATTAGTGTGTCTCAAGCAAGAGGAATTTTCTTTTGCTTCTGCAGCTGCTCCTGCAAAACCCTCTGGTAAGTGTGCACAGCTTCTGTCAGCAGTATTGACTCTGTCTTCTTGCCTGTGTTTTTAAGCCAAGGTTATGAGCTGAGGGCTTACTTACAGCTGTTAATCGTGACTGTGAAAAAACCTAAAAAACTGTATTTTTAAATTAGAAATTTGATAGCATAGAATGAGCAACAGCATCAAAGGAATAAGTATACTTGGTGGTTTTCATTGCATAGGTTAATTCAGCTTAAATATTCCTCTAGTTTTAAGTATGTATCAGACTATTCTGAAGTCTTGGTATTTTCACAGTGATGTCGCTATGTACTATGCATGTTGGCTTTTATTTTGTACAGCAGGAATAGAAAGACCACCTAATATAGCAGACCAATTCTTAAAAGGATTTGGTTGGTTTTTGTTGGCAGCCTGCATGCAAGCCCTGCATCTCTGGACTCTGCTTGCCACCTATGCTGTTGCAGTAGGACAAAATCAAGGACAGAAGAATCAAGAGTGCCCTAAGCTCAACGCACAGGTACTCTCCTTTAAAAATGCAAGAAGAAATGCTGTTGTCGTGTTTTCTGTGAAAGGGCTCTCTCCAGATTTTTATAAGAGGTTTTTTTTTCCAAATTCAGTATCAGAATCCAGCACATTAAATATAAAAAGATGTAAATAAATAAATGCAATAAACCATGAAAAATTATTTTTAGTGTGCATCCTATTCCATGTCTTAAAATAGCTTAGGCAGTGAACCCATTTTCAGTTATTTCACATAACCTGTGCTGGGTATCTAGTTTTACAGCATGTTATCAAGCAACTATGACGATAACTTAGTCTTCTCTTGTTTCATTCTCATAACAACTACTTGTTAGCTAAGTAGTCCTAAGGCTGTCTTGGCAGAACTACTAAAATAGCAATTTGGTAATTACTAGTTACTAAGGATTTCTTACCATATTTGAGCTTGCATCATCTGAATATAAAATGTATTATGGTTTTGGGAATTATAAATTAGTGAGTCTCTGTCCTGAGCTCAGATTATGCTAGAAGAGTGCCCGATAATAGTGAAGTTCTCCTGACTACCTGCACATAATGGAGTGACTGATGTGATTACACTCATGTCCAATACCTTTTAATGTTCCTGTCTAAAATATAAGCCTACTAACAGCTGGAGCAGCTAAGAGGAACCTCTGTTCCATTCATGGGCCAGAATTTAAATTGTCTGAATTATAGGCAGTCTTGCTTTATACATGTATGAGCATAAGCATACGGAGGAAAAAGATCCCCACAGTGTCATTCTGTGGATTTTGTTATGGCTCTCCCACTTCTTGTAACTCAAATGTTGCAAGCAGCAGAAATTACATGGAGAAGCTTGCATGCTTTTCAAAAGTTTTTTGTAAGCTCTGTTTTGTAGAGCAAGTCATGTTCTGTAATGATACCAAAAAAAAAAAAATTGGAAAATAACATGTAAATTAGGGAATGTGCTCTGTTTCTTTATATTTTTACCAAACCGTTACTTTTGTCCACCAAGAACACTAAAACCAGTTTTCTGTAGCTTCTGGGTGTCAAATTTCACAGCTATCACTGCTGCCATGCCCTGCCTTTTTTGGCACATGTCCATCAGCGAATATATGTGGTAGCTAGTCTAAGACCTTGATACTGGGCATCTGCAGTTCCCAAAATAAATGTCATTTAGTCTTGGTTTATACTCTTGTACCTGGAAGCTGTTCACCATAGATTAGAATAAAATTTACAAATAATTTTCCCCTATCCAATTTATCACTTTGATTTCCATTTGCCTTGCTCAGAAATAACATGGATAGCTCTCTCCCTGCCAGCCCACGCTTGTGTGTTCTCTTTATCAAAAGATAACAAGTTTGAAACCTAGTCTAGTCTAAGGCAGGTTTACCAACAAAGTAGGAAAATAGAAACTGTGTTATACTTGAAATTCACATACTGTCAATAGCATTACAGCTAGATCTTTATTTAGATCTTATTTATTGCCCTGTCCCTTTCATGACATTATGGTAATCTGAAATTATGTGGAATATTTTTAATACATTTACAAGTGTGAGAACAGTTGTTAATGTGATTCAGAATTACTGACATCTAACAAAGTACTCCGTCAATCATTGAGATTTATAGAGAAGTTCTCTTAAAATTTTGTCCCCCCATAATCCAGGGTGTTTTCTTGGCAATGATTTGACTTTTGGGAGGCTTCCATACTAGATGAGTCTTTATAAAATAAGAAAACTTGGTATTTGCCAAGTAGTGTAGGCTTACAGAGTATCAGTATAAAAATACACTGCACTGTTTTTTTATGTCCTTCGTCAAAGCATTACTTAGCAGACTTATGATGACAACCTCCTACAGTTTGAGTTAGTACTAGTAATATTTCAGGGTCTGTGTCTAGAGTTGATTGTGAAATGAGCCATATCTCTATGTAGTTAAGATAGCAAGTAATTCATCAACTCATCCTTCCCTACTTAAAATTACTGACAGTGAAAACAAAAGGTCACTCAGTTGTCCTTTTTATGGAGTTTTTTATTTGAAATTTTTAAATTTTTGTGTTAATCATCAGGACTTGTTTTTCTGGGTAGGGGGAGGAAAGTAACTGCTTTACCTCCAACACTCAGTAAATTGAAAAATTCAGTATAATCCTAGCTCCAGAACATGACATTACTCCTTGTGGACACAATCAATTATTAATTTCCTGGGATACCTGATTGGAAATGTCTACAATGGCAGATGTAAATTCACTTAGATCACTAAAATTAATGACAGGTCTTATCACCAGCTCCTGTTTTATAATCAAATTGACACAGCATGCACTTAGATACACGCCGCCTCACATACTAAGAAGACAACTTACGTACTAAGCAGCACCTGGCTACATAAAAGCAGTTCTTTCGCACTTCTCATATCCAGTTGTACATAAGAAACTTCATTTCAAAACTAGAATTCAATATGGTCTTTATGGCAAATACTTCTCTTTATTTAACCCAGCTACACAGATGCATGTCTCATGTACTAAATTGATTTGTAATCTTCAGAACTATCCTTGTTGTAAATGACCCATTCTGTGGTTTGTAGGACTGGGGGATTTCCAAACCTGCGTGAATCCATTACTGTTCATTCCTCAAGGTATGACCATAACATTCCTAGCTACAAAATAATTTCCTACATCCTTATTCCAGTTACCTGTTATCACAAACAAGCAGATAATGTTTTCCTTTTCATAAATCCAACTAAGCTCAACCTGTAAAATAATCTTTTTCAGTTTTGTTCTTCCTTCTCTCAAAGGCTCCTTAAAAACGTCAGAGACTAGAAACCAAAACATATTTGTGGCCAGTGTATATGCTAACCACAAATTACCTTTGGGAGTTGTCATACATATACTTTAAGACACACCAGCCTCTGAGCTATTCAGTAGCATTTAGATGCTCTTGGTAAGAAAGCA